>JBBDGP010002243.1:0-312500 GCA_037952835.1 Lithobates septentrionalis | reverse complement strand
ACCAATGAATAGAGTGGGGCTGGCAATTGTATACCGCCACTAACTACCAAATAATAAGGTGGCAGGCAGTTGTATACCACCAGTGGCCACCAATGTATCGGGTGGGGGAGGCAATTGTTTTCAACCACTGACTACTAATGGATAGAGTGGGGGAGGCATTTTTATACTGCCACTAACCACCAATGAATGAAGGGGAGGTAATTTTTTTTGCCACTGGCAACCGATGTTTGAGAAGGAGGGGGAAGAATTGTATACCACCACTGACCACCAATGATTAGAGAAGAGGAAGCAATTGTATACTGCCATTGACCACCAATGATTAGAGAAGAGGAAGTAATTGTGAACTGCCATTGACAACCAGTGAATGGAGGGGAGGCAATTGTTTACTGCTACTGACCACTAATGAATAGGGTGGGCGAGGCAATTGTATACTTCCACTGACCACCAATGATTAGAGAGGAGGAAGTAATTGTGAACTGCCATTGACAACCAGTGAATGGAGGGGAGGCAATTGTTTACTGCTACTGACCACTAATGAATAGGGTGGGCGAGGCAATTGTATACTTCCACTGACCACCAATGATTAGAGAGGAGGAAGTAATTGTGAACTGCCATTGACAACCAGTGAATGGAGGGGAGGCAATTGTTTACTGCTACTGACCACTAATGAATAGGGTGGGCGAGGCAATTGTATACTTCCACTGACCACCAATGAATGGAGGGGAAGTAACTGTTTACTGCCACGGACCACCAATGAATAGAGGAGAGATAACTGACCACCAATGAACAAGGTGGGGAGGCAATGGTTTATTGCCATTGCCCACCAATGAATGGGGATGGGGTGGCAGTTTGTTTATTGCAACTGACCACCAATGATTTGGGGGGGGGCTGTGTACTACCATTGACAATCGATTGATTGATTGAGGTGGTTTACTGTTACTAGCCTCTAATGAAGCCAAGCTCAGTTTTTTTGCCACAGCATATACAGTATCTTCTACATCACACTTTTCAAGTTGTAAAGTTGGGAGGTGTGTTATCCCTAGGGGATAAATTATGTTTCTCTCACAGAAGAATTGTACACTGAACGGTGCATGTGCAGCTCGGTGTACATTGTAGAGAAGATTGCAGGGAGGAAGGTAAGAAGCCTTTATTGCAGAACAAACATAGCATGTCTCCTCTGTAATAAAAAAAAAAAAAAAATTCTTTCTGTTTGGAATTTTTTGTTTTCAGGCCACGGTTCCGCTTTAATGGATTTCCATTCAGCCAAGAAGAGCAGTCTCCATGGTCAATGACAAAGGCGCGGGCCCCTGGGGTTTGCTGTGCCACAGTGCTGATTTGTTTAACTTCCTCCTGGAGACCTTCTTCATTATTTCACGGTTCATTATGCTTCACAGAAACTGCCACTTCCAGACTTTTATGTAAAGTTAGCGAAGCAATGCATTTTTGCTGGAAGTCGAATACTCTGAACTCTGTTTTATAAAAAAGTGCGCTAGACAAGCACAAATGTCCTACACTTGTGAGACCCAAATCTCCCATCACTACCCTTGTTCTGTTTTAAATCCTGATGGGTTTTACTTCCTCTTGTTTCCCCTGCAAAGTAAAAGCGTAATGGGCTAGTATGCAGCGCATACTAGCCCATTATGTGGCACTTACCTGCAAACGAAGCCCGCAATGTCCCCGATGTCCCCGCTGGAGGCCGCATCCATCTTCACCCCTCTTCCTTCCGGGGCCGCGGACTCCGGCTCTGTGACTGGCCGGAGTCGTGTGACATCACTCCCGTGCATGCGCGCGGGAGCTGCCGGTTACGACGCGGGCCCTTTAGAATCATGCCCTTCCTTCAGAGCGCATGCGCCGATGACGTCGGCGCAAGCGTATATGGTAAATATCTCCTAAACCATGGTTATAATAAACCATGGCCTATAATAAGGCTTACCTGTAGGTAAAAATGGTGTAACAGTGTTTACAACCACTTTAAATGCTGATTTATGCACTGATATACCTCCTTAGACCAGTCTGTCTGGACAGTATGGTCACCTGCTGACTTGGGACCAAGCAGTTGAATCCAACACAATTTTACTTCAGATAGTTGCTGTACAGAGGATGTTTTTTTCCATTTCTATGCAGTGTAAGAAGATAATGATTTTCCTAGATCCTGGTGCCCAACCTGCAGCCTGAGGGCCGTATGGGGCCCTTTGGTATATGATGTGCGGCCCTCGGACTTCAGCAATCTGTAGTGGGAACATTGATAAGGGTGATGGCATTGATCTCTACTAGCCTCATGTAACATCTTCCCTGTTTTATATTGTCTTCTACAGTATATCCCCAGCCAGCAATGTATTCTCTCCACACTCTCTGACCCTTATTTCTTCCATTAGGTCTGCAGTTTCTGATAGCAGAGCTCCCAACTGTCGAGGGACTGTCCCTGATTTGGAGCAATGTCCCTCTGTCCCTCTTTCCTCCTCATTTGTCCCTCATTTTGGTCTGATCTATATAGTTGTATATAAAATGCACTTTTTATCTTTCAAAAAGTGTTTCCCAGCGCTAAACCTTTCATCCAAATTCTAAATTGTTGCATTTGTACATTTTAAAAGCCAATATAAAGGAATAGTAGTGGTAAAAAAAAAGCACTTGTGGATTTAATTAACCTTTTTCTTAAGGTAATTCTCCTTTAAGGGGGTGTGGCAGGGGGGCGTGTCCCGTGTCTACATACGTTTGCTGGTAGGTGTTCCCATCTCAAAATGTTGGGAGGTATGTGATAGTCCTCTCAAGCATTACCGGTACATCTATTGAACATTATTTGTGGCCCTTTGGTGATGTCAGAAGCTGCAGTTGAGGCCCCATCAGCTCATAAGTTGACAGCCACTGTCCTAGACCCTGTTTCTGCAAACTACTAACACTGATTGAGGGAACATGGAAGAAATGGGGACCACATTTTTTTTTGTTATCATTATTTAGTTTTATTATACATAAATAATGAACATAAAATCACAAATAAAATCTTATTTCCACGTCAATAATAGATCTAATCAGCACATACAAGGAGAAAAAAACAAAAATAAAAATTCATGACATCACTATCAGCGCCTCTCACCACCTGCTTTCTGTAAGAGCCCTTGCACACTGGGGCGGTTTGCAGGCGCTATTGCGCTAATAATAGCGCCTGCAAACCGCCCCGAAAGTGCCGCTGCTTTCATTCCAGTGTGAAAGCCCCGAGGGCTTGCACACTGGAGCGATGCGCTGGCAGAACGGTAAAAAAAGTCCTGCCAGCAGCATCTTCGGAGCGGTGAAGGAGCGGAGTGTATACCACTCCTTTACCGCTCCTGCCCATTGAAATCAATGGGACGGCGCGGCTATACCGCCGGCAATGCGCCTCTGCAGAGGCGCTTTGCGGTGGTATTTAACCCCTTCTCGGCCGCTAGCGGGGGTAAAACCGCCCCGCTAGCGGCCGCATACAGGCGGTAAAACGCCGCTAATAATAGCGGCGTTTTACCGCCGCCACCGCCCCCCGCCCCAGTGTGCAAGGGCTCTAACTAATATTATCTCCATTTGTAGACCTACCGCAAATAATTGTTGAGCTGAAACCAAGTTTAATCTTAAATAAGCAAAAATCCCATCATGATCATAGAATTTTTTAACTTCATCAACTACATATCTTCGTTCCTCTGCCTCTCTAATTTCCTGTACTTTTACGATCTAGTCCAGGGGTGTCAAACTCAATTTTCTCGTGGGCCGCATCAGCATTATGATTGCCCTCAAAAGGGCCAGTTGTATCTGTAAGATTAGATGTCCAGCGCATCCCCTCCCTTTACATTAGATGTCAAGAGCCCCCCCACCATCAGAAGTTGAGTCCCCTACTCTCCCTAACATCACAGTGCATCCCCTTTCCTTATGCTGCTGCTGGGAAGAAGCTGGGTGCATTGCTTGAAAGCAGAAAGTAAGGGTCTGGAGGAGGACCAGAGGAGGGCTGGAGCTCTCCTGCAGCTGCAGGAGAGGTGTGAGGGCCACATGAAATGGCCCGGGGGGCCAGATTCGGCCCGCTGGCCTTGTGTCTGACACCAGTGATCTAGTTCTTCACTGATGGAGCCAATTCAAGGGTAATAAACTCATCCCTGCATTCAAAAGATGAGGCAATAAAGAGCTTTTATATTTTCCCACTGAGAGATGGGAAGCATGAAACAATACCGGTAGAAGGTCATCAAGTAAAAAATGATGTGTAATTTGACCAGCTAAGCTGCAGATCTCCGACCAGAATGGTTTTAATAATGGGCAGTACTCCCAACATATGTGCAAAAAGGTCTCTTTTGAGCCACAGCCCCTTCAGCACTTTGCTGACACAGATGGAAACATTCTGGCCGACTTCTCAGGGACTCAATAGCACCTCGCTAAGAATTTATAGCAAGATTCCTGTGTTCTAGAACTGATGGAGGATGTGGAGAGGACAGATGGAGAAACCAAAATCTCATAGTAAGTGAGGCAGAACAGTCTTATAAACCATCTGTTATGTAAGGCTGGTCAGACACTAACAATGATGTTGTTTGAGTTCCCCTGGCTGGTCAGTGTACCCCCTGGCTGGTCAGTGTACCCCCTGGCTGGTCAATGTACCCCCTGGCTGGTCAGTGTACTCTCTGGCTGGTCAGTGTGCTCTCTGGCTGGTCAGTGTACTCTCTGTCTGTATCCTCTGTCTGGTCAGTGTACCCCCTGGCTGGTCAGTGTACTCTCTGGCTGGTCAGTGTACCCCCTGGCTGGTCAATGTACCCCCTGGCTGGTCAATGTACCCCCTGGCTGGTCAGTGTACTCTCTGGCTGGTCAGTGTACTCTCTGTCTGTATCCTCTGTCTGGTCAGTGTACCCCCTGGCTGGTCAGTGTACTCTCTGGCTGGTCAGTGTACCCCCTGGCTGGTCAATGTACCCCCTGGCTGGTCAGTGTACTCTCTGGCTGGTCAGTGTACTCTCTGTCTGTATCCTCTGTCTGGTCAGTGTACCCCCTGGCTGGTCAATGTACCCCTGGCTGGTCAATGTACCCCCTGGCTGGTCAATGTACCCCCTGGCTGGTCAATGTACCCCCTGGCTGGTCAATGTACCCCCTGGCTGGTCAATGTACCCCCTGGCTGGTCAGTGTACTCTCTGGCTGGTCAGTGTACTCTCTGTCCGTATCCTCTGGCTGGTCAGTGTACCCCCTGGCTGGTCAATGTACCCCCTGGCTGGTCAGTGTACCCCCTGGCTGGTTAGTGTACTCTCTGGCTGGTCAGTGTACTCTCTGTCTGTATCCTCTGGCTGGTCAGTGTACCCCCTGGCTGGTCAATGTACCCCCTGGCTGGTCAATGTACCCCCTGGCTGGTCAGTGTACTCTCTGGCTGGTCAGTGTACTCTCTGTCTGTATCCTCTGTCTGGTCAGTGTACCCCCTGGCTGGTCAGTGTACTCTCTGGCTGGTCAGTGTACCCCCTGGCTGGTCAATGTACCCCCTGGCTGGTCAGTGTACTCTCTGGCTGGTCAGTGTACTCTCTGTCTGTATCCTCTGTCTGGTCAGTGTACCCCCTGGCTGGTCAATGTACCCCTGGCTGGTCAATGTACCCCCTGGCTGGTCAATGTACCCCCTGGCTGGTCAATGTACCCCCTGGCTGGTCAATGTACCCCCTGGCTGGTCAGTGTACTCTCTGTCCGTATCCTCTGGCTGGTCAGTGTACCCCCTGGCTGGTCAATGTACCCCCTGGCTGGTCAGTGTACCCCCTGGCTGGTTAGTGTACTCTCTGGCTGGTCAGTGTACTCTCTGTCTGTATCCTCTGGCTGGTCAGTGTACCCCCTGGCTGGTCAATGTACCCCCTGGCTGGTCAATGTACCCCCTGGCTGGTCAGTGTACTCTCTGGCTGGTCAGTGTACCCTCTATCTGTATCCTCTGGCTGGTCAGTGTACCCCCTGGCTGTATTCTCTGGCTGGTCAGTGTACCCCCTGGCTGGTCAGTGTACCCCCTGGCTGTACCCCCTGGCTGGTCAATGTACCCCCTGACTGGTCAGTGTACCCCCTGGCTGTACCCCGTGGCTGGTCAATGTACCCCGTGGCTGGTCAATGTACCCCCTGGCTGGTCAGTGTACCCCCTGGCAGTACCCCGTGGCTGGTCAATGTACCCCCTGGCTGGTCAGTGTACCCCCTGGCAGTACCCCGTGGCTGGTCAATGTACCCCCTGGCTGGTCAGTGTAACCCCTGGGTAACTAGTTTAGCAATCAGAGTGCAGGGGTCACAATTATGTATTGCACAGTACAGCTTGAAGATTTCAGATTTCAGCTGGTCAATGCACCCCCTAGCTGGCTATTGTTCCCCCCGTCCTGTCAGAGTACTCACTGACTGGTCAGTGTATCCCCTAGCTCAGTGATTGTAACCTTTGGCACCCCAGATGGTTTTGAACTACATTTCTTATGATGCTCAACTACACTGCAGAGTGCATGAGCATCATGTGAACTGTAGTTCTAAAACATCTGGGGTGCCAAGGTTCACCATCACTGTCCTAGCTGATCACTGTAGCCCCTGGCTGATCAATGTACCCCCTGACTGGTCAGCATACCCCCCTGGCTGGTCAATCTACCCCCTGGCTGATCAGTGTACCAGGGGGTATGCTGACCAGCCAGCCCCATGAATGGTTAGAGTATTCCCTGGCTGGTCAGTATATCACATGACTGGTCAGTGCACCCCCTGGCTGGTCAGTGTTTCCCCTGGCTGGTCAGCATATCCCCTAGCTGGTTATTGTTCCCCCTGGCTTGTCAGAGTACTCCCTGGCTGGTCAGTATACCCCATGGCTGGTCAGGGTACTCCCTGGCTTATCACTGTACCCCCTGGCTTGGTATTTTTTTCCCCTTTCTTGTCAGAGTACTTCTGGCTGGTCAGTATATCCCATGACTGGTCCGTATATTCCCTAGCTAGTCACTATACCCCCTGCCTGGTCAGTGTATCTTATGGCTGGTCAGTGTACCCCCTAGCTGGTTATTCTTCACCCTGGCTTGTCAGAGTACTCCCTGGCTGGTCGGTATACCCCATGACTGGCCAGTGTATCCCCTGGTTGGTCAATGTACCCCCTGTCTGGTCAATGTACTCCCTATCTGGTTATTGTTCCCCATGTTGTAAGAGTACTCCCTGGCTGGTCAGTAAACCCTATGACTGGTCAGTGTACCCCCTGTCTGGTCAGTGTACCCCCTGGCTGATCACTGTACCCCCTGACTTGTCAGTGTATCCCCTGGCTGGTTAGTGTATCCCTTGGCTGGTTACTGTACCCTCTGTCTGGTCAGCATACCCCTGCTGGTCAGTGTACCCCCTGTCTGTATCCCCTAGCTGGTCAAAGAACTCCTTGACTAGTCAATGTGCCCTCTGGCTGGTCAGTTTTCCCCTGGCTGGTTAGTGTATCCCTTAGCTGGTTACTGTACCCTCTTTCCGTTCAGTTTACCCCCTGTCTGTATCCTCTGGCTGGTCAGTGTACCCCCTGTCTGTATCCTCTGGCTGGTCAGTGTACCCCCTGTCTGTATCCTCTGGCTGGTCAGTGTACCCCCTGTCTGTATCCTCTGGCTGGTCAGTGTACCCCCTGTCTGTATCTTCTGGCTGGTCAGTGTACCCCCTGTCTGTATCTTCTGGCTGGTCAGTGTATCCCTTGGTTGGTCACTGTACCCTCTGTTTGTTCAGTGTATCCCCTGTCTGATCAGCGTACCCCCCTGGCTGGTCAATGTACCCCCTGGCTGATCAGCGTACCCCCCTGGCTGGTCAATGTACCCCCTGGCTGGTCAGTGTACCCCCTGGCTGGTCAGTGTGCCCTCTGGCTGATGACTGTACCCCCTGGTTGGTCAGTGTAACTCCTGGCTGTTCAGTGTATTCCCTTGCTGGTCAGTGCACCCCCTGGTGGTGGGGGGGAGGCAAAGTATTCTTTGGCTGGTCAATATATCCCTTGGCTGGCCAGTTTTCAGGAAGCTATGTACAGCACTCTGCTGACCCCTTCCATTACCCATAATCTGCTTGCATTGCATAGAGAAGTGCAGAGACCCAGTGATTATACCACTGGGTCTAAAATAAGGTATGCATTGAAAATGGAAAGGTTTTATTTAACATTTTTAATAGAGTGTTGATGAGAAGGGGAGGGGGGAACCAGGGAAAACAAAATATAAGCTGATTAAACTTCAGCTTTAAAGTGAAACTATAGGCATTTTTTTTTGGATAGAGCAGATTTGTTTTTCTCCATCTGTGTCCCATTGGGGAGATTTTCCTTCACTTCCTGCTTATAGCCAAACAAGAAGTGAGAGGAAATCCCTGCAAATTAAGGGAATCCCTTGGGGACCCCCAGAACTAGTGTCCCCATTGGAAGATTTCCCCTCTATTACTTTTCTGGGGACAACCCAAAATTTGGGATTTTCTTTTACATTCACTTTCAATGATAATGGTAAACAGGAGAAATAGAGGGTGAATTTCCTTAACGGGGGCACAGACAGTAATAAAAAACTGACAGGGGTTCCAATCCCTCTCCAATCTATCCAACACTAAAAAAAAAAGTTTTGCTTTTAATTATATTTTAAGTTTAGATGATATACTAACTGTGTTGTTGTTCTTCTATCCTATAGCACGGATGTCTTCATTTGTACCAGTCCAATCAAACGATACCAATACTGTCCATATGAAAAGGTAAGAAAACATTTGCAAGAACAACCTTCTGCCATTAGTAAGAAATTGACGGCTAAGAGGCTGCCTGTCTGTTGCTATGGAATTTCTCCCTCATTAGATGACGCAGTGAGCTGTCTCTCCTGTGCAATTAGTTTCGTTTTTTTAACGAATTTCGACATGTTAGTTAATTCGGAAATATCCAAATTAACGAGAACCCAGTTAACAAATTTTTCTGAATATTTGTAAATTTGTAAATTCGTAAACTTGAAAGTTCGTAAATTGGAAAATTTAAAAATTTGTAAATTCAAAAATTCCTTTATTCGTAAATTTGAAAATTCGAAATGCGAAAATCTGAAAGAATAACTAACTAATAATAACTAACTATTAAATTATAGGTATTGGAATTTCCTTTCAAATTTGACTGTTAGTGAACAGTGAACACATCTAAACAATTTGAATGTAATGAATTAATAATAATAAATAACAATAGTAATAAAAACTTTTTATTATTAATTATTAATTCGTTACGTTCCATTTGTTTAGATGCGGCATTCGTTATTTCGGATAATTCGTAACTTCGGATAAATTCGTATTCGTTGCGGTCACTAACAGCCAAATTTGAAAAAGGAAATTCCAATACCTATAATTTAATAGTTAGTTATTATTAGTTAGTTATTCTTTAGAATTTTCAGATTTTCTTTCTTATTATCGAATTTACGAATTTTCAAGTTTACGAATTGCTATCATAACGAATGACTCAAAATAAACGAGAAAAATAAAATAAAAAACGAATGAAACGAAAACGAACACGGCAGTGCACATGTCTATCTCCTATCTGGAGGTCAAGATTCAGTAGTGTTAAACCCCTTTCACACTGAGGCGCTTTACAGACGCTATAGCATCTGCAAAGCGCCTGTAAGGCGCCTCTCCTTTTACTCCAATACGAAAGCCCGAGGGCTTTTACACTGGGGCGGTGAAAAAAAGTCCTGCAAGTAGCATCTTTGAGGCACCGTAGGAGCGGTGTATACGATCAGCAACGATCATCTGTCCTAAACCGCAGATGTATACACCGCTCCTACAGCGCCCCTGCCCATTGAAATCAATGGGCAGCGCCGCCGAAGCGCTGGCAAAGCGACGCTGCAGCAGTGCTTTGCCGGTACTTTTAACCCTTATTCTAGTGGGGGTTAAAAGCGCCCTGCTATTGGCCGAAAATCCCCGCAAAAACGACGCCCGGCGCTGCTCAGTGTGAAAGTGCCCTTATGGCCAGCTGCAGAACAACATCTCGCTGCCTCAGCTGCAAAGAAAGCCTGAGTCCTAGAATCACCCATCTGACAATCACAGTGGGTGTGGCGCAGCATATTTGTTGCGGAAAACTGCGCCGCGGAGCCCAGGTGGAGGCGGACAGCCCCAGCCGGGCAGGCTGTGCAAAGCAACGACCGGACTCAGCTGTGGACCGCGGTGTTTGGAAGTGATCGGATTGCACAGCCAGTGTTTATCTGCGGTTTAGGACTGATGATCATTGCTGATCGTAAAGCTACTTTCATCCAGAGAGAATCATCTGTCCCTAATGGCAGGATCGCTCCCTTTGCCATTACTTCCCAACACCGGTGGACAGCTTCAGCTGCTGTCAGCCTATCATTGCTTTGGACAGCCTGGCTGTGGCCGTCCGCATCCACCTGGGCTCTCTGATGCAGTTTTTCACAACATACTTGCTAGTTTGGTTATGTGAATGAGGACTAGGAGGGGATTCCCTCTCAGTTCTTGTTGTGTCTCAGGACAGGAAGTGAAGCCTAAGTTCCCCTATGGGACACATAGAAAATGTAAATCTGATGGAGTTTTAGCCATTTCCTGCTCTATACAAAACTAAAAAAGGGTTTGGCTTTGGATACACTTTAAAGTATTCACAGTTATATTATTATTAAATGGAGTTGCATAATGTATAATTTATATTATCCAAACACGTTAAAAATATGATAGTACATTCCCATACCTCCCAACTGTCCCTGATTTGGAGGGACTGTCCCTGATTTGGAGCAATGTCCCTCTGTCCCTCATTCCTCCTCATTTGTCCCTCATTTTGGTCTGATCTATATAGATGTATATAAAATGCACTTTTTATCTTTCAAAAAGTGTTTCCCAGTGCTAAACCTTTCATCTGATTTCTAAATTGCTGCATTTGTACATTTTAAAAGCCAATATAAAGCAATAGTAGTGATATAAAAAGCCCTTGTGGGTTTGATTAACCTTTTTTTGGGGGGGTTATTTCTCCTTTAAGGGGGTGTAGCAGGGGGCGTGCCCTATGCCTACATACATTTGCTTGTAGGTGTCCCTCATTTCCATCTCAAAATATTGGGAGGTATGCATTCTCCTTAAGCCCCGGACCACACTGCCACAGCTTCAAAGTCACGTGACTTTGAAGCTGGACCCCAGCGCAACTTTGGCACGACTTGCAATGCGACTTCTTTAACCATTTCTGCACCACCCCACACATATATACTGTGGCAGAGCGGCCCTTCAGTGTGAAATCACGTACCTGTACATGATTTATTTTTCTACGGGTTGGAGGCATGCATGTTCGCTGCTGGGGACCCGCTCTCACTGTGATTGGACACCACGGGAACCAGTCAGCAGGTCCGGTGAAGCCGATGTCTGCCGGGACAGTCGTTCCTGAGGCAGACTCGATGGCGACCTGCCTACGTAAACAAGGCAGATCGCTGTTCTGTCAGAGGGGAAGATGGAGATCTTGCTTTTCTGCTAAGCAGGAACACAGATCTCTGTCTTCCCCCAGTCAAAGCACCTCCTCACACAGTTAGCAAGCACTCCCGGGGAACACATTTAACCCTTTGATCGCCTGTGATGTTAACCCCTTCTATGCCAGTGTCATTAGTATGGTGACAGTGTATTGTTTTAGCACTGATCACTGTAGTGGTGTCACTGATCCCCAAAAAGTGTCACTTAGTGTCCAATTTGTCTGCCGCAATGTCGCAGTCCCACTAAAAATCGCTGATTGCCGCTATTACTAGTAAAAAAAATGTAAAAAATTAAAATTCCATAAATATATCCCATAGTTTGTAGACGTTATAACTTTTGTGCAAACCAATCAAAATACGCATATTGGGCGGGTTTTTACCAAAAATATGTAGCAGAATACATATTGGCCTAAATTGATTAAGAAATTTAAATTTTTTAATTTTTTTTTTTTTTAATTGGGTATGTATATATTTTTTGTTTATAGCGCAAAAAAAAATAAAAACCGCAGAGGTGATCAAATACCACCAAAGGAAAGCTCTATTTGTGGGAAAAAAAGAACGTACCTTTTATTTGGGTACAGAGTCGCACGATCGCGCAATTGTCAATTAAAATAACGCAGTGCTGTATCGCAAAAAAATGGCCTGGTCATGAAGGAGGGTAAACCTTCCACAGCTGAAGTGGTTAATACAAGTCAATGCAAATCGTACCAAATTCGGATCAAAAGTAGTGCAGGAACCTTTTTCTACGTCGGAGCGACTCAAGTCACACCGATTTGAACGGTTCCATTTCACAGAATGGGGTCCGACTTCTGATGCGACAAGTGAAATTCGGAGCGATTGTCGCATCAGTGTGAGCTTTATTAGTGCCAATAGAGTGTGAGGCCCCACCTGTTTATTGGTAAATTGAATGGGTGATTTAATGGAGCAGTGATACGACATAGCTGTTGGTAAAGCTAAAATCAGATTGTAACATGCACAACCAATTTAAAGCAGTATTAAACCCAAAAGCAAACATTTACTATAATGCAGCTTACCAATTTTCATCTGGTGATCTAGCCAGTAAGTCTGTTATTTTCAAAAGAACACACTCTCCAGCAGAATGTATCAGTTTACAGGGATGGGACGAACCATTTACCACTGACAGGGGGGCTTACAACGATCAGCTTTTTTTTTATTCACGTAAAACCTTTATCCCAAAAAGTAAAAAAACGATTTGCTGTAACAGATTATAAAGTATTAGCTGGAGTTTGGCTTCAATTTGTTAGTGTATCTAAATCTGCTAGTACATCTAACACCCCCCCCCCCCAATGCTGCTGTCTACTGTGCCCCCTGTTCTCCTTCATCCAGAGTGGGGCACTCTAATACAGGAGGTGTGTCATTGGCCAGATCACAAGGTGAAAAAAAACAAAAAGCCTTAAAAAAAGAAAACTAATGCAGTCACCACATCTAAGGTTTGGTAAGCTGCATTATATTACATTTTGGTTTTGGGTTTAACTGCTTGCAGACCAACGAGCAACAGCGTCGGTACAATGGCACGGCTGCGCAAATGGGCGTACCTGTACGTAATTTGCGGGCTAGTGGACGTGCGCGCGCCCCGTGAGCGTGCCCGCGAGTCCTGCGGACTCGATGTCCACCGGTGGCCCGCGATCGTGACATGGAGAGGCAGAAGGGGGAGATGTAAACAAGGCATTTCCCTGTTCTGCCTAGCAACATGACAGAGATCTACTGGTCCTAGTGATCGGAAGCAGTGATCTCTGTCATGTTCTAGTGAGCCCATCCCCCTACAGTTAGAACACAGTCAGGGAACACAGTTAACCCCTTGATCGCCCCCTAGTGTTAACCCCTTCCCTGCCAGTGTCATTTACACAGTAATCAGTGCATTTTTAGAGTACTGATCGCTGTATAAATGACAATGGTCCCAAAATAGTGTCCGATGTGTCCGCCATAATGTCACAGTCACGATAAAAATCGCAGATCGCCGCCATTACTACTAATAAAAAAAAATAATAATAAAAATGCCTTAAATCTATTCCCTATTTTGTAGACGCTATAACTTTTGCGCAAACCAATCAATATACACTTATTGCGATTTTTTTTTTTTAAACAAAAATATGTAGAAGAATACGTATCGGCCTAAACTGAGGAAAAAAAATATTTTTTTTAATATATTTTTTGGGGATATTTATGATAGCAAACAGTAAAAAATATTGCTTTTTTTCAAAATTGTCGCTCTTTTTTTGGTTATAGCGCAAAAAATAAAAACCGCAGAGGTGATCAAATACCATCAAAAGAAAGCTCTATTTGTGGAGAAAAAAAGACATCAATTTTGTTTGGGTGCAACATCGCACGACCGCGCAATTGTCAGTTAAAGCGACGCAGTGCCGAATCGCAAAAAGTGCTCTGGTCAGCAAGGGGGTAAAATCTTCCGGGTCTGAAGTGGTTAATACCGCTTTTTTATAGTTATATTTTTCTGTATTAATGGGTGGCTCCAGAGTGCAAGTTCCACTTGGCCCTGCGATAGATAGACTGGTAGTTTTCAATCGATTACAAGCACGCTGATCAGCTCCCTCATAGTCCATTGACACTTTCTGCAGCTCAGCAACTGTCAGCCATCCACTGATCGTGAGTGCAATGCTCTGCAGGCTCCTGGAGGAAATAAAAAAAAATTGCAAATTTTTTACTTATTATTTGTTTACACAAAGGTGGGCTCGTATCTACAGTTTTCTCTGATTATACTAAACTAACTAAAGGAATAATTTTTTTGTAGGATTTTCCTGCAACAGACTGACAGCTCAGTCCTGTAGATTGCTGCCACCACCCTGATACACACAAAGTGAGAGAAGGGCACTGGAGATTACTGTGGGAGAGGAGATCTCCTAGTGTGACAGGGCAGTCCTGTAGATTGCTGCCACCACCCTGATACACACAAAGTGAGAGAAGGGCACCGGAGATTACTGTGGGAGAGGAGAACTCCTAGTGTGACGGGGCAGTCCTGTAGATTGCTGCCACCACCCTGATACACACAAAGTGAGAGAAGGGCACCGGAGATTACTGTGGGAGAGGAGATCTCCTAGTGTGACAGGGCAGTCCTGTAGATTGCTGGCACCACCCTGATACACACAAAGTGAGAGAAGGGCACCGGAGATTACTGTGGGAGAGGAGAACTCCTAGTGTGACGGGGCAGTCCTGTAGATTGCTGCCACCACCCTGATACACACAAAGTGAGAGAAGGGCACCGGAGATTACTGTGGGAGAGGAGATCTCCTAGTGTGACAGGGCAGTCCTGTAGATTGCTGCCACCACCCTGATACACACAAAGTGAGAGAAGGGCACCGGAGATTACTGTGGGAGAGGAGATCTCCTAGTGTGACGGGGCAGTCCTGTAGATTGCTGCCACCACCCTAATACACACAAAGTGAGAGAAGGGCACCGGAGATTACTGTGGGAATAGAGATCTCCTAGTGTGACAGGGCAGTCCGGTAGATTGCTGCCACCACCCTGATACACACAAAGTGAGAGAAGGGCACTGGAGATTACTGTGGGAGAGGAGATCTCCTAGTGTGACGGGGCATTCCTGTAGATTGCTGCCACCATCCTGATACACACAAAGTGAGAGCAGGGCACTGGAGATTACTGTGGGAGAGGAGATCTCCTAGTGTGACAGGGCAGTCCTGTAGATTGCTGCCACCATCCTATTACAAACAAAGTGAGAGCAGGGCACCGGAGATTACTGTGGGAGAGGAGATCTCCTAGTGTGACAGGGCAGTCCTGTAGATTGCTGCCACCACCCTGATACACACAAAGTGAGAGCAGGGCACCGGAGATTACTGTGGAAGAGGAGATCTCCTAGTGTGACAGGGCAGTCCTGTAGATTGCTGCCACCACCCTGATACATACAAAGTGAGAGCAGGGCACCGGAGATTACTATGGGAGAGGAGATCTCCTAGTGTGACAGAGCAGTCCTGCTTTTCATCCCTTTATCAATGAAGGAGACATTTGTAGCCCTTAGGCAGGGGTCAGCAACCTATGGCCCGTGAGCCACACCCGGCCCGCCGCTGCTAAATGCCCCGGCCCATCAGTGCACGTGATGAATTCACGTGCACCCGACCTGCGGACATTTTAAGTAAGAGTGGGGCAGGAAGCTGAATGAGAAGACAGGAGAGACACACAGCAGCACTGATAAGACAGGAGCGGGAGCTTCCGGAGTTAACTTTTCAAGTGATTGGTTTCTAGGTGGTACTAGCAACCAATCACCAGCTTGTTAGTATGAAAAATTTACTCCGGAGGCTCCCGCTGTCTTATCAGCGCTGCTGTGTTTCTCTCCCATGTTCTCATTCAGCTTCTTGCTCCCTGCTCTATATGTGTGAAGATGCAAGCTCTTCCCAGACCATTTCATGCATTTTTTTGCACATGATCTCTACATGCAGCGTCCTACATGTATTTACACAGACTGTCTGTGCCCAGGGTTGTATGTCTGTACACAAGTACCAATGTGTACCTGGGTACTGCCATTGATTTATATGGGTGGCTGTGGCTCCTGGGCAGGGAAATTACACTCAAATTTTATATCATAAGGCCCTAGGTGCCTAGTGTTATATGTAGATTTAGTTTTATTATACAAGATTTACTGTATATAGTGCCAACAGTTTGTGCGTTTCTCTACAAAATGAAGACAGACAGCACAGATACAATATAAATCAATGCAAGAGGAATCACAGAATCCTGGTCTTTAGAGCTTACAATCTAAAAGATTTTAAAAAATGTGTTTTCTAATAACAAAATCATAGCTGCAAATTAACACTTTTACATTTAATGAAAACTTTTATGTGATATGCCCTGTACACACGGTCAGACTTTCCGACAGAGTATGTGCGATCGGAGCTTGTTGTCGGAAATTCCGACCGTGTGTGGGCTCCATCAGACTTTTTCCATCGGAATTTCCGACACACAAAGTTTGAGAGCTTGCTATGAAATTCTCCGACAACAAAATCTGTTTGCGTAAATTCCGACCGTGTGTGGACAATTCCGATGCACAAAGTGCCACGCATGCTCAGAATAAATTAAGAGAGGAAAGCTATTGGCTACTGCCCCGTTTATAGTCCCGGCGTACGTGTTTTACGTCACCGCGGTCAGAACGTTCGGATTTTCCGACAACTTTGTGTGATCGTGTGTATGCAAGACAAGTTTGAGCCAACATCCGTCGGAAAAAATCCATGGATTTTGTTGTCGGAATGTCTGATCAATGTCCGATCGTGTGTACAGGGCATTAGACCAACACAAAGTGGCACATAATTGTAAAGTGGATGGAAAAAGATAAATGGTTTTTACATTTTTTTACAAACAAATATGTGAAAAGTGTGGCGTGCAATTTGTATTCAGCCCCCTTTACTCTGATACCCCTAACTAAAATCTAGTGGAACCAATCGCCTTCAGAAGTCACCTAATTAGTAAATGGAGTCCACCTGTGTGTAATTTTATCTCAGTATAAATACAGCTGTTCTGTGAAGCCCTCAGAAGTTTGTTAGGCCAAAAAAAAAATATTCCAAGCTTTGAACATCTCACGGACCACTGTTCAATCCATCATCCGAAAATGGAAAGAGTATGGCACAAATACAAACCTACCAAGACATGGCTGTCCACATAAACTGACAGGCCGGGCAAAGAGAGCATTCATCTGAGAAGCAGCCAAGAGGCCCATAGTAACTCTGGAGGAGCTGCAGAGATCCAAATCTCAGGTGGGAGAATCTGTCCACAGGACAACTATTAGGCGGCTCTTCCATAAAGGCCAAATCTGGCCTTTATGGAAGAGCCGTTGTTGAAAGAAACCCATAACAAGTCCTGTTTGCAGTTTACGAGAAGCAATGTGGGGGACACAGCAAATGTGTGGAAGAAGGTGCTCTGGTCAGATGAGACCAAAATTGAACTTTTTGGCCTAAAACGCTATGTGTGGCGGAAAACTAACACTGCACATTACCCTGAACACACCATCCCCACCGTGAAACATGGTGGTGGCAGCATCATTTTGTGGGGATGCTTTTCTTCAGCAGGGACAGGGAAGCTGGTCAGAGTTGATGGAAAGATGGATGGAGCCAATTACAGGGCAATCTTAGAAGAAAACCTGTTAGAGTCTGCAAAAGACTTGAGATGGGGCGGAGGTTCACCTTCCAACAGGACAACAACCCTAAACATACAGCCAGAGCTACAATGGAATGGTTTAGATCAAAGCATATTCATGTGTTAGAATGGCCCAGTCAAAGTCCAGACCTAAATCCAGTTGAGAATCTGTGGCAAGACTTGAAAATTGCTGTTCACAGACGTTCTCCACCCAATCTGACAGAGCTTGAGCTATTTTGCAAAGAATGGGCAAAAATGTCACTCTTTAGATGTGCAAAGCTGGTAGAGACATCCCCAAAAAGACTTGCAGCTGTAATTGCAGTGAAAGGTGGTTCTACAAAGTATTGAGTCAGGGGGGCTCAATACAAATGTACACCACACTTTTCACATGTTTATTTGTAAAAAAAAAAAAAAGTAAAACCATTTATCATTTTCCTTCCACTTCACAATTATGAGCCACTTTGTGTTGGTCTATCACATAAAATCCCAATATAATACATTTATTATTTTGGTTGTAAAATGACAAAATGTGGAAAATTGCATGGGGTATGAATACTTTTTCAAAGCACTGTACAGTTTGTAACTAGTAAGTAGGCAAACTTTGATTCTAATTCTGTTGTCTTTCTCATTCGCAGTATGCCTGGGTGGAGAAGCACTTTGGACACGAGTTTTTGGAGCAGATTATTCTGACTAGAGATAAAACTGTGGTTTCTGCTGACCTTCTGATTGATGACCGGCCAGATATAACGGGTAATAGCGATGGCCATGAACAGCTAGTGCACATCTTACACCTTGGATACTGTACAATCATAACTTTTAAAAATGACCTCGCGCCATTTGAGAAAAACTCTAATGCCCCGTACACACGATCGAATTTTCCGACAACAAATGTTGGATGTGAGCTTGTTGGCGGAAAGTCCGACCGTGTGTATGCGCCATCGAACATTTGTTGTCAGACTTTCCGCTAACAAATGTTTCTAGCAGGTTCTCAAATTTTCCGCCAACAAATGTTTCTTGTCGGACTTTCCGATCATGTGTACACAAAGTCCACGCATGCTCGGAATCAAGTACAAGCCGGAAGCGCTCCGTCTTGTAAAACTAGCATTCGTAATGGAGATATCAGGTACGTCTTGTACGTCACTACGTTCGTAATTGTTGGCCAACATTTGTGTGACCGTGTGTATGCAAGACAAGTTGGAGCCAACAACCTTCAAACGAAAATCCACGGTTTTGTTGTCGGAAAGTCCGATCGTGTGTACAGAGCATAAGATTATGTGTAACTGATAGGACAACTATAAAAGACCAAAAAAAAACTGCTCCCCAATAGTGTAGGAGATACCTACACTGTAAAACGAATATAAACGTGAGGGGGCGCTAAGATACAAACACTAATCATATACTGTGGAACAGTTAGCAAAGTGCAGTAAACCAATCAATTCAGATAGTGACAATAAAAGAGAGTCCTTGTAAATAAAGTTCATAAAAAGTCATCCATCCAAAGTAAACCATCACCAGCAATTTCTTATTCACCTGATAGTGCTCAACTGTATGTACACTCACCAGATAGCCATGACCCCTTCAACTAAAAAGAAGGTCAGAAAACGCCTAGGTTAGTATGTCTCCTTTAGGATCTTCTTGCACCTGTTGGGGACTCTAAACAACTCTGCCCCTCTCCACCATAACACCACATAATATAAAAAAGGGAAGTGATCGAGTGTAATACTGTTTATTAATCACAAGTAGAAAACAAGTTAAAAGATGCTTACATAGTAGAGTGCCCTCCCCGGCACTAGGAAAACCCGCATAGGTTGTTTGAGGAAGTGCCACTGCTCTGCTCAAGCTCTAGAGCCGGCATGCATTCCACTGGCTGATTGGTGAAAACCAGAAGGCAGGGACCTGGAAGTGACGTGACCGGTGAAATACGCCTCGACTTACGGTTCGTTGTCTGACATCAATAGGAAGCGTTGCCTTCGCTCATCCATGTCTTTATGGACCTTCCTTTGTGTACTGGTGCGCAGTCATGTTGGAACAGGAAGGGACTTTCCCCAAACAGTTCCCACAAAGTTGGGAGCATGAAATTGTCCAATATGTCCTGGTATGCTGATACCTTAAGAGTTCCCTTCACTGGAACTAAGGGGCCAAACCCAACCCCTGAAAAACAACCCCACACCATAATCCCCCCTCCACCAAATGATTTAGACCAGTGCACAACGCAAGGTCCATAAATACATGGAAGAGCGAGTTTTGGGTGGAGGAACTTGACTGGCCTGCACAGAGTCCTGACCTCAACCCGAAAGAACACCGAACACCTTTGGGGTGAAATAGAGCGGAGACTACGAGCCAGGTCTTCTCATCCAACAACAGTGCCTGACCTCACAAATGTGCTTCTGGAAGAATGGTCAAACATTCCCATAGACACACTCCTAAACCTTGTGGACAGCCTTCCCAGAAGAGTTGAAGCTGTTATAGCTGCAAAGGGTGGGCCAACTCAATATTGAGCCCTACGGACTAAGACTGGGATGACATTAAAGTTCATGTGGGTGTGGGTGTAAAGGCAGGTGTCCCAATACTTTTGGCAATATAGTGTATCTGGGGGGGGGGGGGGGGGGCATTCTGTACCCTGTGTACAGAGTGGAGAAATGTAGACATGTGCAATTTGTTTTTTAACTGATTTAGGCAAATTTGTTAATTCACAAATATCCAAATTTTCGAATTTTTTCGAATATTTGGAAATTCAGATATCTGGCAATTCGAAATTCGAAAATTTAAAAATAAGAATGTAAAATCCGAAAATTCAAAAGAACGAAAATTTTAAAATCTACAAATAATAACTAACTAATAATAACTTAACTATTACTAACTATTAAATTATAGGTTTGGTATGGAATTTCCTTTCAAATTTGGCTGTTAGTGAATGTAACGAACACGAATTTATCCGAAGTTACGAATTATCCGTAATAATGAATGCCGTATCTAAACGAATGGAACGGAACAAATTAGTAATAATAAAGAACAATAATAATAATAATAACTTATTATTATTTCGTTCCGTTCCATTTATTTAGATGCGGCATTTTATATTTCGGATAATTTGTAACTTCAGATAAATTTGTATTCGTTACGTTCACTAACGGCCAAATTTGAAAGGAAATTCCAATACCTATAATTTATTAGTTTGTTATTATTAGTTATTATTTTGGATTTCCGAATTTTCTAATTTCCAAATTTTCTCATTTCCGAATTGTCAAAAAAACAAGAAACGAATAAAACGAAAAATGAAAAAAAAATTCGGAAGTGCACATGTCTAGAGAAATGTCATCAGCACACCAAGGATTCCTCAAAAGGGCCCAAAGCTTTATACACGAGGTCACACGGTACACATACGGCAACATTTCGGAGCCACGCAGGGCCCCTTTATCAGGCAGGTGACATCTGTGTCCCCATCTGTGTACAGAACGCCTCCATATAGCATTTTACAGAGAATTACAGAGCTGCAGATTGAATAGGAAAGGTTCATTTTATTAACATTGAATCACAATATGACTTGTGTCGCAATTGTATATGCTATATTATTCTTTTTTTTGCTAATTTTTTTCCCCATGAAAGTGGTGTTACCATTTAATTCTTCAATCAGTCTCCTTCTTTTTGCAGGAGCAGAAGCCAACCCCAGCTGGGAACACATCCTCTTCGCGGCCTGCCACAATCACCATCTGTTCGCGACCTCACCCCTCAGGAGGCTCCATTCGTGGCGGGATGACTGGAAGGGAGTCCTAGAAAGTAAACGTTCTCAGCTTTCCGAGGGATGCAGGGTAACCCGTCAAACAGAGCCGAAGGATTAACCAATCAGAACAAAGCCATCTAACAAACCTCTCCTCCCCTTTTTGGATGTAATTGGATGAGTCTGATGCTCTGAAGCTGTGGATGCCAATGGAGGAAGACGGTCCAAACACAATTCCCGCAATGGGCCATTCCATTACATAATCTGGGGTGGGGGGGTGGGAGGAGTGCCTGAGTTACACTGTATTAGAATACATACGCACAAAGTTTTAGACATTATTATTTTCTTATGCTGTTTTTTTAAGGAATATTTAATTGTTTACTCTATAGTAATAGGATAGGAAGATAGCAGTGGGATCATAAGCAACACTCTACCATATCAAGGATATTAACATATTAATTCTTTTTTTTAATATTTTTATTGTTTTGAGTATATTTTTAGTCTTTTACTCCAAATATATATATATATATATATATATATACAAGAATATAGAATAGATAGATGTTTTTTGAAGATGCCGAGTTAAATGGATATTTATGAGTGTATTAAAGAAAAAACTAATACAAGGATATTTTTTGCCATAGCTGCTTTTATGCAATTGGTTTATTCCATAGGATGACCCCAGGGACTATGAGTGCATAGTCGGTGCCTTTTTAGGAGATAGTGACTGAACTCCAAGAAAACATCTAAATATTAGACATGTACAATTCGTTTAGTTCCGAATTAGTTTTTTAACGAATTTTGACAAATTTGTTAATTTCCGAATTCTTAATTTTCCGAAATTCCGAATTTCCGATTTTCCAATTTCCAATTTTAGAATTTTCAAATTTCCGAATTTGCGAAATTTCGAAATTCAGAAATTCGAAATTCAGTGATTGAAAATTCGAAAGTTGGAAATTCAGAAATTGAAAATTCAGAAATTGAAAATTCGAAAATTGGAAATTTGGAAATTGGGTAATTCGGAAATCGGAAATTTGAAATTCGGAAATTTGAAATTCGGAAATTTGAAATTCGGAAATCGGAAATATGAAATCCGGAAATGTAAAATATGAAATCCGGAAATGTAAAATATGAAATCCGGAAATGTAAAATTCGGAAATTGGGAAATTTGAAATTTGGAAATCGGAAATTCGAAATTCGGAAATCAGAAATTTGAAATTCGGAAATCGGAAATTTGAAATTTGAAATTCAGAAATCGGAAATTTGAAATTCAGAATTAGAAATTCGGAAATTTGGAAATTCGAAATTCGGAAATTCAAAATTTCCATTTGTTTAGATGCGGCATTCGTTGTTTCGGATAATTCGTAACTTCAGATAAATTTGTATTTGTTACGTTCACAAACAGCCAAATTTGAAAGGAAATTCCAATACCTAATGTATACCTAGTTAGATACTATTAGTTATTATTTCGAATTTTATAGATTTTCTTTCTTTTTTTCAGATTTCTGAATTTCTAAATTTCTCTATTCCAAAAATCAGAAAATTCAGATTTCCAAATTTCCGAATTCCGACTTTTCGAATTTCCGAAAAAAGCAAAAAAACAAATGAAACGAAAACGAACAAATTTATTGTCAGTGCACATGTCTACTAAATATACAAGTGAAAAATATATAAGAATGGTTTGTCAAAGGATTTGTCTTTCTGTCTATCCTGTCCTGAGATTTAAACAGCTCTACCACACAGCACAGCCCTGATTGGCAGGGAAGGAGACCTGTTTCCTTCCCTGTTGCAGTTCAGTAACACAGGTCTTGTCCCTCCACCAGCCTGTGACTGTGAAAGGAGATGGGGCAGACTGGTGAGGTCATTTTGCTCTCTCCTCCTAGCAGCATGTTCCTGGCACTACAGTACAAATGATTGACTCCTTGTGCTGCTTCTCCCCTTCCCAGTGTGGGCCTTGTTGTAAAGGGACTGCAAAAAGCTGATTTCAAGTCAAATTTAGATACTTACACTGCTTACAGCTCGTTTATTAAAATGCTTCGATCCTTGAAAAGTGATCTGCGTTTAGATCAGTCTTCAAAGGGCATTTGACAGGGCGGTGAGGAGGCAATGTATTGTATTTACGCTATATATGTATTGTGTTTTCACTGCCTGCTATAACCCCTTTGCCCCCCACACTAGCATTCTGCAACTGCTTGCATTGCTTGCGTTTACGTGGCGCTTCCATTCACTTGAATGGGTTGTACTTAACAGGCAGTAAATAGAGAAAACGCTGCTTTCTTAACCAGCCACCATAGTCTGTGTATGAAGATCGGCTTCAACCTACATGTCTCCGCCAAGAAACCACTCACTGACGCATTTCGCCTCACCCACTGGGGGTTAGTCCACCCTATAACTAAGCTCCGGGGGTATAATTCCTGCCATGGCCGCAAAGCAAAGCATTGTGGATGCAGCATTTATACACACTTGTCCTCTGCCTTTGCAATTAAAGGGGGTAGTGGATTTGGCCGGTAAAAACTCAGCTCATCTGTGGGGTTTTACTGGCCCTCAACCGCCAGTGTGAATGAGCCCTAAGATCCAGGCAAATCTAAAAAAAATGCCATTTAAAGTGGCTGTAAACCTCAGACATGAAATATGAACAAAATCATATCCCTCTATAGTGTACTTGTCTTAAGAGCACTAAGGGTCATTTCTGTCTGTTGCTTCTTTCCTCTGCTATCAGCATGAGTCATTTCTGACACGTTTTCCTGACACCTAGAGAAAAAAGGTGACAGGGAGGGACTTCCAGCTAATTGACAGCCTCAGCTCTGTTCCTGTGTGCTGTGTGAAGGCAGTGTGTCCCTTCCCTCCAATCAGCTCTCAGAGCTCTCCTCACTGAGCTCTGCAGTGTGCGATTTCAGCTCTCTCCGCCCACTTCTCACAAGTTTTCCTGACACCAAGAGAAAAAAGGTGACAGGAGAGGGACTTCCAGCTAATTGACAGCCTCAGCTCTGTTCCTGTGCGCTGTGTGCAGGTCGAGTGTGTCCCTTCCCTCCAATCAGCTCTCAAAGCTCTCCTCACTGAGCTCTGCAGTGTGCGATTTCAGCTCTCCGCCCACTTCTCACAAGTTTTCCTGACACCAAGAGAAAAAAGGTGACAGGAGAGGGACTTCCAGCAAATTGACAGCCTCAGCTCTGTTCCTGTGCGCTGTGTAAAGGGCGGGGGTGTCCCTCCCTCCAATCAGCTCTCAGAGCTCTCCTCACTGAGCTCTGCATTGTGTGATTTCAGCTCTCTCCGCCCACTTCTCACAAGTTTTCCTGACACCAATAGAAAAAAGGTGCCAGGGGAGGGACTTCCAGCTAATTGACAGCCTGAGCTCTCCTTACTGATGTAACTTCAGAGCTGAGAGATCCTGTGTAAATACAACCACTTTAATGTAATTGTGTATTCCTTTAAAAAAGGGATATGCAATTAGCGGACCTCCAGCTGTTGCAGAACTACAAGTCCCAGGAGGCATAGCAAGACTCTGACAGCCACAAGCATGACACCCAGAGGCAGAGGCATGATGGGACTTGTAGTTTTTCAACAGCTGGAGGTCCGCTAATTTCATATCCCTGCTTTAAAATATTGATTTTTTTTTTTTTTTTTTAAATAAAATATAGCTAGTATAAGTGCCTCAATCTGTCTTTATGTTAGCCTCTTCTGCACAGAAGCACTCTACTGCAATAACTTTTCTGTGTTGCTGCACCTTTCATTGCACAAGCTACTGGCAAATGGCGGGACAATGACACCACAGTACTCCTTAACTCTAATAGAGCAGGTGGTGTCACCCTGTTGGCTGTGCAGTCTGGTAGAGGTCCAAACATTTCAAAAAGTATCAGAAGGATCTGTCCCTTGAGTGCAGGCCTCCTTTATTAGGTTCATACTTGTGTGTATGCATTTTCATGCATTATCCAAGTGTTTTTGTTTTTTTTTTAATGCCTTTTTTTCATGTTTTTCATGCACTCCAATTGAAGTCTATAGGGCCAAAAATGCACAAAATGTTGCACCAAAAGAAGCGCCTGCATCACTGTCTACCCGCGGTGCATAGGTATGAACAGGCCCATAGACAATAATAGGATTCTTCTTGTCCTGCATTGTTGTGTGAGGACCGACGTGAAATAAAGCGCGGGAACAGGGACCTAACATCTTCCCGACACCTCAGCCGGGTGAGTGGGCTTTAAAGCCGAACGAAACTTACCTTTACTTCAATGGTCCCGTCCCTCGCTGGCATAGGCCACTTCTCTTGTGTGTCGGTCTTTCGGCTATCTTCATTGGCCAGTGCAGGATGAGGTCACTCCTGCAAAGGGTTAAGTAATAAATAAGATAACGTGTAAAGTTTTTAATTTTTACCAGTACTTTTAAACTTTGATCTTTGTTTTTCCTTTTTATTTTAATTTTAGTTTTTGGTTCTTTTTGTGTTTTTCTGTCTCCTAACCAAAGGATTTGCACGGTGGACTTGTATTTATCTTCTGCACCTTGCATAAATCTAACCCAGACTCTCCTTGGTGGGCAGTTTATGAAAACTTGGGGAACAGAAAGGTATTTATTTAAAAAAATATTCATTGGACGATTGTCACACACGGGCTGCACAAACTTTGGCTGTAATTTCTATAATTGTATAATTCCTCTGATCGTCAGCCCCATCTAGTGGCCAAAATGCAGTATTGTTTTTTGAATGATCTTAAAGCGGAGTTCCACCCAAAAAATTAACTTTGTAGTATTCAGCAGCGTTAAACCTAAGAAACAACATTTGGAAATTTTTTTTTTTTTTTTAACTCACGTTTTCATGTCTGTTGCTAAGGGGTGCCTTATAATCTGCCTCTTCCTCTCCCTGGCGCCTGACGTCATTTCCCTCGGCGCCCGTGCTCGCTAGTGCTCCTGGGAGATGCTTGTCATCATTTCCCAGGAGTCAGTGGGCAGCGCCGAGGGCTTAGTTGCCATCACAACGGGGCGGGCACTTCCGCCGCCGCCGCCCGTTGTGATGGCAACGTCAGACGTGTACCGCGCTGCGAGCCGTAGATACTGCGTATGTGCGAGGATGGCGGGGCATGCTGGTCGCTCAGCTGCACCAGATCCCGGAAAATAGTACTTGTGGGCTTCACATGCCCACAAGCAAGATGGAAATTGCCAAGAACGAGCAATATAAAATATCGACCTCTATTAAATCGGCAAGCGAGCGGCGATTGATCAGAGAAACGTGAGTGCTTTTAATTCGATTTTTAAAATAAATATATTCATCCAAAAAAAAAAAATTATTAACAGTTGGAACTCCACTGCCCCTTTCACACTTATACAACTTCAAAGTCGCACGATTTTACCGCGATTTCGCAGCCGCTATTTTGCCGCGATTTTACCGCGATTTTCCTGCGATTTTGCCACGATTTGGGAGCAGTACTACTTTGTATGACTTTGCCACAACTTTGGCATTAACCATTCTCAGCTTGTGCTTACAAAGTAGTGCTGAAATTGTGTCTATATTATTCAGGTACGATTTGCATGCTACTTGAGGGTTTAACATTGAGGTCTATGGAGTACAAATCGTATGGAAGTTGGACCAAAGTAGTGCTGAAATCGTGTTTATATTATTCAGGTACGATTTGCATGCTACTTGAGGGTTTACCATTGAGGTCTATGGAGTAGAAATCGTATGGAAGTTGGACCAAAGTAGTGCAGGGACTACTTTGAAGTCGGCACGACTTAAAGTCGTGCCAATATGAATGGTAGTCATTGAAAATCATGGAGAATGACTTGTCATACGATTTTGCACTACAAAATCGTGGGACAAGTCGTATAAGTGTGAAAGGGGCCTCAGTGAGAAACAAAACTGCATTTTGGCCACTAGCTGGCGCTGATGATTATAGGAATCAATCTATTAGAGAAATTACAGCCAGCATTTGTGCACATGCACAAATTTGTATGACATCCGTCCAATGAATGTTTTATAAATAGAGCTGAAGTGTCTTGCTGATTATACTTGTCATACTCTTAGGAGTTATGTGATGATTTTTTTTCCTATTTTATGCTTTTTTGTCATTGAGTTACTAGTTTAGCCTTAGCTTTAGCTTCTACCTCAGGGTTTGCCAGTTTGTGTTCCCATTTTTTGATCCAGGGATGAATCCTGTTATTTCCATTGGGTAACCAAGAGGCCTTTGCTAACTTCAGAGAATTCACATGTTGTTTAAAATAACGTTTTTGGTGCATTTGTGGCATTTCTGGATAAATCCATGCCAGTTCTTTCCTTTAAGGCTAGGTGTAGACCTGTAGAAGGAAAGATTGCCACTCCAAAAGCCCCAGACCTTTAGAAACACCTGCCCTATTATGAACTCGCAGGTGCTGGCTCTGCACAGACTTGGAAGGAAGAAAAAAGTCCTGGACGGCCGCACACCGCTGAGGGCATCTTTATTGATAAAGTAAAATCCAATACAGTCACTTCATATGCAAAAGAAACAGGGAGAAGCGTTGACGCGTTTCACACCGTGTAGTGGTGCTTAATCGTAGCTCAGGATTAAGCACCACTACACGGTGTGAAACACGTCAGCTGCTTCTCCCTGTTTCTTTTGCATATGAAGTGACTGTATTGGATTTTACTTTATCAATAAAGATACCCTCAACGGTGAGTGGCCATCCAGGACTTTTTTCTTCCTTCCTAGGTGTAGACCTGCCAATCCTCTGAAAAATTATCTACGTTTGAATCCTTTTTCAGGGGCATTTGACAGGTCATGAGGAGGCGATGTGACGCCTCCTCACTGGCTGTTTTAACCCCATTATTGCTAAAAAAAAAAATGCACCTCAACCACATGCAGGGCGTTTGTGGCGCTTCCCCATTCGCTTGAATAGGTTGCGCTCTGGAGGGTGTCTGCCAATCGCTACAGGTTAGACGATTTTTGCTGTGAAGCATCAAAATTGCGGCATGTGAACACCCCCTTTGTGGAGGGACGGTTGGGAGGGGGGGTTGCTAAATACATGGCTCAGCTGCGCTTTTTTAATGCCCCTCAACCGCTAGTCCTAATGAGGCCTAACTGTTATTTAATTAATGGCAGCACAGTTACCTTTCCTCTGATTTTGGTGATACCAGAGTGGTATAAATGGTTGTTGCTGAGTCTACGGTCCAGACGTGGAAGGCAAAAACTGTCTTTGTTGTTCCTAGCAGCCACATTATCCTTTCCATTTGAATTCTTCACTGACTCCATAAGAGGAGAATGTGACTAGTTGCTATGGGCAACACAAGTGTTTTTCTTTTAGATTTGAGGCCTAGTCCCTCTGTGTCAGCCATAGAGGACATGGGTATAGGCAGTGGGGGGCATTTAGCGGTGGTAGAGTGCTGATTAAGTCCCATAGATCTTATATTATTAATATATGAATCATAGTCACCAACATTTTAAATTCATTGCCAGGGACACTTTCCTGATCAGCCAGTGAAAGCTGGACAGTTGTATTTGTACTATCCAGGGACCAGGGCCTGGTAAATTCTTTGAAACTTGCCATGCCCCAATAGTGAAGGGGTTGAAGGCCACTGTAGGCAATTACAGCAGGTTGTGGTTCTGTGGTAACTAGGAGAAACTGTGGGGATTTGGAGCTGGCTATAGCCCTGGGAAGAGGGAAGCCGTGGCCCGACAGCTAGCTGGCCATGGTGGCCTAGTGGTTGAGGGCCACTTGTTTAAATACATTTCCAAAGTGAGGAACTGTTCCTGGAATTTAGGAAGCTGTTTGGAGCTATAGAAAAATAGGAATTGCCTCAGATGTTTTTGGGGGGAAAACTCAATATTTACCTCACGAAAAATAAAAAAAAACAAGTGTTGAGCATACTGAGCGCTGAGTAGTTTCAGGAGAATGCTATTTTGCTAAGTATTTACCTCAGAAAAAAAAACTGAATGCACCCTGGTATACCTTCATACTTCAGAAAATAACAGTCGTCATATAGAATTGAGCTTGCCGTGTTGTCAGCCATGCTGGTTTTATAAATTGACTGCATTGTGTACATTTTGGCTTTTGCTCTCCTGTTACTGTAAACCATCATTACACTGACACTGCCTATGTACAGTATATCGCCTAACAGTGGGAACCGTAATTCCGGT
This sequence comes from Lithobates septentrionalis, assembly GCA_037952835.1. Taxonomy (NCBI): domain Eukaryota; kingdom Metazoa; phylum Chordata; class Amphibia; order Anura; family Ranidae; genus Lithobates; species Lithobates septentrionalis. The sequence continues at coordinate 283,197 of JBBDGP010002243.1, read as the reverse complement.
CTATCCCTGTGTATGGGGGGAGAAATATTCTTGTTGCCCATTGCAACCCTATTACCTCCTATATTCTCCCATTGTAGCATTAAGGGGCCCTTCAGGGAAGGCGATAAAGGGGGCCCCAACTAAGGGCCACAATTCTGAAAGGGCTAGAATTGTCTCAGACTTATGATTGGTTGATATAATCACCACAGACTGATTTTGGTGTGCAATGTGATCAAGAACTGAAACTGTGATATTGTGAGGTGACAGACAGAGCATCTCATTGTAAGAAATGCACTGGTGGAAATGAATAGTATAGAAATACATATTACAATATTTAATAAAGTCATAATATAATATTTAACCCGCTTTGTGGTGGTGTCGTTATTTGGTGCTCGTTTGGTGACTCACCCCAGCTTGTTTAGCAATATGCAAAGTGCAGTAACCCATAGCAACCTGTCAGCAATGGCTTCTCACTGTGCCAACTGCAAAATAAAGTGAAATCTGCATGGCTAATCCAATCTGCACCTCAACTAACTGAGATATATGCCCCAAATTTGATGATACCAGAACGCCACCCAACATCCTGCGCCTCTCTCTCTCTCTCTCTCCTTCCCTGCCCCCCCCTTTCCCCCTCTACCTTACCCAATATATTTTTTCTTCTCCCCCCTCCCTCTTTGGACTCCATTCACTAAGCTGTCTATGCCACTTTAAGAATTGCGGTAAAAAAGCATGCATATTTTTTTTTTAATAAGTAAAGGACTTGTCAAAAACTGCGTCTGTAAACAAGGCATTTCCCTGTTCTGCCTAGTGACATGACAGAGATCACTGCTCCCTGTCATCAGGAGCAGTGATCACTGTCATGTCAGTAGTAGCCCACCCCCCCCACAGTTAGAATCACTCCCTAGGACACACTTAACCCCTTGATCGCCCCCTAGGGTTTAACGCCTTCCCTGCCAGTGTAATTTACAGAGTAATCAGTGCATTTTTATAGCACTGATCACTGAATAAAGGACAATGATCCCAAAATAGTGTCAAAAGTGTCCGATGTGTCCACCATAATGTCGCAGTCACGCTAAAAATTGCAGATCGCCGCCATTACTAATAAAAAAAATTAATAATAAAAATGTCATAAAACTATCCCCTATTTTGTAGATGCTATAAATTTTGCGCAAACAAATCAATATACGCTTATTGCGATTTTTTTTTTTACCAAAAATATGTAGAAGAATACATATCAGCCTAAACTGAGGAAAAAATTCATTTTTTTTATATATTTTTGGGGGATATTTATTATAGCAAAAAGTAAAAAATATTGCTTTTTTTTCAAAATTGTCACTCTTTTTTTGTTTATAGCGCGAAAAATAAAAACCACAGAGGCGATCAAATACCACCAAAAGAAAGCTCTATTTGTGGGGGAAAAAAGAACGTCAATTTTGTTTGGGTGCAACGCCGCACGACCGCGCAATTGTCAGTTAAAGCGACGCAGTGCCGAATCGCAAAAAGTGCTCTGGTCAGGAAGGGGGTAAAATCTTCCGGGGCTGAAGTGGTTAATTACCGCATTTATATATTTATTTATTTCCTTCTTTCATGCGGTATTTACCGAGCATTTTCAGCATTTTGCGGAAAATACCACAAAACGGTATAGGGAACTCACAGCTTCAGGATCGCATGTGATAAATAGGCAAAATGTGTCCGGACACCTAAATGCAGCATGTGAGATGCTTTTGTGAATGGTGCCCTCTGTCTCCCCCCTTTTCTCTCTCTGCCCCCCTCCTATTTCTCACCCCCCCCCCTACTGTTTTTCTCTCCCCCCTCTCCCCCTTTTTTCCCCGTTCTTACCCAATATCCCCAACAATATAGTGGTTAGATCTTGTGCCAATGGATGTTTAATGCAGTAAAAGTTCTTTAATATCAATCTGTCTTCATCTAAAAGAGTTTTTTTAGTTGATTAAATCATAAAGTATCAGAAATATCTGCACAGCTTGTCTGGAAAGGACAGCTAGACACAAGGCTGGAGTTGTATTACTAAAAACAAAAAAGATACAATTGAATATTTTCTTTTTGTTCATAAGACAATTAAAACATAATGATACAACCCAAGCCTTTAGGATGTAAAAAAAGGTAGCTGTCATTGCTTTTTTTAATTTTTTTTTTTAAGATTCATGTTCCAAGATTCGTGTTATTTGTCCACACAGGGGCACTGTAGCACCATTTATACACACATCAGTCTAATTGACAGCCTCCTTATGTAAGGTATATGGCTTCCTTGAAGAGTTTTATGGTTTTATGTGATGTCTTAAGAGCAATAGCGTGTAGTTAAATGATTAAAGATTTTGAATAAATGTTGACATATATAAAAGAGAAAAGCAAATATCCTATAGCTACTTCAGATGAGTAAACTGCTTCCACCTACTGATTCAACTCAGATCAGGAAAGTTTCTGTTTATGTCCCTCACGAAAAGGTAAATGACTGTGTTGGCGACAGCAACCAATTAGATTCCAGTTCTCACTTTTTTGCTGTAGGATGTTCCCTCTCACTTTCCTTCCTTCCTTCCTTCCTTCCTTCCTTCCTTCCTTCCTTCCTTCCTTCCTTCCTTCCTTCCTTCCTTCCTTTCCTCTTCTTCTTGTTTTTTTTTCTTCCTTGCCTCCTTCCTTCCTCCCTCCCATCTCTATTTACTTCTCCCCCCTTCCTTTCTTTCCTATTCTTCTTGTTTTTTTCTTCCTTGCCTCCTTCCTTCCTTCCCTGCCTTTTTTTCTTTCCTATTTTCTTTCTTTCTTTCTTTCTTTCTTATTTTCTTTCTTTCTTTCTTTCTTTCTTTCTTTCTTTCTTTCTTTCTTTCTCTTTCTTTCGCTCTTTCCTATTTTCTTTCTTTCTTTCTTTCTTTCCTCCTCGTCTTTTTTTCTTCCTTGTTTTCTTTGTTCCTCCCTCCCAACCTTTCTTCCTTTCATCAATCTCTCTTTCCTCCCGCCCCCTCCTTCCTTTCTTTCTTATACTTTTTGTTTTCTTCTCCCTTGCCTCCTTCCTTCCTCCCTTCCCTGCCTTTCTTCCCTCTCCCCCCCCCCTTCCTTCCTTTCTTTCCTATTCTTCTTGTTTTTCTCTCCCTTGCCTCCTTTCTCCCCCCCCCTTTTTTTTTTAAGATTCATGTTCCAAGATTCATGTTATTTGTCAACACAGGGGCACTGTAGCACCATTTATACACACATCAGTCTAATTGACAGCCTCCTTATGTAAGGTATATGGCTTCCTTGAAGAGTTTTATGTGATGTCTTAAGAGCAATTGTGTGTCCTTTCCTATTCTTGTTTTCTTCTTCCTTGCCTCCTTCTTTCCTCCCTTCTCTGCCTTTCTTCCCTCTCTCTTTCCTTCCTCACCCTTCTTTCCTTTCTTTCCTATTCTTCTTGTTTTTCTCTCCCTTGCCTCCTTCCTTCCTCCCTCTTCCTTTCTTTCTTTCCTATTCGTATTTTGTTCTTCCTTGCCTTCTCCCTTCCTCCCTTCCCTCTCTTTCCTTCCTCCCTTTCCCATTCTTCTTGTTTTTTCTCCCTTGCCTCCTTCCTTCCTCCCTCTCTATTTCCTTCCTCCCCCTTCCTTCCTTTCTTTCCTATTCATATTTTTTCTTCCTTGCCTCCTTCCTCTCTCCCTCTCTATTTCCTTTATCCCCCCCTTCCTTCTTTTCTTTCCTATTCTTGTTTAGTTCTACCTTGCCTTCTTTCTTCTTCCCTTTACTTTCTCTTTCCTTCCTCCCTCCCTTTCTTTCTGTTTTTTTCTCTTCTTTCCTCCCTCCATTCCCTCTATTTTTCCTTCTTCCCTCCCTCCTTTCCTTCCCTCCTCTCTATTTCCTTTCTCCCCCTTCCTTCTTTTATTTCCTATTTGTGTTTTGTTCTTCCTTACCTCCTTTCTTCTTACCTTTCCTCTCTCTTTCCTTACTCCCTCCCTTTCTTTCTGTTGTTTTTTTCTTCGCTTTCTTTCTTTACATCAATCTCTCTCCCCCCTTCCCTCCCTTCTTTCCTATTCTTCTTTTTTTTTACGTTCTTGCCTCTTTCCTTCCTCCCTTCCCTGCCTTCCTTCCCTCTCTCTTTCCTTCCTCCCCCTTCCTTCCTTTCTTTCCTATTCTTGTTTTGTTCTTCGTTGACTTCTTCCTTCCTCCCTTCCCTGCCTTCCTTATTTCTCTCTTTCCTTCCTCCCCCCTTCCTTTCTTTCCCATCCTTCATGTTTTTTTCTCCCTTGCCTCCTTCTTTCCTTTCTCTTTCCTTCCTCCCCTCTCCTTCCTTTCTTTCCTATTCCTGTTTTTTCCTTCCTTGCCTGCTTCCTTCCTCCCTTCCCTGCCTTCCTTCCCTCTCTCTTTCCTTCCTCCCCCTTTCTTCCTTTCTTTCCTATTCCTGGTTTTTCCTTCCTTGCCTGCTTCCTTCCTCCCTTCCTTGTCTTCCTTTCCTCTCTTTCCTTCCTCCCCCTTCCTTCCTTCCTTCCTTTCTTTCCTATTCCTGTTTTTTCCTTCCTTGCCTCCTTCCTCCCTCCCTCCCTCCCCTGTCTTCCTTCCCTCTGTTTCCTTCCTCCCCCTTCCTTCCTTTCTTTCCTATTTATCTTGTTTTTTTCTTCCTTGCCTCCTTCCTTCTTCCCTCCATTCCTTCCCCCCCCCCCTTTTTTATCCTCCCTATTGGTCTTCCTCCTGCCTTCCCTCTCTCTCCTTCCTTCCTTTCACTTCCGTACGACGTGACTGCTGTAATTGGCTCCCAATTGAAAGCGCTGACTGTGACAGCTTGGTCAGTGAGCTGAGAGCGCACAGTGCCTGCGCTCTCAGCAATCAAACCTCGAGCTGCGTTGGACACATAAGTGCAGTGGATGGGTGTTATAGCTCACCATTCTTCTACATGTATTATGTGGTCGGTAAGAGGTTAATGGCTTGGTTTGGGTCTGTGGAGTCATCCCGATGTATCACGTTCAGTTATTGACAGACGTCTTGTGTATAAACAGAACATAAAGTCCAAGGTCTCGCCTCGTAAATGATGAATGTCCGGCCGCCCGCGCAGGGATGCCAATCCTGGCCTTATCGTCACTGCATTCCCATAACCCTCTGCTGCTGTCGGCGCCCATTGGCTATGACACGGCTCGCTTTGTCAGGTGGTGTTCTGGTAGCACAGAGGACAGCCAGAACACACAGAGCGTCCAAACATCCTCGTCAGGTGGAACCCAAACAGAGATAAGGAGAAACGTGGGAAACACCAAACGATATTGATTACCCCGTGGTGGGTGACTCACTCCTCGGGGGTTAACCCTTGCACCATCACTTCCTGCAGCTCAATAGAAGTCATGCAGTGTGTGCTCAGCCTGCGTCATCCATTCTACAGGCTCCCTTCCTGGACCGAAATGGCTTACCATGCTTTCACTGACACTGTTAGTTTCTCATAGTATGCATTAGAAGATGCAGCAAGTCACATAGAGCCTGCCTCATTTCCTGGCTGGAGGACGGCTAGCATTATCTTGCTCCCCTGGCCCGCCTCTTCTATTCATTGGTTTTCAGTCCTTTCAGTTATGGACATAGCTCCCTACTGTCCAGGATTTTGAGGGACTGTCCCTGATTTGGATCAATGTCCCTCATTCCTCCTCATTTGTCCCTCATTTTGGTCTGATCTATATAGTTGTATATAAAATGCACTTTTTATCTATCAAAAAGTGTTTCCCAGCGCTAAACCTTTCATCTGATTTCTAAATTGCTGCATTTGTAAATTCCAAAAGCCAATATAAAGGAATAGTAGTGGTAAAAAAAAGGCACTTGTGGGTTTAACCATTCTTGTTTTTTTTTGTACAATTCTCCTTTAAGGGGGTGTGGCAAGGGGTGTGTCCTATGCCTGTATACTTTTGCTGATAGGTGTCCCTCATTCCCATCTCAAAAAGTTGGGAGGTGTGGTTATGGAGGCTCTGCAACCAGGGTGGTCTGCATGCAAACACAAGCTACCTAGGAATGCCCACTGCTCCAGATTGATACCCACCCATCAAGGCATTTTGATATTTGCATAACTCCTCCCACGAGCCAGCCCACTTCTTGAAGCAGGGCTCTTGAGAGGAGAGCTGAAGCACGGTGCTGTGATGTTTTCAAGGAAGGTGTGTACAGCACCCTGCTAGCCCCTCCCACCAGCAATGATCTGCCTGCATTGCATTGAGAATCACAGAGACCCAGTGATGTAATCACTGGGTTCTAAAATAAGGTTTGTAATGAAAATGGAAATGACTCACTCAGTTATAAACCAAGGATGGACGTGACCACGCCTCCCAACTTTTTGAGATGAGAATGAGGGACACCTATCAGCAAAAGTATGCAGGCATAGGACACACCCCTTGCCACTCCCCTTTAAAGGAGAATTGTACCAAAAAACAAGATTGGGTAAACCCAAAAGTGCTTTTTTTTTACCACTACTATTCCTTTACATTGGCTTTTGGAATTTACAAATACAGCAATTTAGAAATCAGATGAAAGGTTTAGCTCTGGAAAACACTTTTTAATAGATAAAAAGTGCAATATATATATATATATATATATAAATATATATAGATAGATAGATAGATAGATAGATAGATAGATAGATAGATAGATAGATAGATAGATAGATAGATCTATATGGATCAGACTAAAATGAAGGACAAATGAGGAGGAATGAGGGACAGAGGGACATTGCTCGAAATCAGGGACAGTCCCTCCAAATCAGGGAGCTATGCGTGACCTCCCCAGAGAGGGCGGAGCCGGTATTTGGTAGCCAGTTAAAAAATGTCCTGCATACACAAGGAACATGCTCACAGAAGGGAAAAGCGGAGAGAGAACCTCATCATTCTGTTGCTGCTCCTATACTTTCCAATCACAGACAGTGGGCGGTGGGAGATGACCAAGCCATGCTGCCTAAATGCAGCAGAGAAGAGTCAGATCACTAAGCTGGTAGAGCTGTGTAAATCTCAGGATTGCATGGACAAAAATACAAATCCTTTGACAGGTAAGACAGCTCCTATATATGTATTTAGTAGTGGTGCACCGAAATGAAATTCCTGGTGCCAAAACCGAAGTCAATGGGACGCGATTTTTGATTGAAGTCAATGGGACTCGATTTTGCATTGCAGTCACCAGGGGGCGTTTTTGCTATAAAGTCACTAGGGGGCGTTTTTGCATTGAAGTCAAGGTGACGGGATTTTGCATTGAAATCACTAAGGGGCATTTTTTGCTATGAAGTCGATAGGATGCGATTTTGCCATTATCAGCACCTTTTATTTTCTATTGGCAAAACGCTGATAACCCTATCTTCAGTGGCCGATATATCATTGCATCCCTAGTATTTAGAGTTCAGCTTTAGTGTTGTGAAGTTCTCTATCAGCTTATAGAAGGAGTGACGTAGCCGGGAGCGTGTTTGGGGACAGAGTGATCCGGTGCTATCAGCTGGTGGGCAGACTCGGCTCTCCCGGGGGTTTTATATTAACTCAGAACTAGTCCTAGTTCACATACAGACAACAAACATTTCATCAAAGCCGCTTGTCTTCTCTTTATTGCCGAAACCAATAAAACGCAATTTAATTACTGTTAGGATATCCAATAAATTTCCTGTTTTACACTCACATTTTATGCGGCGAAGGCAAACATCACCGCCGAAATTGGTTTCCGGACGCAGAAAAATGTGAGTCAGTCATGGAGATTCTGAGTGATGATGTCATGCGGCGTGACCGACTGGAGGGAATCGGCATCTGCAGGATAATTGGGAATCCTTCTTAATAGCAGAGATGTGTGGGATACATACAGTAGGCTCCATGCAGGTGGGACTGAGCATGTGCGTGTTTCCTCACTTTTCGGAAGTAGCCCTTTCATTTCAATGGTCCACCCTATGAACAAGAAACGAGCAAAAGAACCCGACCTTTCTGCAAAATCGCGCCACCCACGTGTGAAATCATGCATGTTAGCACATGGATAGGGGTGACGTTAAGAATTAACCACTTGCCGAAAAGCCGCCGCTGTTTTACTGCGGCAGAATGGCACGGCTGGGCGAAACGACATTATGTTACGTCGCTTCGCCCTGTGGCCTCTAGGGGGCGCGCGAGCGCGCCCGCTGCTCGCCCCCGGAGCCGACGCTAGTGCCCGGCAGGCGCAATGACCGCCGGGCTCCCGCGATCGCTCATGACACAGTGAGAACCGGGATCGGGCGGCACAGTGGTGTAGTGGTAGCACTCTCGCCTAGCAGTAAAAAGGGTCACTGGTTCGAATCCCAACCAAGACACTACCTGCCTGGAGTTTGCATGTTCTCCCTGTGCCTGCGTGTGTTTCCTCCGGGTACTCCGGTTTCCTCCCACACTCCAAAGACATGCTGGTAGGTTAATTGGCCTCTGTCTAAATTGGCCCTAGTATATGAATTTGAGTTGGGGACCTTGGATTGTGTGCTCCTTGGGGGTAGGGACCGATGTGAATGTACAATGTATATGTAAATTGACGGTGCTATATAAGTACCTTAAATGATAATAATAAAGTAAACACACAGATCCCAATTCTCTGAGGGGAGAAGAGACTGATCGTGTGTTCATACAAAGTATGGACATCGATCTCTTTCTCTTCCCCTAGTCCAGTGATAGTGAACCTTGGCACCCCAGATGTTTTGGAACTACATTTCCCATGATGCTCAACAACACTGCAGAGCACGTGAGCATCATGGGAAATGTAGTTCCAGAACACCTGGAGTGCCAAGGTTCACCATCACTGCCCTAGTCAGTCCCATCCCTCTACAGTTAGAAACACACATAGGGAACACAGTTAACCCCTTGATCTCCCCCTAGTGTTAACCCCTTCCCTGCCAGTGACATTTATACAGTAATCAGTGCATTTTTATAGCACTGATCGCTGTATAATTATCAATGGTCCCGAACATGTGTCAAAAGTGTCCAATTTGTCCGCTGCAATATCACAGTCCCGATAAAAATCGCAGATCGCCGTCATTACTAGTAGAAAAATCAATAATAATAAAAATGCCGTAAATCTATCCCCTATTTTGTAGATGCTATAACTTTTGCGCAAACCAATCAATATACGCTTATTGCTATTTTTTTACCAAAAATATGTAGAAGAATACGTATCGGCCTAAACAGGAAAAAAAAAAGTTTTTTCTTTTTAAAAAATGGGATATTTATTATAGCAAAAAGTAAAAGATATTTTTGTTTTTTTAAAAATTGACGCTTTTTTTTGTTTATAGCGCAAAAAGAAAAAACTCAGAGGTGATCAAATACCACCAAAAGAAAGCTCTATTTGTGGGAAAAAAAGGACGCAAATTTTGTTTGAGTACAGTGTCGCACGACCGAGCAATTGTCAGTTAAAGCGACGCAGTGCCAAATTGTAAAAAGTGCTCTGGTCAGGAAGGGGGTAAAATCTTCCGAGGCTGAAGCGGTTAAAGTGGTTGTAAACCAGATGAAAACCAGATAAAATCTGAACAAAGCATATCACTCTATAGTGTGTACTTGTCTCAATCCAGAGCACTAAAGGGGGAGATTTACTAAAGCTGGAGGGTGCAAAGTCTGGTGCAGCTCTGCATAGAAACCAATCAGCTTCCAGGTTTCATTGTCAAAGCTTAATTGAAGAAGCTGAAGATAGAAACTGATTGGCTACCATGTACAGCTGCACCAGATTCCGAGGGCTCGAGTTTTAGTAAATCAACCCCCTAAGTGTCATTTCTGTCTGCTGCTTCCTTCCTCTGCTATCAGCATTAATCGCTTCTGACAAGTTTTCCTGACACCAAGAGGAAAATGGTGACAGGGGATGGTGCTCCAGCTGATTGACAGCCTTAGCTCTGCTCCTGTGTGCTGTGTGAAGGGGGTGTGTCTTTTCCCTCCAATCGGCTCTCAGAGCTCTCCTCATTGAGCTCTGCAGTGTGTAACTTCAGCTCTCTGCCCCCTTTTTTTCTGAACTCTCAGAGAAGCTTTTTTAAATTCTGCACTTTGTACGGATGTTGAGAAGAGATGACTGCAAATTAACAGATACAACTTATGTAGGGCGATTGGGTATATGTAAGGGTTTACAGGCACTTTAAGGCAGGGTTCACACATATGTGGCCATGGTTTCAGTGCGGAAGTCCGATGTGCGGTTCTGTTCACCAATTCAGCTGCAAATTTTTACCTGAAATCGCACCTGAACCGGACCCAGAATCGCACAGGACTTTTTTTAAAAAAACCGAACCGCGGCCGCCCCGCACATGTGTAAACTGGCTACATTGGGAAGGCTGCTGGTTCACGTGTTATGCGAATCTAATGCTGTTCAAAATGCATCCGATTTGTATACATGTGACCTGAGCCTTAAGGTGGTGTTCCGGCCGCAATTATACTTTTTAAAAAAAACTACCCCTATAATACACAAGCTTAATGTATTCTAGTACAGTTAGTCTGTAAACTAAGGTCTGTTTTGTTAGTTTATAGCAGTAGTTTGTTATTTTATAAACTTACAGCAGGCCGTGGCCATCTTAAGTGTGGGCATCTGAAGCCAGACTGTATTTCTTCCTGGATCTCATCCTTGCAGATCTCGCACATGCTCAGTGCAGCACAAGCAGTGTAATAGGTTTCAGGTCAGGTTTCCATGGCAACGGCAGTGTCAGAGGAAGTTACCGACCCTTCCCAGAAGGCCTAAGAAGTCTGGGTCTAAGGAGGTATGTTAATTCATAAAGCGGCATTTGAAACAGAACATAAGGTGTGGTTAAAGATCAAAGGAGGAAGCCAACTCGTTTCCGGGGCCAAGCTCTGCTCCTTCATCAGGGCTTTAAATTACTGATACCATATTGGTCAAAATACCATTACCAGGGCAAATCACAACAGATCAATGGCAATTTGTCTATACATGCGAGTTTGTTTATTGAACTCAACCCTGCATAAACCCTTGTTCACATTGGAGTGACTTGTCATGCGATTTGACCGGTCAAATCGCATGACAAGTCGCACCCTATTGCTGGCAATTGCACTGTTCAAATCGGTGCAGCGCCGACTTGGCAGTGCCGCACCGATTGGAAACAGTAGTTCCTGCACTGCTCTTGGTGATTTCGGGACATGAAGCGGCGCAGATGTCTTTCAAGTCGCACGATTTCAAAGCCGCAGTCAATGTGAACAAGGGCTAAAAAGGTAGGAGGGGATTAAAAAAAATTGAAAGCATGGTGGTGACATTCTCTTTAAGTCCATAGACACTTTTTTTAAGGTCCTGATAAGGGGGGGGGGGGGGTGATTTTGAGCCCCTGAAAAACATTGTCTCCTTCTTTGACTTTTTACCTGACCTATATTGGAACTTCAAGAGCTAAAATTGCAACAGCCCAAAACCGCCACTAGATGTCAGCATAACACAAACAAAATGACAGTCTCATGAAGTTTCATACAAGACATAAAAGTGAGGCAATCGGAATTAATTTGTATCTGGACTATTCATTTGTGGTGTGGCACTTCTACACTATATTACCAAAACTATTGGGACACCTGCCTTTACACACACATGAACTTTAATGGAATCCCAGTCTTAGTCTGTAAGGTTCAATATTGAGTTGGCCCACCCTTTGCAGCTATAACAGCTTCAACTCTTCTGGGAAGGCTGTCCACAAGGTTTAGGAGTGTGTCTATGGGAATGTTTGACCATTCTTCTAGAAGCGTATATGTGAGGTCAGGCACTGATGTTGCATGAGAAGGCCTGGCTCGCAGTCTCCGCTTTAATTAATCCCAAAGGTGTTCTATCAGGTTGAGGTCAGGACTCTGTGCAGGTCGGTCAAGTTCCTCCATCCTAAACTTACTCATCCATGTCTCTCACTCATCCATGTCTTTATGGACCTTGCTTTGTGCACTGGTCCAAATCATTTGGTGGAGGGGTGTGGCTGGTGTTTTTTTCTTTTGGGGGGGCCGCCGGCAAAGAACCGCCCTCCCCCCCGGTCGGTCGGCAGCAACCCCCCCCCCCCGGGAGGATGGTCGGAACATCAAAGCCCCGCACTTATCCCATCTAGGAAGCAGGTGGGCGGGCAGCATGTCCAGCGGGGCTTTCTTCCTTCCACCTCCCGTGGATTACTGTGGCTTCTGTTGTGCATCTCTCTCCTCCTCCTAGATGCCCAATAGGATCGCCTGTCCTTTCAGCCAATCAGAAAACGGGCATCAGACCCGTGCTTCCTGATTGGCAGAGAGGCGATTCAGTGTTAGAATAGCGAATGTTCTCCCAGCGCAATGCGTCCAGATCCCACCCTATTTTGAAGCCTATTAGAGCCTCTGACTCTAATCAGGTGCTTAAAAATAAAACAGCCGCAGTAATTCATGCACCCGGCATCCTGAAAGCTGCCAGACACATGAATAGGGGGTGACAGCGGCGACAGAAAAGGGAGGCGGCGCTAGGGTGACCACATTTCCAAACTGCCATTCAGGGACACCCCCCCCCCGCACCCGTGCCCCCCAAAAAAATCAACAGGGCAGCACTGCTATACCGGCGGCATTTAACCCCTTTTCGGCCGCTAGTGGGGGGTTAAAAAATAGCGCCGCTTTACCGCTGACGCCCGGGGTGGCACAGTGTGAAAGGGGTCTAATACCAAGTTGGTCACCCTATTTGGAATGAGATAGCCAGACTTTCCGCCACACAGAAATACATATGTGAAAAAAAAAAAAAAAAGAATAAAAAAAGGAAATTTTATTGTTACGAACATACAGTATCAGATTCTAGAAGGAACATTGTTAAAAGCAACACATGATTCATTGCAAGCATGCATGTTCTCATAGAATAGTATTAGTGAGTGAGTAGTGTACAAACCTGGAAGTTTGGCTGGCGGCTTGGGTCGCAGCCCTCGTGGGCGGGAGGAGGCTCAGGAGGAGAGAAGTTGGGCTGCTAGCTGCTGGCCTGGCAATGAGCTGCAGACAGCAGGAGTAGTCGGCCCCTGAACTGGCACTGGGCACAGTCTGCCGTGGTGGATCCTGGCTTACCAGCAGTGCCAGTGGGATGGACAGGGGGACAGTGAGATGGACAGGGGGACCGTGGGATGGACAGGGGGACCGTGGGATGGACAGGGGGACCGTGGGGTGGACAGGGGGACCGTGGGATGGACAGGGGGACAGTGGGATGGACAGGGGGACAGTGAGATGGACAGGGGGACAGTGAGATGGACAGGGGGACAGTGAGATGGACAGGGGGACAGTGGGATGGACAGGGGGACAGTGAGATGGACAGGGGGACAGTGGGATGGACAGGGGGACAGTGGGATGGACAGGGGGACAGTGAGATGGACAGGGGGACAGTGGGATGGACAGGGGGACAGTGGGATGGACAGGGGGACAGTGAGATGGACAGGGGGACAGTGGGATGGACAGGGGGACAGTGGGATGGACAGGGGGACAGTGGGATGGACTGGGGGACAGTGGGATGGACAGGGGGACAGTGGGATGGACAGGGGGACAGTGATATGGACAGTGGGACCGTGGGATGGACAGGGGGACAGTGGGATGGACAGGGGGACAGTGGGATGGACAGTGGGATGGACAGGGGGACAGTGGGATGGACAGTGGGACCGTGGGATGGACAGTGGGATGGACAGGGGGACAGTGGGATGGACAGGGGGACAGTGGGATGGACAGGGGGACCGTGGGATGGGCAGGGGGACCGTGGGATGGGCAGTGGGACAGTGGGATGGACAGGGGGACAGAGGGACAGTGGGATGGACAGAGGGACAGTGGGATGGACAGAGGGACAGTGGGATGGACAGTGGGATGGACAGAGGGACAGTGGGATGGACAGAGGGACAGTGGGATGGACAGAGGGACAGTGGGATGGACAGGGGGACAGAGGGATGGACAGGGGGACAGAGGGATGGACAGGGGGGCAGTGGGATGGACACTGGGGACAGTGGGATGGACAGAGGGACAGTAATGGACTGTACATACCTCTCTCCTGCTGTCCCGTTCTGTAAGCTGTCGGCTGCACACTGGCTGCTCCTTCTGCTGGGCTCCTGCAAGAGCGCTGCATTGACAGGGGCGAGGGGTTCAGGACGGCCGCTGCTTTGCTCTGCATGCAGAGAGAGGGACTAAGGGAGCCGGAATTAGGGGGCGGAGCTGAGGTGGACCGAGGAGCGTGGTGGACACGGAGGTGCGCTACTCAGCGCAGGGCAGCACTGGGTAAGCCTTGCTCAGCCGACGTCACTGGTTGCTAGATGCGATGCGGGACGGCCCTAGCAACCAGTTAGTTCGGCTGAGCGAAGCAATGTTTATCAGGGTGGCGAGCTGGCGGTATGTTTTTATTTTCATTCCGGGACACTGTATTGTCCCGGAATGAAGGTGCCCAGGACCCGGGACACAACTATGCATTAAGGGACAATCCCGGGCAATCCGGGACACGTGGGCACCCTAGGCGGCGCCCGTGCGCCCCTTACAGTGGAAGCAAACCGTCCTATCGTTTTCAGCCAAGGAAGCTGCCATCTTGGCCTCTGTTTAATCTGCAACCGCCATGATGCTGTACATGTGATCAGTTATGACACCAGCCATTGGATGGTTTGACAGTTTGGTTAAGAGCACAACTAATGTGACAGCTGGCATGCCGGGAATGTTAACCGTTGTTTGCATTTTCGATGGGTTTACTTCCGCTTCAATGGAAGGGCCACCCCTGGTGTGGGGGTTGTTTTTCAGGGGTTGGGCTTGGCCCCTTAGTTCCAGTGAAGGGAACTCCTAAGGCATCATCAGCATACCAAGATATTTTGGACAATTTCATGCTCCCAACTTTGTGGGAACAGTTTGGGGATGGCTCCTTCTTGTTCCAACATGACTGCGCACCAGTGCACAAAGCAAGGTCCATAAAGACATGGATGAGCGAGTTTGGGGTTGGAGAAACTTGACTGGCCTGCACAGAGTCCTGACCTCATCCCGATAGAACACCTTTGGGGTGAATTCGAGAGAAGACTGTGGGCCAGGCCTTCTAGTCCAACATCAGTGCCTGACCTCACAAATGCGCTTCTGGAAGAATGGTCAAACATTCCCATAGACACACTCCTAAACCTTGTGGACAGCCTTCCCAGAAGAGCTGAAGCTGTTATAGCTGCAAAGGGTGGGCCAACTCAATACTGAACCCTACGGACTAAGACTGGGATGCCATGCGTGTAAAGGCAGGCGTCCCAATACTTTTGGTAATATAATGTATCTTGGATCCATTATTTTAGCAATAAAAACTTCACTGAGGGTTTAATCCTTCCTTAATCAATCTAAAAGCATAAAAAAGTTTGCCTATGCAGATACTTTGGGATGATTAATGATTATGTATGAATGTGAGTTAGGGACCTTAGATTGTAAGCTCCTTCAGGGTAGGGACTGATGTGAATGTACAATGTATATGTAAAGCGCTGCGTAAATTGACAGCGCTATATAAGTACCTGAAATTAATAAAAATAAATAAAAAGAAAAACCTATAGTCCACTGTTGTTTCCATAGCTGTCTCCTGAATCTCTTCTCATGACCACTGGGTGGCGCAGTTGAACCATCACACTTCCTAAACTGAGCATGAAAGTGAAATTCATTAATTGCCCTGTCCAATTTATTTTGGTGTGACGTTAGTCTTTAAAATATCTCTAATGTTTATTTTTCTGTGGTCAGCTGCTGTTATTTCAATCGCCGATGGTTTTAAGAAGATGAAAATTACATAACGCGTTTTGCCTAAGCAATTCTAGCAAAATGCAGCCCATTAAATTTCCGACTAAAGAGGAACTTCCCCTTCCCAGCATGCCCTCCGCCAGGTCTTCAGTAGCAGAAGAGTTTCGGGTTATATAACTCTTCTGTCTGCCTTTAATTGTTGCTTCAATTGTTTATTTTACGTTTTAATGAGCATTCTTATATCACTTGTGTCAATCTACTTGTCTCGGCGGTAAGTTCAGCATTTGCGCAAACATCACTTGACTCTTTAGTTCCCAGGAAAAAAGTCTTCTCTGCTGTTAAAGCTGAACTCAAATAAAATTTTGCCTGTCAAGGGATATGTCTTTTTTTTTTTTTGTCCATCCAGATATAAGAATTACACAGCTCTGCCACACAGTACAACCCCATTCTGGTTGGGCAAGAGACTTGATTTTTTCTAAGTTACAGTTATAGGTCTTGTCCCTCCCCCACCTTGTGAAAAGAGAAGCAGCACAGTGATGAGCTCCTCTCTGCTCTCGCCTCCTATCAGCATGCTCTTTGCCCTGCAGTCCACCTGATTGGCTCCTTATGCTTCTCCTTACTCATTCAGTCTGCGACCTGCTGTGTAAAAAGCTGATATCAAGTCTAATTTGGGTACCTATACTGCTTGCTTAAAAAACAAACAAACAAAAAAAAAAAACAACATGCGTTAATCAATACAGAACTGCACTGATTGCATACCTGGGAACTAGAGATGTATCAATATACCGGCCGGCGTTTTACCGATAGAAAAAGAAAAAAAAAGTGCCGATAATGGCCGACTGTGTCTAATTCGCTTCAATGCAAACTTGCATCCCATTGACGTCAATGCACAAACACCCCCTAGTGACTTCAATGCAAAATCGCGTTCCATTGACTTCAGTGCAAAATCGCGTCTCATTCTCTTCAATGCAAAATCGCGTCTCATTCTCTTCAATGCAAAAAAACCCAAAAAAATGCCTGGTGACTTCAATGCTAAAATGCCCCCTAGGTACTTCAATGCAAAATGGCGTCTTATTGACTTCAATGCAAAATCGCGTCCCATTTACTTCAAGGCAGAAACGCCCTCTATTGACTTTGATGCAAAATCGCGTCCCATTGGCTTCAATGCAAAAAAACAACAACCCTGGTGACTTCAATGAAAAACTGCCCCCTAGTGACTTCAATGCAAAAACGCCCCCTATTGACAAAATCCCGTCCCATTGACTTAAATGCAAAATCGTGTCCCCTTGACTTCACTCAAAAACATTCCCCAGTGACTTCAATGCAAAACGGCTTCTTATTGACTTCAATGCAAAATTGCATCCCATTTACTTCAATGCAACCCCCCCCCCCCCCATTGACTTCAGTGCAAAATCAGGCCCCATGGACTTCAATGCAAAATCGCATCTCATTGACATCAATGCAAAAATGCCAGACACATTACCATACCTCCCAACTTTTAGAGATGGGAATGAGGGACACCTATCAGCAAAAGTATGCAGGCATAGGACACACCCCTTACCACACCCCCTTAAAGGAGAATTGTACAAAAAAACAAGATTGGTTAAACCCACAAGTGCTTTTTTTTTACCACTACTATTCATTTATATTGTCTTTTGGAATTTACAAATCGGATGAAAGGTTTAGCGCTGGGAAACACTTTTTGATAGATAAAAAGTACATTTTATATACATCTATATGGATCAGACCAAAATGAGGGACAAATGAGGAGGAATGAGGGACAGAGGGACATTGCTCCAAATCAGGGACAGTTGGGAGGTATACATTGATCAAATTTAAAAACATTTTTTTTAAACTGTCTGTTTCGGTTTTCAGCCAACTGCCTCCTGAATTTTTGGTTTCAGTTTCGGCACCAGAATTTTCATTTTCGGTGCACCATTGCTGGGGACTTACCGGATTTGACCCGTCAATACTGGAATTTATATCTGGGTCATTACTGGATGGTCACAGCTTTGAAATTTGCTCAGGTACTCACACTGCTTTCCTTAAAAAATAAATGAAAGGATGCATAAATGAATACAGAACTGCACTGATTGCATATCTGGGAACTTACCGGATTTGACCGGATTTGACCGGAGTTTATCTCGGGGTTATTACAGGAATGGTCACATCTCTGAAATTTCTATTACGGAGATGTAAACAAAGTGCAGTCATTTTTCTGATTCACGCACACAGCGCCCTAAGCTTACTGGTGTCAGGGAAGGCATGTTCGTGGTACAGGTGGAGTTTCGCGGCGAACATTCATGCGCATGCGCAGCAACTGGTGCATAGTCATGGGCTTGGGAGCGGGCATGCTTACTTGCGCATTTGTGCATCAATTTAGATCAATATGTATGCTGCTACATATTTTTGGTAAAAAAAATCCCAATAGGTGTATATTGATTGGTTTGCGCAAAAGTTATAGCGTCTACTAACGATGTGATATTTTAATGGAATTTTTATTTTTTCCCCCGATGACAGGGAGCGGTGATCTCTGTCATATCACTCGGCAGAACAGGGAAATGCCTTGTTCACATCCGTGACACGATCGCCGGGAGACCGGCGTACATCGAATCCGCGGGTGCCGCAGGCGCGGTCACGCTGTACGCGGCGGGCACGCGCCCGCTAGCCCCGCTAATTAAAGGGGACGTACAGGTACGCCCATTTGCCCACCGCTGCCATTGTGCCGACGTATATCGGCGTGCAGCGGTCGGCAAGTGGTTAAACCTCATTTGCCCGCTTCAATATTTTGTTTGGGTCTTTCTGTAAAATTTCTATATCCTGATGTGAAGTCATTGCCCTGCTTATTTTTGTGCCATCCGCAAAAACTGAGATTGAGCTATTTATCCCATCCCCCTATATCATTTATGTATGAATTGAATAGAATTGGTCCCAAAAGAGAACCTTGGGGCACCCCACTTACCCCTCCAGACCAGTCTGAGTACACGTTGTTTATCACCACCCTATGGACACGCCCCCCTGATTCGCTGTCCTCACTTGGGCGAGAATCCGGACAGTGTGGGGAAGTGTTCCCCCAAAAAGGTAATGCAGAAAAAAAAATCCTTTATGAGAGAGGAGGGGGGATAGGTGTGGAAGGCGTGGAAGTGGGTGGGGAGGGTGGACCTCTCTTTATTATGCACCAAGGCCAGCGACATCAACGCTATATAAGTGCTGTGTATGATGAAGGCCACCCACACACAGATGTCAGATTTGGTGGCTGATTTACTATGGAAGACGGTCTTATAAACCAAGAAATGATTTTAAATAGGGGATGCAATAGTTCCAGATTATAGATAAGCAGCACTTCCCATTACAGGAAATGCTGTGTCACGGCTACACAATTGTTTTATTATCCTTCGATGGGGAAGTAAGATAGGGACAGACTATAAAGATAGACAATCAGCTTAAAGGAGAAGTATGTTCAAAGCTATTTTTTGCCCTCCTATGGATCACAGGAGTGCGGCTCCTTCCCGCACAGAGGCCGATTCAGTCTCAGAAAAGATCCCGCCCAAAAACCTGGATCGGCACCTGGCTCAGCCTCCCTCTGAGCTAGCTCCTCCCACCCCCCCACAGCTCCGCACTCCAGTGAGCGCTGGAGGGGAGAGCAGAGAGCCTGCTGACTGACAGTCACGGCTCTCTGCTCAAAGCGGAGGGGGAGAACTGAGTGATCAGCGGTGTTTGATTGCTCAGTTTTCACTGCAGAGCCAGTGGGGGACAGATGCAGCGTCAGATCAATGATGCATCCACCTAGGTGAGTATACATTTTTATTTTTTTTTAAATCCTGAACTCCTCTTTTAATGCCTAGCTCCAAGCTGATTTTTTTTTTAAAATACTCCTCAACAGATAAACCAAAAAATAGACTGCACTACTCAACTTCAATCTGAAGCTGTCCCTCGCAGTAACCTGTTTTCACCATAAGCTGTCCTCGGTCTTCCGGGTAAACTGACACCTACAGGACATACAGGACAGGAAGTAAATTGGGTTCCAGATGTCAAAAAAATATTTTTAACCATGCTATAGTCGATCCAAAAAAAAAAAAAAGCAAGCTTTAGGTTTAAAGCTACTGTAATGTAGATGTAAACCCAAGCACTGAAATATCATATAAGCTTTAACATGCTAATTTAATTTCTATGGTCATTTCTAATCTTTTTTTGCGGCTTTTATTAAAATAGCACATGGTAATGCTGCCATTAAGGTCCTTGTTTAGACACTTCCTATTATGGGGTTGACAACGCTCTTTCCTTGTCTTCCAAATATGCTCCTGCACAGGGCCAGGACAAGGGGTGGGCAAGAGGGGAGGGGCTGCCCTGGGCGCAATAGTTTATTGCAGTGATGGGGCACCCTAACCCTTACCCAAAGGGGGGCGCAGTTTGTCATCATTGCCCTGGCCGCTGGATGACATTGTCCTGGCACTGCTTCTGCATTGTCACATCGATGCGGACTATAAAAGGCCTTGCTGACAACCATTGCTTGGTCCACCATCATTACTATCAAGCAGCCGGTCCAGAGCAATGAGGTGCAACTGATGCTGGAGCGTGCGCATATAGACAGGAAATGTCTGAAAAAGGCTTGCTGAGCTACAACAAAGGATGATAAAAAAGGTGATCAATATTATTCTATAGATATAAAAAAAGGCAATTGTTTATGATAAACAGACCTTTAGCAAATGTAATGTCATCCAGTTAAGGTTTAGATCTATCCTGGTTCGTCTATTCTCCCTCATCCACGTGCCCATCATTGGGTTCCTGCTTCTCTATGCAATGCAGATCATGGCTGGTGGGGCTGGCAGGGTGCTGTACATAAAGACAAATAATTTAGCAGCGCCAAAAATCCATCAACTAAAAACCCTCTATGTGAAAATTATATATATAACATCATAAATTGAATCTCATTCAGTGTAACCTAAAAGTCCATCAGTGCATGTCTATATTTATCAAGCACATCACAGGAATAATGCACCTAGGATCCACAGTTGCCTCTTCTCGGGATCCAATACCAATAGAGAATATCTCCGGCTACTGCCAACAAAATCGTGCAGCGGTGTGACGTCAGCACATAGACTCGGCCCTGGCATGTTTCGTCCACTAGGACGTCTTCAGGGGACTGTAGGGTGGGGCGTTGTACATAGCTTTCCAAAAACATCACAGCACTCATCTTAAGAGCCCTCAGCCCTGATGCAAACAGTGGGCTGGCTCTTGGGAGGAGTTATGCATATATCAAAACACCTTGATGGGTGGTATCAGTCTGGAGAATTGGATGTTCCTGGGCAGGCTGTACTTGCATGCAGACCACCCTAGCTTATGCCCACAGGTGATGCTATGCATCCATGATTGGAAGAACTGAAATCCATTAAATGAAGGGGGTGGGCTAGGAACAGTCAGGCTGGGGAGGAAAGAGCTCGATCAGGGGGTCTCCAAATTTCCTAAACGAAGGGCCAGTTCCTTCAGACTTTAGGTGGGCCAGACTGTGGCAATTGGGAGTAGAAAAGGTGTCGACGTCAGTGGGATAATAATGCCGCATTGTTTGTTTCAGTGGGAATAATTGTGTCCCATCGTTGGTGTCATTGGGAGGAATTGTGCTCCATCGTTGGTGTCATTGGCAGGAATTGTGCCCCATTGTTGGCGTCAGTGGATAAAATCGTGCTCCAAGGTCTGGATAATACCCCCAAAATATAGTCCTGGATAATGCCCCGGATAATGCCTCAAAAATAATGCCCCATTGTCTGTTTCAGTGGGAGTAATTGTGCCCCATTGTTGGTGTCATCAGGAGGTTTTGTGCCCCATCATTGGCATCATTTTGAGGAATTGTGCCCCATCGTTGGTGTCATTGGGAGGAATTGTGCCCCATCATTGGTGTCATTGGGAAAAATTGTGCCCCATTGTTAATGATAATTAATGATATTGATAATGTCCCAAAAATAATTCCCTGGATATTGCCCCCAAAATAATGCCTCATTGGGGGGAATTGTGCCCAATTGCAGTGGCGGCTGGTGGGGTTTTTTTTGGGGGGCGGCAAACAACCCCCCCCCCCGGGCCGCCGGCAGAGCGGCACTAGCACAACTGCCCCTACCTCCCCCACGCCGCGGCACTGGACGGCACTAACACCCCCACCAAACTCCCACCACCCGCTGCCCTTACCCTGGATGCGGGTGGTGAGAGCAGCGGTCGGAGCTGATGCGGCCATCTTCCAGCCCTGTCCTTAAGGCTCGGGTAAAGCTGCTCTGGTGTCCTCTCCTCACCGGTGCGTCTCCTCTCTGCTCCTTCCGGCGCTAGGCATCCAATAGGATCACCTGACGTTTTGGCCAATCAGGAAACGGGTTTCATACCTGCTTCCCGATTGGCCAGGAGGAGGTTCAGTGTTGCAACAGTGAATATTCATTCGCTGTTGCAACACACCTGGGTGGGCTTGGGTCGCGTCCTCTGCGATCCGAGCCCACCCTATTTTGAAGCCCTTTTAGAGCCTATGTCTCTAATCTGGTTCCTAAAAAAAAAAACCCTGCCGCTTTAATTCATGCACCCGGTGCCCTGAAAGGGGCCGGACACATGAATAGGGGGCGGCCGCGGCGGCAGTTGATAGATTCATACTATGCATGAATCTATCCATTGCATATAGGGGGTGGCGAGGAGAGAGGGGGCGGCGCCCGGGCACCCCTAATGGTCAGGCCGCCACTGTCCCATCGTTGGCATCATTGGGAGGTATTATGCCCCATCGTTGGTAACATTGGGAAGAATTGTGCCCCATCGTTGTATCATTGGGAAGAATTGTGCCCCATCGTTGTATCATTGGGAAGAATTGTGCCCCATCGTTGTATCATTGGGAAGAATTGTGCCCCATCGTTGATGTCATTGGGAGGAATTGTGCCCCATCGTTGATGTCATTGGGAGGAATTGTGCCCCATCGTTTTTGTCATTGGGAGGAACTGTGCCCCATTGTTGGCGTCATTGGGAAAAATTGTGCCCCACTGTTGATGTCATTGGGAGGAATTGTGTCCCACCGTTGTAATCAGCGGATGAAATAGTGCCCCAAGGGCTGGATAGAAGCAAGCAAAGGGCCACATCTGGCCCCCGGGCCGCAGTTTGGAGATCACTGAGCTATATAATGCCAGCCAGGAAATGAAGTAGGTTCTGTCTGACTTATTGCAGCTTCTAATGCACACTATGAGAAATTCACAGTGTGCAGTGAGATCAGAGTAAGCAATTTCAGGACCGGAGAGGAGCCGGTACAATTGTGAAGTCTGAAAGTGATTTAATTGGTATAGTTGCGCTACCAAACTTGCCCCTGTGTGCCCAGTGTCATCTCTGTTCTTACTGCTTCTTTGTGTACTATAAATAAAGTTTGTTCCTTCCAGAGGAATGTCACGATCTCACATTTAATTATCCCAATATTTAAGATTGTATCACCCGTCAATGACACCTGTCCTTTCCTACACAAAGGTCCCTCTCATACCCACCTAGGAAAGACTGCCACCCACCAATACGGTGACAATAATCCCGTATTTATCATCAATATCATCACCCGCCTCAGGCCTCCATCATGGCCTGTTACAGAACAGGGAGGACAACTAAAGTGCTTCTAAAGTCTAATGCCGCGTACACACGGTCGGACTTTTCGTCTACAAAAGTCAGACAGCCTGTCCGACAGACTTCCGGCAGACTTTCGGCGGACTTGCGGCGGACTTGCGGCATACTTTCTAACGAACGGACTTGCCTACACACGACCACACAAAAGTCCGACGGATTCGTACGTGATGACGTACACCGGACTAAAATAAGGAAGTTCATAGCCAGTAGCCAATAGGTGCCCTAGCGTGGCTTTTTGTCCGTCGGACTAGCACACAGACGAGCGGATTTCGGGGTCCGTCGTAGTTACGAAGTAAAGATTTGAAGCATGTTTCAAATCTAAAGTACGTCGGATTTGAGGCTAAAAAAGTCAGTTGAAAGTCCGGAGAAGCCCACACACGATCGGATTACCAGCCAGCTTTAGTCCGTCAGCGTCCGTTGGACTTTTGTAGACGAAAAGTACGACCGTGTGTACGCGGCATAAGGCTTGGTGAACACCTACAGGTGAGAGTAGGGTTGTCACCTTTACTTCACGTCAAACCCGAACATTTTAGCGGCGCACGGCAATTTTTTTGATAGTATAAACTATACATATATTTTGCAATTAAATAACATTTGTAATCATATGAAGTTAATCACAAGAGTCCCCCTTTTACATCTGAATCTGCAGAGTTCCCTTACACTGTAGGCAGGACTCTGCTGACTCTGATGTAAGGGAGAACTCTGGGGACTCTAAGGGATGCTCTGGGGACCCTGATTTAAGGGGAAACACTGAGAACTCTGATGTACAGAGAAGACTCTGATGTATGGAGAGGACTCTGATTTACAGAGAAGACTCTGATGTAAGGGGGAACACTGTGGCCTCTGGTGTAAAGGGGAACTCTGATGTAAGGGGTGCTCTGAGAACCCTGATTTACCTTAGTGTACTCACTCAAATGCAGGAGAGAGAAGGGGGGAGACTTCAGTCACAGACAGGGATGGATGGCGAGCTCACTCACCCCTTGGCAGTCAGCACCTCTCATCCAGATGTATCTGAGGCTGCTGGACTTCAAATTTCCAGCCCCCACTTTCCTTTCCTGAGGCACAGCGCCGGGGATTGGAGTGTGGGCAGACACAGAGGGGTGGGGGGCAGGAGGGAGAGGAGCAAATCGAGCCCTCTCTCCTCTCCCGTCTGTATGTGGGGGGGATTGTTAGTGTTGGCTTTGGGCAGTGTGAAAGAGAGTGTAACAGACACTCTCAGCTTAGACAACTGCAGCCAGCAACCCTGCTGGGGAGACATAGTCCAGTCTGAATAATGTGTCCGGGTTTCAGGCAGTTTGAAACCCGGACACATGATTACAAACCCGAACTGTCCAGGTGAATCCCGGACAGGTTGCAACCCTAGGTGCGAGGCTATTGTTTTTTTTTTATATAATGGGCTGCCCAACATGCCAGAAACATGGAAAAAAAAGTCTCCGACCCTTTTCCAAAAAATGCACTGCATGGTGCCGCAGCAGTGTGGTGCATGGAAAACCACGAGGCGCATCTGCAGATGTATCGGAGCGCCATTAACAATTTGCATGCTAAAAGGCGATGTGTTTCTCTGCATGTCGGCAAAGTGTGTACACGTTCCTGTCATGCAGGGGATTGAACCTAGGCTAAAGGTTTTTTACTGATACATTCTGTACATTAGGAATGCACCGCACTACCTGTTCTACGTATCTACAGCACCCTACTACCTGTTCTACCTACCTACCTACAGCACCCTACTACCTGTTCTACCTACCTACAGCACCCTACTACCTGTTCTACCTACCTACCTACAGCACCCTACTACCTGTTCTACGTATCTACAGCACCCTACTACCTGTTCTACCTACCTACCTACAGCACCCTACTACCTGTTCTACCTACCTACAGCACCCTACTACCTGTTCTACCTACCTACCTACAGCACCCTACTACCTGTTCTACGTATCTACAGCACCCTACTACCTGTTCTACCTACCTACCTACAGCACCCTACTACCTGTTCTACCTACCTACAGCACCCTACTACCTGTTCTACCTACCTACCTACAGCACCCTACTACCTGTTCTACCTACCTACCTACAGCATCCTACTACCTGTTCTACCTACCTACCTACAGCACCCTACTACCTGTTCTACGTATCTACAGCACCCTACTACCTGTTCTACCTACCTACCTACAGCACCCTACTACCTGTTCTACCTACCTACAGCACCCTACTACCTGTTCTACCTACCTACCTACAGCACCCTACTACCTGTTCTACCTACCTACCTACAGCACCCTACTACCTGTTCTACGTATCTACAGCACCCTACTACCTGTTCTACCTACCTACCTACAGCACCCTACTACCTGTTCTACCTACCTACAGCACCCTACTACCTGTTCTACCTACCTACCTACAGCACCCTACTACCTGTTCTACCTACCTACAGCACCCTACTACCTGTTCTACCTACCTACCTACAGCACCCTACTACCTGTTCTACGTATCTACAGCACCCTACTACCTGTTCTACCTACCTACCTACAGCACCCTACTACCTGTTCTACCTACCTACCTACAGCACCCTACTACCTGTTCTACCTACCTACAGCACCCTACTACCTGTTCTACCTACCTACCTACAGCACCCTACTACCTGTTCTACGTATCTACAGCACCCTACTACCTGTTCTACCTACCTACCTACAGCACCCTACTACCTGTTCTACCTACCTACAGCACCCTACTACCTGTTCTACCTACCTACCTACAGCACCCTACTACCTGTTCTACGTATCTACAGCACCCTACTACCTGTTCTACCTACCTACCTACAGCACCCTACTACCTGTTCTACCTACCTACAGCACCCTACTACCTGTTCTACCTACCTACCTACAGCACCCTACTACCTGTTCTACCTACCTACCTACAGCATCCTACTACCTGTTCTACCTACCTACCTACAGCACCCTACTACCTGTTCTACGTATCTACAGCACCCTACTACCTGTTCTACCTACCTACCTACAGCACCCTACTACCTGTTCTACCTACCTACAGCACCCTACTACCTGTTCTACCTACCTACCTACAGCACCCTACTACCTGTTCTACCTACCTACCTACAGCACCCTACTACCTGTTCTACGTATCTACAGCACCCTACTACCTGTTCTACCTACCTACCTACAGCACCCTACTACCTGTTCTACCTACCTACAGCACCCTACTACCTGTTCTACCTACCTACCTACAGCACCCTACTACCTGTTCTACCTACCTACAGCACCCTACTACCTGTTCTACCTACCTACCTACAGCACCCTACTACCTGTTCTACGTATCTACAGCACCCTACTACCTGTTCTACCTACCTACCTACAGCACCCTACTACCTGTTCTACCTACCTACAGCACCCTACTACCTGTTCTACCTACCTACCTACAGCACCCTACTACCTGTTCTACGTATCTACAGCACCCTACTACCTGTTCTACGTATCTACAGCACCCTACTACCTGTTCTACCTACCTACCTACCTACAGCACCCTACTACCTGTTCTACCTACCTACAGCACCCTACTACCTGTTCTACCTACCTACCTACAGCACCCTACTACCTGTTCTACGTATCTACAGCACCCTACTACCTGTTCTACCTACCTACCTACAGCACCCTACTACCTGTTCTACCTACCTACAGCACCCTACTACCTGTTCTACCTACCTACCTACAGCACCCTACTACCTGTTCTACGTATCTACAGCACCCTACTACCTGTTCTACCTACCTACCTACAGCACCCTACTACCTGTTCTACCTACCTACAGCACCCTACTACCTGTTCTACCTACCTACCTACAGCACCCTACTACCTGTTCTACCTACCTACCTACAGCATCCTACTACCTGTTCTACCTACCTACCTACAGCACCCTACTACCTGTTCTACGTATCTACAGCACCCTACTACCTGTTCTACCTACCTACCTACAGCACCCTACTACCTGTTCTACCTACCTACAGCACCCTACTACCTGTTCTACCTACCTACCTACAGCACCCTACTACCTGTTCTACCTACCTACCTACAGCACCCTACTACCTGTTCTACGTATCTACAGCACCCTACTACCTGTTCTACCTACCTACCTACAGCACCCTACTACCTGTTCTACCTACCTACAGCACCCTACTACCTGTTCTACCTACCTACCTACAGCACCCTACTACCTGTTCTACCTACCTACAGCACCCTACTACCTGTTCTACCTACCTACCTACAGCACCCTACTACCTGTTCTACGTATCTACAGCACCCTACTACCTGTTCTACCTACCTACCTACAGCACCCTACTACCTGTTCTACGTATCTACAGCACCCTACTACCTGTTCTACCTACCTACCTACAGCACCCTACTACCTGTTCTACCTACCTACAGCACCCTACTACCTGTTCTACCTACCTACCTACAGCACCCTACTACCTGTTCTACCTACCTACCTACAGCACCCTACTACCTGTTCTACGTATCTACAGCACCCTACTACCTGTTCTACCTACCTACCTACAGCACCCTACTACCTGTTCTACCTACCTACAGCACCCTACTACCTGTTCTACCTACCTACCTACAGCACCCTACTACCTGTTCTACCTACCTACAGCACCCTACTACCTGTTCTACCTACCTACCTACAGCACCCTACTACCTGTTCTACGTATCTACAGCACCCTACTACCTGTTCTACCTACCTACCTACAGCACCCTACTACCTGTTCTACCTACCTACAGCACCCTACTACCTGTTCTACCTACCTACCTACAGCACCCTACTACCTGTTCTACGTATCTACAGCACCCTACTACCTGTTCTACGTATCTACAGCACCCTACTACCTGTTCTACCTACCTACCTACCTACAGCACCCTACTACCTGTTCTACCTACCTACAGCACCCTACTACCTGTTCTACCTACCTACCTACAGCACCCTACTACCTGTTCTACGTATCTACAGCACCCTACTACCTGTTCTACCTACCTACCTACAGCACCCTACTACCTGTTCTACCTACCTACAGCACCCTACTACCTGTTCTACCTACCTACCTACAGCACCCTACTACCTGTTCTACGTATCTACAGCACCCTACTACCTGTTCTACCTACCTACCTACAGCACCCTACTACCTGTTCTACCTACCTACAGCACCCTACTACCTGTTCTACCTACCTACCTACAGCACCCTACTACCTGTTCTACCTACCTACCTACAGCATCCTACTACCTGTTCTACCTACCTACCTACAGCACCCTACTACCTGTTCTACGTATCTACAGCACCCTACTACCTGTTCTACCTACCTACCTACAGCACCCTACTACCTGTTCTACCTACCTACAGCACCCTACTACCTGTTCTACCTACCTACCTACAGCACCCTACTACCTGTTCTACCTACCTACCTACAGCACCCTACTACCTGTTCTACGTATCTACAGCACCCTACTACCTGTTCTACCTACCTACCTACAGCACCCTACTACCTGTTCTACCTACCTACAGCACCCTACTACCTGTTCTACCTACCTACCTACAGCACCCTACTACCTGTTCTACCTACCTACAGCACCCTACTACCTGTTCTACCTACCTACCTACAGCACCCTACTACCTGTTCTACGTATCTACAGCACCCTACTACCTGTTCTACCTACCTACCTACAGCACCCTACTACCTGTTCTACCTACCTACAGCACCCTACTACCTGTTCTACCTACCTACCTACAGCACCCTACTACCTGTTCTACCTACCTACAGCACCCTACTACCTGTTCTACCTACCTACCTACAGCACCCTACTACCTGTTCTACGTATCTACAGCACCCTACTACCTGTTCTACCTACCTACCTACAGCACCCTACTACCTGTTCTACCTACCTACAGCACCCTACTACCTGTTCTACCTACCTACCTACAGCACCCTACTACCTGTTCTACGTATCTACAGCACCCTACTACCTGTTCTACCTACCTACCTACAGCACCCTACTACCTGTTCTACCTACCTACAGCACCCTACTACCTGTTCTACCTACCTACCTACAGCACCCTACTACCTGTTCTACCTACCTACCTACAGCACTCCTACTACCTGTTCTACCTACCTACCTACAGCACCCTACTACCTGTTCTACGTATCTACAGCACCCTACTACCTGTTCTACCTACCTACCTACAGCACCCTACTACCTGTTCTACCTACCTACAGCACCCTACTACCTGTTCTACCTACCTACCTACAGCACCCTACTACCTGTTCTACCTACCTACCTACAGCACCCTACTACCTGTTCTACGTATCTACAGCACCCTACTACCTGTTCTACCTACCTACCTACAGCACCCTACTACCTGTTCTACCTACCTACAGCACCCTACTACCTGTTCTACCTACCTACCTACAGCACCCTACTACCTGTTCTACCTACCTACAGCACCCTACTACCTGTTCTACCTACCTACCTACAGCACCCTACTACCTGTTCTACGTATCTACAGCACCCTACTACCTGTTCTACCTACCTACCTACAGCACCCTACTACCTGTTCTACCTACCTACAGCACCCTACTACCTGTTCTACCTACCACCTACAGCACCCTACTACCTGTTCTACGTATCTACAGCACCCTACTACCTGTTCTACGTATCTACAGCACCCTACTACCTGTTCTACCTACCTACCTACAGCACCCTACTACCTGTTCTACCTACCTACAGCACCCTACTACCTGTTCTACCTACCTACCTACAGCACCCTACTACCTGTTCTACGTATCTACAGCACCCTACTACCTGTTCTACCTACCTACCTACAGCACCCTACTACCTGTTCTACCTACCTACAGCACCCTACTACCTGTTCTACCTACCTACCTACAGCACCCTACTACCTGTTCTACCTACCTACCTACAGCACCCTACTACCTGTTCTACCTACCTACCTACAGCACCCTACTACCTGTTCTACGTATCTACAGCACCCTACTACCTGTTCTACCTACCTACCTACAGCACCCTACTACCTGTTCTACCTACCTACAGCACCCTACTACCTGTTCTACCTACCTACCTACAGCACCCTACTACCTGTTCTACCTACCTACCTACAGCACCCTACTACCTGTTCTACGTATCTACAGCACCCTACTACCTGTTCTACCTACCTACCTACAGCACCCTACTACCTGTTCTACCTACCTACAGCACCCTACTACCTGTTCTACCTACCTACCTACAGCACCCTACTACCTGTTCTACGTATCTACAGCACCCTACTACCTGTTCTACCTACCTACCTACAGCACCCTACTACCTGTTCTACCTACCTACAGCACCCTACTACCTGTTCTACCTACCTACCTACAGCACCCTACTACCTGTTCTACCTACCTACCTACAGCATCCTACTACCTGTTCTACCTACCTACCTACAGCACCCTACTACCTGTTCTACGTATCTACAGCACCCTACTACCTGTTCTACCTACCTACCTACAGCACCCTACTACCTGTTCTACCTACCTACAGCACCCTACTACCTGTTCTACCTACCTACCTACAGCACCCTACTACCTGTTCTACCTACCTACCTACAGCACCCTACTACCTGTTCTACGTATCTACAGCACCCTACTACCTGTTCTACCTACCTACCTACAGCACCCTACTACCTGTTCTACCTACCTACAGCACCCTACTACCTGTTCTACCTACCTACCTACAGCACCCTACTACCTGTTCTACCTACCTACAGCACCCTACTACCTGTTCTACCTACCTACCTACAGCACCCTACTACCTGTTCTACGTATCTACAGCACCCTACTACCTGTTCTACCTACCTACCTACAGCACCCTACTACCTGTTCTACCTACCTACCTACAGCACCCTACTACCTGTTCTACCTACCTACAGCACCCTACTACCTGTTCTACCTACCTACCTACAGCACCCTACTACCTGTTCTACGTATCTACAGCACCCTACTACCTGTTCTACCTACCTACCTACAGCACCCTACTACCTGTTCTACCTACCTACAGCACCCTACTACCTGTTCTACCTACCTACCTACAGCACCCTACTACCTGTTCTACGTATCTACAGCACCCTACTACCTGTTCTACCTACCTACCTACAGCACCCTACTACCTGTTCTACCTACCTACAGCACCCTACTACCTGTTCTACCTACCTACCTACAGCACCCTACTACCTGTTCTACCTACCTACCTACAGCATCCTACTACCTGTTCTACCTACCTACCTACAGCACCCTACTACCTGTTCTACGTATCTACAGCACCCTACTACCTGTTCTACCTACCTACCTACAGCACCCTACTACCTGTTCTACCTACCTACAGCACCCTACTACCTGTTCTACCTACCTACCTACAGCACCCTACTACCTGTTCTACCTACCTACCTACAGCACCCTACTACCTGTTCTACGTATCTACAGCACCCTACTACCTGTTCTACCTACCTACCTACAGCACCCTACTACCTGTTCTACCTACCTACAGCACCCTACTACCTGTTCTACCTACCTACCTACAGCACCCTACTACCTGTTCTACCTACCTACAGCACCCTACTACCTGTTCTACCTACCTACCTACAGCACCCTACTACCTGTTCTACGTATCTACAGCACCCTACTACCTGTTCTACCTACCTACCTACAGCACCCTACTACCTGTTCTACCTACCTACAGCACCCTACTACCTGTTCTACCTACCTACCTACAGCACCCTACTACCTGTTCTACGTATCTACAGCACCCTACTACCTGTTCTACGTATCTACAGCACCCTACTACCTGTTCTACCTACCTACCTACCTACAGCACCCTACTACCTGTTCTACCTACCTACAGCACCCTACTACCTGTTCTACCTACCTACCTACAGCACCCTACTACCTGTTCTACGTATCTACAGCACCCTACTACCTGTTCTACCTACCTACCTACAGCACCCTACTACCTGTTCTACCTACCTACAGCACCCTACTACCTGTTCTACCTACCTACCTACAGCACCCTACTACCTGTTCTACGTATCTACAGCACCCTACTACCTGTTCTACCTACCTACCTACAGCACCCTACTACCTGTTCTACCTACCTACAGCACCCTACTACCTGTTCTACCTACCTACCTACAGCACCCTACTACCTGTTCTACCTACCTACCTACAGCATCCTACTACCTGTTCTACCTACCTACCTACAGCACCCTACTACCTGTTCTACGTATCTACAGCACCCTACTACCTGTTCTACCTACCTACCTACAGCACCCTACTACCTGTTCTACCTACCTACAGCACCCTACTACCTGTTCTACCTACCTACCTACAGCACCCTACTACCTGTTCTACCTACCTACCTACAGCACCCTACTACCTGTTCTACGTATCTACAGCACCCTACTACCTGTTCTACCTACCTACAGCACCCTACTACCTGTTCTACCTACCTACAGCACCCTACTACCTGTTCTACCTACCTACCTACAGCACCCTACTACCTGTTCTACCTACCTACAGCACCCTACTACCTGTTCTACCTACCTACCTACAGCACCCTACTACCTGTTCTACGTATCTACAGCACCCTACTACCTGTTCTACCTACCTACCTACAGCACCCTACTACCTGTTCTACGTATCTACAGCACCCTACTACCTGTTCTACCTACCTACCTACAGCACCCTACTACCTGTTCTACCTACCTACAGCACCCTACTACCTGTTCTACCTACCTACCTACAGCACCCTACTACCTGTTCTACCTACCTACCTACAGCACCCTACTACCTGTTCTACGTATCTACAGCACCCTACTACCTGTTCTACCTACCTACCTACAGCACCCTACTACCTGTTCTACCTACCTACAGCACCCTACTACCTGTTCTACCTACCTACCTACAGCACCCTACTACCTGTTCTACCTACCTACAGCACCCTACTACCTGTTCTACCTACCTACCTACAGCACCCTACTACCTGTTCTACGTATCTACAGCACCCTACTACCTGTTCTACCTACCTACCTACAGCACCCTACTACCTGTTCTACCTACCTACAGCACCCTACTACCTGTTCTACCTACCTACCTACAGCACCCTACTACCTGTTCTACGTATCCTACAGCACCCTACTACCTGTTCTACGTATCTACAGCACCCTACTACCTGTTCTACCTACCTACCTACAGCACCCTACTACCTGTTCTACCTACCTACAGCACCCTACTACCTGTTCTACCTACCTACCTACAGCACCCTACTACCTGTTCTACGTATCTACAGCACCCTACTACCTGTTCTACCTACCTACCTACAGCACCCTACTACCTGTTCTACCTACCTACAGCACCCTACTACCTGTTCTACCTACCTACCTACAGCACCCTACTACCTGTTCTACGTATCTACAGCACCCTACTACCTGTTCTACCTACCTACCTACAGCACCCTACTACCTGTTCTACCTACCTACAGCACCCTACTACCTGTTCTACCTACCTACCTACAGCACCCTACTACCTGTTCTACCTACCTACCTACAGCACCCTACTACCTGTTCTACCTACCTACCTACAGCACCCTACTACCTGTTCTACGTATCTACAGCACCCTACTACCTGTTCTACCTACCTACCTACAGCACCCTACTACCTGTTCTACCTACCTACAGCACCCTACTACCTGTTCTACCTACCTACCTACAGCACCCTACTCCTACTACCTGTTCTACCTACCTACCTACAGCACCCTACTACCTGTTCTACGTATCTACAGCACCCTACTACCTGTTCTACCTACCTACCTACAGCACCCTACTACCTGTTCTACCTACCTACAGCACCCTACTACCTGTTCTACCTACCTACCTACAGCACCCTACTACCTGTTCTACCTACCTACAGCACCCTACTACCTGTTCTACCTACCTACCTACAGCACCCTACTACCTGTTCTACGTATCTACAGCACCCTACTACCTGTTCTACCTACCTACCTACAGCACCCTACTACCTGTTCTACCTACCTACAGCACCCTACTACCTGTTCTACCTACCTACCTACAGCACCCTACTACCTGTTCTACCTACCTACAGCACCCTACTACCTGTTCTACCTACCTACCTACAGCACCCTACTACCTGTTCTACCTACCTACAGCACCCTACTACCTGTTCTACCTACCTACCTACAGCACCCTACTACCTGTTCTACCTATCTACAGCACCCTACTACCTGTTCTACCTACCTACCTACAGCACCCTACTACCTGTTCTACGTATCTACAGCACCCTACTACCTGTTCTACCTACCTACCTACAGCACCCTACTACCTGTTCTACCTACCTACAGCACCCTACTACCTGTTCTACCTACCTACCTACAGCACCCTACTACCTGTTCTACCTACCTACCTACAGCACCCTACTACCTGTTCTACGTATCTACAGCACCCTACTACCTGTTCTACCCTACCTACAGCACCCTACTACCTGTTCTACCTACCTACAGCACCCTACTACCTGTTCTACCTACCTACCTACAGCACCCTACTACCTGTTCTACCTACCTACAGCACCCTACTACCTGTTCTACCTACCTACCTACAGCACCCTACTACCTGTTCTACGTATCTACAGCACCCTACTACCTGTTCTACCTACCTACCTACAGCACCCTACTACCTGTTCTACGTACCTACAGCACCCTACTACCTGTTCTACCTACCTACCTACAGCACCCTACTACCTGTTCTACCTACCTACAGCACCCTACTACCTGTTCTACCTACCTACCTACAGCACCCTACTACCTGTTCTACCTACCTACCTACAGCACCCTACTACCTGTTCTACCTACCTACAGCACCCTACTACCTGTTCTACCTACCTACCTACAGCACCCTACTACCTGTTCTACCTACCTACAGCACCCTACTACCTGTTCTACCTACCTACCTACAGCACCCTACTACCTGTTCTACCTACCTACAGCACCCTACTACCTGTTCTACCTACCTACCTACAGCACCCTACTACCTGTTCTACGTATCTACAGCACCCTACTACCTGTTCTACCTACCTACCTACAGCACCCTACTACCTGTTCTACCTACCTACAGCACCCTACTACCTGTTCTACCTACCTACCTACAGCACCCTACTACCTGTTCTACGTATCTACAGCACCCTACTACCTGTTCTACCTACCTACCTACAGCACCCTACTACCTGTTCTACCTACCTACCTACAGCACCCTACTACCTGTTCTACCTACCTACAGCACCCTACTACCTGTTCTACCTACCTACCTACAGCACCCTACTACCTGTTCTACGTATCTACAGCACCCTACTACCTGTTCTACCTACCTACCTACAGCACCCTACTACCTGTTCTACCTACCTACAGCACCCTACTACCTGTTCTACCTACCTACCTACAGCACCCTACTACCTGTTCTACGTATCTACAGCACCCTACTACCTGTTCTACCTACCTACCTACAGCACCCTACTACCTGTTCTACCTACCTACAGCACCCTACTACCTGTTCTACCTACCTACCTACAGCACCCTACTACCTGTTCTACCTACCTACCTACAGCATCCCTACTACCTGTTCTACCTACCTACCTACAGCACCCTACTACCTGTTCTACGTATCTACAGCACCCTACTACCTGTTCTACCTACCTACCTACAGCACCCTACTACCTGTTCTACCTACCTACAGCACCCTACTACCTGTTCTACCTACCTACCTACAGCACCCTACTACCTGTTCTACCTACCTACCTACAGCACCCTACTACCTGTTCTACGTATCTACAGCACCCTACTACCTGTTCTACCTACCTACCTACAGCACCCTACTACCTGTTCTACCTACCTACAGCACCCTACTACCTGTTCTACCTACCTACCTACAGCACCCTACTACCTGTTCTACCTACCTACAGCACCCTACTACCTGTTCTACCTACCTACCTACAGCACCCTACTACCTGTTCTACGTATCTACAGCACCCTACTACCTGTTCTACCTACCTACCTACAGCACCCTACTACCTGTTCTACCTACCTACAGCACCCTACTACCTGTTCTACCTACCTACCTACAGCACCCTACTACCTGTTCTACCTACCTACAGCACCCTACTACCTGTTCTACCTACCTACCTACAGCACCCTACTACCTGTTCTACGTATCTACAGCACCCTACTACCTGTTCTACCTACCTACCTACAGCACCCTACTACCTGTTCTACCTACCTACAGCACCCTACTACCTGTTCTACCTACCTACCTACAGCACCCTACTACCTGTTCTACGTATCTACAGCACCCTACTACCTGTTCTACCTACCTACCTACAGCACCCTACTACCTGTTCTACCTACCTACAGCACCCTACTACCTGTTCTACCTACCTACCTACAGCACCCTACTACCTGTTCTACCTACCTACCTACAGCATCCTACTACCTGTTCTACCTACCTACCTACAGCACCCTACTACCTGTTCTACGTATCTACAGCACCCTACTACCTGTTCTACCTACCTACCTACAGCACCCTACTACCTGTTCTACCTACCTACAGCACCCTACTACCTGTTCTACCTACCTACCTACAGCACCCTACTACCTGTTCTACCTACCTACCTACAGCACCCTACTACCTGTTCTACGTATCTACAGCACCCTACTACCTGTTCTACCTACCTACCTACAGCACCCTACTACCTGTTCTACCTACCTACAGCACCCTACTACCTGTTCTACCTACCTACCTACAGCACCCTACTACCTGTTCTACCTACCTACAGCACCCTACTACCTGTTCTACCTACCTACCTACAGCACCCTACTACCTGTTCTACGTATCTACAGCACCCTACTACCTGTTCTACCTACCTACCTACAGCACCCTACTACCTGTTCTACCTACCTACAGCACCCTACTACCTGTTCTACCTACCTACCTACAGCACCCTACTACCTGTTCTACGTATCTACAGCACCCTACTACCTGTTCTACGTATCTACAGCACCCTACTACCTGTTCTACCTACCTACCTACCTACAGCACCCTACTACCTGTTCTACCTACCTACAGCACCCTACTACCTGTTCTACCTACCTACCTACAGCACCCTACTACCTGTTCTACGTATCTACAGCACCCTACTACCTGTTCTACCTACCTACCTACAGCACCCTACTACCTGTTCTACCTACCTACAGCACCCTACTACCTGTTCTACCTACCTACCTACAGCACCCTACTACCTGTTCTACCTACCTACCTACAGCACCCTACTACCTGTTCTACCTACCTACCTACAGCACCCTACTACCTGTTCTACGTATCTACAGCACCCTACTACCTGTTCTACCTACCTACCTACAGCACCCTACTACCTGTTCTACCTACCTACAGCACCCTACTACCTGTTCTACCTACCTACCTAC
This sequence comes from Lithobates septentrionalis, assembly GCA_037952835.1. Classification (NCBI taxonomy): domain Eukaryota; kingdom Metazoa; phylum Chordata; class Amphibia; order Anura; family Ranidae; genus Lithobates; species Lithobates septentrionalis. The sequence continues at coordinate 245,442 of JBBDGP010002243.1, read as the reverse complement.
AGCACCCTACTACCTGTTCTACCTACCTACCTACAGCACCCTACTACCTGTTCTACGTATCTACAGCACCCTACTACCTGTTCTACCTACCTACCTACAGCACCCTACTACCTGTTCTACCTACCTACAGCACCCTACTACCTGTTCTACCTACCTACCTACAGCACCCTACTACCTGTTCTACCTACCTACAGCACCCTACTACCTGTTCTACCTACCTACCTACAGCACCCTACTACCTGTTCTACGTATCTACAGCACCCTACTACCTGTTCTACCTACCTACCTACAGCACCCTACTACCTGTTCTACCTACCTACAGCACCCTACTACCTGTTCTACCTACCTACCTACAGCACCCTACTACCTGTTCTACGTATCTACAGCACCCTACTACCTGTTCTACCTACCTACCTACAGCACCCTACTACCTGTTCTACCTACCTACAGCACCCTACTACCTGTTCTACCTACCTACCTACAGCACCCTACTACCTGTTCTACGTATCTACAGCACCCTACTACCAGTTCTACCTACCTACCTACAGCACCCTACTACCTGTTCTACCTACCTACAGCACCCTACTACCTGTTCTACCTACCTACCTACAGCACCCTACTACCTGTTCTACCTACCTACAGCACCCTACTACCTGTTCTACCTACCTACCTACAGCACCCTACTACCTGTTCTACGTATCTACAGCACCCTACTACCTGTTCTACCTACCTACCTACAGCACCCTACTACCTGTTCTACCTACCTACAGCACCCTACTACCTGTTCTACCTACCTACCTACAGCACCCTACTACCTGTTCTACCTACCTACAGCACCCTACTACCTGTTCTACCTACCTACCTACAGCACTCCACTACCTGTTCTACCTACCTACCTACAGCACCCTACTGCCTGTTCTACGTATCTACAGCACCCTACTGCCTGTTCTACCTACCTACCTACCTACAGCACTCCACTACCTGTTCTACCTACCTACAGCACCCTACTGCCTGTTCTACGTATCTACAGCACCCTACTGCCTGTTCTACCTACCTACCTACAGCACTCCACTACCTGTTCTACCTACCTACAGCACCCTACTACCTGTTCTACCTACCTACAGCATCCTACTACCTGTTCTACCTACCTACAGCACCCTACTACCTGTTCTACCTACCTACAGCACTCCACTACCTGTTCTACCTACCTACAGCACCCTACTACCTGTTCTACGTATCTACAGCACCCTACTGCCTGTTCTACCTACCTACAGCACTCCACTACCTGTTCTACCTACCTACAGCACCCTACTACCTGTTCTACGTATCTACAGCACCCTACTGCCTGTTCTACCTACCTACAGCACTCCACTACCTGTTCTACCTACCTACAGCACCCTACTACCTGTTCTACGTATCTACAGCACCCTACTACCTGTTCTACCTACCTACAGCACCCTACTACCTGTTCTACCTACCTACCTACAGCACTCCACTACCTGTTCTACCTACCTACCTACAGCACCCTACTGCCTGTTCTACGTATCTACAGCACCCTACTGCCTGTTCTATCTACCTACCTACCTACAGCACTCCACTACCTGTTCTACCTACCTACAGCACCCTACTGCCTGTTCTACGTATCTACAGCACCCTACTGCCTGTTCTACCTACCTACCTACAGCACTCCACTACCTGTTCTACCTACCTACAGCACCCTACTACCTGTTCTACCTACCTACAGCATCCTACTACCTGTTCTACCTACCTACAGCACCCTACTACCTGTTCTACCTACCTACAGCACTCCACTACCTGTTCTACCTAATTACAGCACCCTACTACCTGTTCTACGTATCTACAGCACCCTACTGCCTGTTCTACCTACCTACAGCACTCCACTACCTGTTCTACCTACCTACAGCACCCTACTACCTGTTCTACGTATCTACAGCACCCTACTGCCTGTTCTACCTACCTACAGCACTCCACTACCTGTTCTACCTACCTACAGCACCCTACTACCTGTTCTACGTATCTACAGCACCCTACTACCTGTTCTACCTACCTACAGCACTCCACTACCTGTTCTACCTACCTACAGCATCCTACTACCTGTTCTACCTACCTACAGCACTCCACTACCTGTTCTACCTACCTACCTACAGCACTCCACTACCTGTTCTACCTACCTACAGCACTCCACTACCTGTTCTACCTACCTACAGCACCCTACTACCTGTTCTACCTACCTACAGCATCCTACTACCTGTTCTACCTACCTACAGCACTCCACTACCTGTTCTACCTACCTACCTACCTACAGCACTCCACTACCTGTTCTACCTACCTACCTACAGCACTCCACTACCTGTTCTACCTACCTACCTACAGCACTCCACTACCTGTTCTACCTACCTACAGCACTCCACTACCTGTTCTACCTACCTACAGCACCCTACTACCTGTTCTACCTACCTACCTACAGCACTCCACTACCTGTTCTACCTACCTACAGCACCCTACTACCTGTTCTACCTACCTACAGCACTCCACTACCTGTTCTACCTACCTACAGCACTCCACTACCTGTTCTACCTACCTACCTACAGCACGTCACTACCTGTTCTACCTACCTACAGCACTCCACAACCTGTTCTACCTACCTACAGCACTCCACTACCTGTTCTACCTACCTACAGCACTCTACTACCTGTTCTACCTACCTACCTACAGCACTCCACTACCTGTTCTACGTACCTACAGCACTCCACTACCTGTTCTACCTACCTACAGCACCCTACTACCTGTTCTACCTACCTACAGCACTCCACTACCTGTTCTACCTACATACCTACCTACAGCACTCCACTACCTGTTCTACCTACCTACCTACAGCACCCTACTACCTGTTCTACCTACCTACCTACCTACCTACAGCACTCCACTACCTGTTCTACCTACCTACAGCACCCTACTACCTGTTCTACCTACCTACAGCATCCTACTACCTGTTCTACCTACCTACAGCATCCTACTACCTGTTCTACCTACCTACAGCACCCTACTACCTGTTCTACCTACCTACAGCATCCTACTACCTGTCCTACCTACCTACAGCATCCTACTACCTGTTCTACCTACCTACAGCACTCCACTACCTGTTCTACCTACCTACCTACAGCACTCCACTACCTGTTCTACCTACCTACAGCACTCCACTACCTGTTCTACCTACCTACAGCACTCCACTACCTGTTCTACCTACCTACAGCACCCTACTACCTGTTCTACCTACAGCACATCACTACCTGTTCTACCTACCAACAGCACTCCACTACCTGTTCTACCTACCTACAGCACTCCACTACCTGTTCTACCTACCTACAGCACCCTACTACCTGTTCTACCTACAGCACGTCACTACCTGTTCTACCTACCAACAGCACTCCACTACCTGTTCTACCTACCTACAGCACTCCACTACCTGTTCTACCTACCTACAGCACTCTACTACCTGTTCTACCTACCTACAGCACCCTACTACCTGTTCTACCTACCTACCTACAGCACTACACTACCTGTTCTACGTACCTACAGCACTCCACTACCTGTTCTACCTACCTACAGCACTCCACTACCTGTTCTACCTACCTACAGCACCCTACTACCTGTTCTACGTATCTACAGCACCCTACTACCTGTTCTACCTACCTACAGCACTCCACTACCTGTTCTACCTACCTACAGCATCCTACTACCTGTTCTACCTACCTACAGCACTCCACTACCTGTTCTACCTACCTACCTACAGCACTCCACTACCTGTTCTACCTACCTACAGCACTCCACTACCTGTTCTACCTACCTACAGCACCCTACTACCTGTTCTACCTACCTACAGCATCCTACTACCTGTTCTACCTACCTACAGCACTCCACTACCTGTTCTACCTACCTACCTACCTACAGCACTCCACTACCTGTTCTACCTACCTACCTACAGCACTCCACTACCTGTTCTACCTACCTACCTACAGCACTCCACTACCTGTTCTACCTACCTACAGCACTCCACTACCTGTTCTACCTACCTACAGCACCCTACTACCTGTTCTACCTACCTACCTACAGCACTCCACTACCTGTTCTACCTACCTACAGCACCCTACTACCTGTTCTACCTACCTACCTACCTACAGCACTCCACTACCTGTTCTACCTACCTACAGCACTCCACTACCTGTTCTACCTACCTACCTACAGCACGTCACTACCTGTTCTACCTACCTACAGCACTCCACTACCTGTTCTACCTACCTACAGCACTCTACTACCTGTTCTACCTACCTACCTACAGCACTCCACTACCTGTTCTACGTACCTACAGCACTCCACTACCTGTTCTACCTACCTACAGCACCCTACTACCTGTTCTACCTACCTACAGCACTCCACTACCTGTTCTACCTACATACCTACCTACAGCACTCCACTACCTGTTCTACCTACCTACCTACAGCACCCTACTACCTGTTCTACCTACCTACCTACCTACCTACAGCACTCCACTACCTGTTCTACCTACCTACAGCACCCTACTACCTGTTCTACCTACCTACAGCATCCTACTACCTGTTCTACCTACCTACAGCATCCTACTACCTGTTCTACCTACCTACAGCACCCTACTACCTGTTCTACCTACCTACAGCATCCTACTACCTGTCCTACCTACCTACAGCATCCTACTACCTGTTCTACCTACCTACAGCACTCCACTACCTGTTCTACCTACCTACCTACAGCACTCCACTACCTGTTCTACCTACCTACAGCACTCCACTACCTGTTCTACCTACCTACAGCACCCTACTACCTGTTCTACCTACAGCACTCCACTACCTGTTCTACCTACCTACAGCACTCCACTACCTGTTCTACCTACCTACAGCACCCTACTACCTGTTCTACCTACAGCACATCACTACCTGTTCTACCTACCAACAGCACTCCACTACCTGTTCTACCTACCTACAGCACTCCACTACCTGTTCTACCTACCTACAGCACCCTACTACCTGTTCTACCTACAGCACGTCACTACCTGTTCTACCTACCAACAGCACTCCACTACCTGTTCTACCTACCTACAGCACTCCACTACCTGTTCTACCTACCTACAGCACTCTACTACCTGTTCTACCTACCTACAGCACCCTACTACCTGTTCTACCTACCTACCTACAGCACTCCACTACCTGTTCTACGTACCTACAGCACTCCACTACCTGTTCTACCTACCTACAGCACCCTACTACCTGTTCTACCTACCTACAGCACTCCACTACCTGTTCTACCTACATACCTACCTACAGCACTCCACTACCTGTTCTACCTACCTACCTACAGCACCCTACTACCTGTTCTACCTACCTACCTACCTACAGCACTCCACTACCTGTACTACCTACCTACAGCACCCTACTACCTGTTCTACCTACCTACGGCATCCTACTACCTGTTCTACCTACCTACAGCACCCTACTACCTGTTCTACCTACCTACAGCATCCTACTACCTGTTCTACCTACCTACAGCATCCTACTACCTGTTCTACCTACCTACAGCACCCTACTACCTGTTCTACCTACCTACAGCATCCTACTACCTGTCCTACCTACCTACAGCATCCTACTACCTGTTCTACCTACCTACAGCACTCCACTACCTGTTCTACCTACCTACCTACAGCACTCCACTACCTGTTCTACCTACCTACAGCACTCCACTACCTGTTCTACCTACCTACAGCAACCTACTACCTGTTCTACCTACAGCACTCCACTACCTGTTCTACCTACCTACAGCACTCCACTACCTGTTCTACCTACCTACCTACAGCATGTCACTACCTGTTCTACCTACCAACAGCACTCCACTACCTGTTCTACCTACCTACAGCACTCCACTACCTGTTCTACCTACCTACAGCACTCTACTACCTGTTCTACCTACCTACAGCACCCTACTACCTGTTCTACCTACCTACCTACAGCACTCCACTACCTGTTCTACGTACCTACAGCACTCCACTACCTGTTCTACCTACCTACAGCACCCTACTACCTGTTCTACCTACCTACAGCACTCCACTACCTGTTCTACCTACATACCTACCTACAGCACTCCACTACCTGTTCTACCTACCTACCTACAGCACCCTACTACCTGTTCTACCTACCTACCTACCTACAGCACTCCACTACCTGTTCTACCCACCTACAGCACCCTACTACCTGTTCTACCTACCTACAGCATCCTACTACCTGTTCTACCTACCTACAGCACCCTACTACCTGTTCTACCTACCTACAGCATCCTACTACCTGTTCTACCTACCTACAGCATCCTACTACCTGTTCTACCTACCTACAGCACCCTACTACCTGTTCTACCTACCTACAGCACCCTACTACCTGTTCTACCTACCTACAGCACCCTACTACCTGTTCTACCTACCTACAGCACCCTACTACCTGTTCTACCTACCTACAGCACCCTACTACCTGTTCTACCTACCTACAGCACTCCACTACCTGTTCTACCTACCTACCTACAGCACCCTACTACCTGTTCTACGTATCTACAGCACCCTACTACCTGTTCTACCTACCTACCTACAGCACCCTACTACCTGTTCTACCTACCTACAGCACCCTACTACCTGTTCTACCTACCTACCTACAGCACCCTACTACCTGTTCTACGTATCTACAGCACCCTACTACCTGTTCTACCTACCTACCTACAGCACCCTACTACCTGTTCTACCTACCTACAGCACCCTACTACCTGTTCTACCTACCTACCTACAGCACCCTACTACCTGTTCTACCTACCTACAGCACCCTACTACCTGTTCTACCTACCTACCTACAGCACCCTACTACCTGTTCTACGTATCTACAGCACCCTACTACCTGTTCTACCTACCTACCTACAGCACCCTACTACCTGTTCTACCTACCTACAGTACCCTACTACCTGTTCTACCTACCTACCTACAGCACCCTACTACCTGTTCTACGTATCTACAGCACCCTACTACCTGTTCTACCTACCTACCTACAGCACCCTACTACCTGTTCTACCTACCTACAGCACCCTACTACCTGTTCTACCTACCTACCTACAGCACCCTACTACCTGTTCTACCTACCTACAGCACCCTACTACCTGTTCTACCTACCTACCTACAGCACCCTACTACCTGTTCTACGTATCTACAGCACCCTACTACCTGTTCTACCTACCTACCTACAGCACCCTACTACCTGTTCTACCTACCTACAGCACCCTACTACCTGTTCTACCTACCTACCTACAGCACCCTACTACCTGTTCTACCTACCTACAGCACCCTACTACCTGTTCTAACTACCTACCTACAGCACTCCACTACCTGTTCTACCTACCTACCTACAGCACCCTACTGCCTGTTCTACGTATCTACAGCACCCTACTGCCTGTTCTACCTACCTACCTACCTACAGCACTCCACTACCTGTTCTACCTACCTACAGCACCCTACTGCCTGTTCTACGTATCTACAGCACCCTACTGCCTGTTCTACCTACCTACCTACAGCACTCCACTACCTGTTCTACCTACCTACAGCACCCTACTACCTGTTCTACCTACCTACAGCATCCTACTACCTGTTCTACCTACCTACAGCACCCTACTACCTGTTCTACCTACCTACAGCACTCCACTACCTGTTCTACCTACCTACAGCACCCTACTACCTGTTCTACGTATCTACAGCACCCTACTGCCTGTTCTACCTACCTACAGCACTCCACTACCTGTTCTACCTACCTACAGCACCCTACTACCTGTTCTACGTATCTACAGCACCCTACTGCCTGTTCTACCTACCTACAGCACTCCACTACCTGTTCTACCTACCTACAGCACCCTACTACCTGTTCTACGTATCTACAGCACCCTACTACCTGTTCTACCTACCTACAGCACTCCACTACCTGTTCTACCTACCTACAGCATCCTACTACCTGTTCTACCTACCTACAGCATCCTACTACCTGTTCTACCTACCTACAGCACTCCACTACCTGTTCTACCTACCTACCTACAGCACTCCACTACCTGTTCTACCTACCTACAGCACTCCACTACCTGTTCTACCTACCTACAGCACCCTACTACCTGTTCTACCTACCTACAGCATCCTACTACCTGTTCTACCTACCTACAGCACTCCACTACCTGTTCTACCTACCTACCTACCTACAGCACTCCACTACCTGTTCTACCTACCTACCTACAGCACTCCACTACCTGTTCTACCTACCTACCTACAGCACTCCACTACCTGTTCTACCTACCTACAGCACTCCACTACCTGTTCTACCTACCTACAGCACCCTACTACCTGTTCTACCTACCTACCTACAGCACTCCACTACCTGTTCTACCTACCTACAGCACCCTACTACCTGTTCTACCTACCTACCTACCTACAGCACTCCACTACCTGTTCTACCTACCTACAGCACTCCACTACCTGTTCTACCTACCTACCTACAGCACGTCACTACCTGTTCTACCTACCTACAGCACTCCACAACCTGTTCTACCTACCTACAGCACTCCACTACCTGTTCTACCTACCTACAGCACTCTACTACCTGTTCTACCTACCTACCTACAGCACTCCACTACCTGTTCTACGTACCTACAGCACTCCACTACCTGTTCTACCTACCTACAGCACCCTACTACCTGTTCTACCTACCTACAGCACTCCACTACCTGTTCTACCTACCTACCTACAGCACCCTACTACCTGTTCTACCTACCTACCTACCTACAGCACTCCACTACCTGTTCTACCTACCTACAGCACCCTACTACCTGTTCTACCTACCTACAGCACCCTACTACCTGTTCTACATACCTACAGCATCCTACTACCTGTTCTACCTACCTACAGCATCCTACTACCTGTTCTACCTACCTACAGCACCCTACTACCTGTTCTACCTACCTACAGCATCCTACTACCTGTCCTACCTACCTACAGCATCCTACTACCTGTTCTACCTACCTACAGCACTCCACTACCTGTTCTACCTACCTACCTACAGCACTCCACTACCTGTTCTACCTACCTACAGCACTCCACTACCTGTTCTACCTACCTACAGCACCCTACTACCTGTTCTACCTACAGCACTCCACTACCTGTTCTACCTACCTACAGCACTCCACTACCTGTTCTACCTACCTACAGCACCCTACTACCTGTTCTACCTACAGCACATCACTACCTGTTCTACCTACCAACAGCACTCCACTACCTGTTCTACCTACCTACAGCACTCCACTACCTGTTCTACCTACCTACAGCACCCTACTACCTGTTCTACCTACAGCACGTCACTACCTGTTCTACCTACCAACAGCACTCCACTACCTGTTCTACCTACCTACAGCACTCCACTACCTGTTCTACCTACCTACAGCACTCTACTACCTGTTCTACCTACCTACAGCACCCTACTACCTGTTCTACCTACCTACCTACAGCACTCCACTACCTGTTCTACGTACCTACAGCACTCCACTACCTGTTCTACCTACCTACAGCACCCTACTACCTGTTCTACCTACCTACAGCACTCCACTACCTGTTCTACCTACATACCTACCTACAGCACTCCACTACCTGTTCTACCTACCTACCTACAGCACCCTACTACCTGTTCTACCTACCTACCTACCTACAGCACTCCACTACCTGTTCTACCTACCTACAGCACCCTACTACCTGTTCTACCTACCTACAGCATCCTACTACCTGTTCTACCTACCTACAGCACCCTACTACCTGTTCTACCTACCTACAGCATCCTACTACCTGTTCTACCTACCTACAGCATCCTACTACCTGTTCTACCTACCTACAGCACCCTACTACCTGTTCTACCTACCTACAGCATCCTACTACCTGTCCTACCTACCTACAGCATCCTACTACCTGTTCTACCTACCTACAGCACTCCACTACCTGTTCTACCTACCTACCTACAGCACTCCACTACCTGTTCTACCTACCTACAGCACTCCACTACCTGTTCTACCTACCTACAGCACCCTACTACCTGTTCTACCTACAGCACTCCACTACCTGTTCTACCTACCTACAGCACTCCACTACCTGTTCTACCTACCTACCTACAGCATGTCACTACCTGTTCTACCTACCAACAGCACTCCACTACCTGTTCTACCTACCTACAGCACTCCACTACCTGTTCTACCTACCTACAGCACTCTACTACCTGTTCTACCTACCTACAGCACCCTACTACCTGTTCTACCTACCTACCTACAGCACTCCACTACCTGTTCTACGTACCTACAGCACTCCACTACCTGTTCTACCTACCTACAGCACCCTACTACCTGTTCTACCTACCTACAGCACTCCACTACCTGTTCTACCTACATACCTACCTACAGCACTCCACTACCTGTTCTACCTACCTACCTACAGCACCCTACTACCTGTTCTACCTACCTACCTACCTACAGCACTCCACTACCTGTTCTACCCACCTACAGCACCCTACTACCTGTTCTACCTACCTACAGCATCCTACTACCTGTTCTACCTACCTACAGCACCCTACTACCTGTTCTACCTACCTACAGCATCCTACTACCTGTTCTACCTACCTACAGCATCCTACTACCTGTTCTACCTACCTACAGCACCCTACTACCTGTTCTACCTACCTACAGCATCCTACTACCTGTCCTACCTACCTACAGCATCCTACTACCTGTTCTACCTACCTACAGCACTCCACTACCTGTTCTACCTACCTACCTACAGCACTCCACTACCTGTTCTACCTACCTACAGCACTCCACTACCTGTTCTACCTACCTACAGCACCCTACTACCTGTTCTACCTACCTACCTACAGCACTCCACTACCTGTTCTACCTACCTACAGCACTCCACTACCTGTTCTACCTACCTACAGCATCCTACTACCTGTTCTACCTACCTACAGCACTCCACTACCTGTTCTACCTACCTACAGCACTCCACTACCTGTTCTACCTACCTACAGCACCCTACTACCTGTTCTACCTACCTACCTACAGCACTCCACTACCTGTTCTACCTACCTACAGCACTCCACTACCTGTTCTACCTACCTACAGCATCCTACTACCTGTTCTACCTACCTACAGCACTCCACTACCTGTTCTACCTACCTACCTACAGCACTCCACTACCTGTTCTACCTACCTACAGCACCCTACTACCTGTTCTACCTACCTACCTACAGCACTCCACTACCTGTTCTACCTACCTACAGCACTCCACTACCTGTTCTACCTACCTACCTACAGCACGTCACTACCTGTTCTACCTACCTACAGCACTCCACTACCTGTTCTACCTACCTACAGCACCCTACTACCTGTTCTACCTACCTACCTACCTACAGCACTCCACTACCTGTTCTACCTACCTACAGCACTCTACTACCTGTTCTACCTACCTACAGCACTCCACTACCTGTTCTACCTACCTACAGCACTCCACTACCTGTTCTACCTACCTACCTACAGCACGTCACTACCTGTTCTACCTACCTACAGCACTCCACTACCTGTTCTACCTACCTACAGCACTCCACTACCTGTTCTACCTACCTACAGCACCCTACTACCTGTTCTACCTACCTACCTACAGCACTCCACTACCTGTTCTACCTACAGCACCTTACTACCTGTTCTACCTACCTACAGCATCCTACTACCTGTTCTACCTACCTACCTACAGCACTCCACTACCTGTTCTACCTACCTACAGCACCCTACTACCTGTTCTACCTACCTACCTACAGCACTCCACTACCTGTTCTACCTACCTACAGCACTCTACTACCTGTTTAACCTACCTACAGCACTCCACTACCTGTTCTACCTACCTACAGCACTCCACTACCTGTTCTACGTACCTACAGCACTCCACTGCCTGTTCTACCTACCTACAGCACCCTACTACCTGTTCTACCTACCTACAGCACTCCACTACCTGTTCTACCTACATACCTACCTACAGCACTCCACTACCTGTTCTACCTACCTACCTACAGCACCCTACTACCTGTTCTACCTACCTACCTACCTACAGCACTCCACTACCTGTTCTACCTACCTACAGCACTCCTCTACCTGTTCTACCTACCTACAGCACCCTACTACCTGTTCTACCTACCTACCTACAGCACTCCACTACCTGTTCTACCTACATACCTACCTACAGCACTCCACTACCTGTTCTACCTACCTACAGCACCCTACTACCTGTTCTACCTACCTACCCCAGTCCCTAAACACCTACCTGACTTCTGTCCCTGTTCCAGTGCTGTCCTGGCTCTAGCACGACTCTCTTCACTTCCTGCTTTCAAAGGAAACACTTAGGGCAGTGGAGCCAAAGACTTCTGCTGCTGTCAGTCAAACTCCTGTAAGGAGGAAATGGGGACGAGGCTTACCGGTGTTGCGTGTATCTATAGACACACATAGCCTGACAGGGGAGCGCACACGCGTGGGTGCCTCCTTAGCATTTGGCTTGCTACAGGAGGCGCTTAAACGAGGGAGAAATAGGTCATAGGCTTCTGGTGCCATCAGTCAAACTCCTGAAAGGAGGCAGTGGGGGTGTGGCTTACCGGTGCTGTGTATTGATGCACACAGCCCAGCAGGGGAGCACGCATGTGTGGGTGCTTCCTTAGCACCCGGCTTGCTACAGGAGGCACCTGAAGGAAGTAAAAGCAGGTCGTTGGCTCCTGCTGCTGTCAGTCAAACTCCTGTGAGGAGGAAGTGGGGGTGTGGCTTACTGGCGCTGTGTGTGTCTATGGATGCCCACAGCCCGACGCAGGAGTGCGCACACGCTTGCTACGAGGAGGCACCCGGAGAAAAGCAAAGCTGACAGCGCTGGTGGGGGGGGGAGGGAGTGCAACCACAAGAGGAAAAGCAATCCTGAGCAATATAACCTCTTTTTTATTTAAAAAAAAATTGTAGTCTTTAGTATCACTTTAAGCGAGGGAAAAAAATAATCCAGCGTGACATTGCGGGCCGCTAGGAACGCCAGCCTGGAGATGAGCAGAGAACAGATTGGATGTGTATTATTCAAAACACTCGATAAACAAAAGCGTATAAAAGCCACGCGCCACAGGGCCCCCTCCAACAGTCCCTCACACGGGACAAAATGGTCGCCCTTTGGCCTCATAGAGGACGTAGAAAGCTGGGCGAATTTTGGTTAAAATAAAAAAGTGAAGAATGTTTCGTCTCTCAGAAGGAAGCGATGGTGCTGTTAAGGTGAGATCGCGCGGAACAATTTGTGCTAAAACACATCGCCATAGCAACCTGTCTCTCGCTGTTTATCTTGTCTGGAGTAGAAAACATCAGTAAATGCAGGATGGGCTGCCTGAGGTGACACCGCTGCTTTCTTTTCTCCGGTTTTGTTTTCCAAATGAGCCCCCCGTTTGGCGTACCTGTCCTGTTTTGTGAGGGCTCTTGCACCCCGGCTGTACATTGGGTTTTAGGGCTCATCCACACTAGCGGCGCACTCTGAAGAGCAATCTGTTTTCAGATCGATAGGCGGTGAGGAGGCGTTGTATGGTCTCCTCACCGCCTGCTTTAACACCTTGATCCCTGCACTAGAGTGCATCAAAACCGTGTGAATCGTATACGGTTGCAGGTCGAGTGGCCTCAATCACTGAATAGGTTGCGTTTGGCGCTTGGGGTGGCAACGGGGGGGGAGGGCATCACAGCTATGGCATATGTACACCCCTCGCTAAAGAGCTAAGAGGGGTGTACATAGCTAAAAAGGGCAGTGGTCGGGGAGTGGCAATAAAAATGTGGCTCAACTGCAGGGTTGTACTGCCCCCCCCTCCCCCCAACCTCACATCTGAATGAGTCCTTATTGCAGTGCCTGGGAGCCACAGCTGCAGCATAATGATGCCCATTGACATGCACTACAGAATATACTGCTATATAAGTATGAGCTCAGGCGTGTTCGCAACTCCACGTGCCCGCGCCCGCCAGGAAGCTGACACTCCGCAGCGCTAATCACAGGCATTGAGACATTTCCCGATCCGCGGCTGCACAGATCAGGAAATGTCTCACTGCCTGTGATTAGCGCTGCGGAGTGTCAGCTTCCTGGCGGGCGCGGGCACGTGGAGTTGCGAACGCGCCTGAGCTTATCCTTACTGCTATAAATGCGCAACTGCTGGCACTTGCATTTACACGCGCACGTGTATGGGTGTATTTTTCGATAACGTAAAAGGATGTATTCTGCAAAATACGCCAATGCGCATGCCTGTGTGAATGCGAGTGCTGACTTCTGTAACGGAGAATAGCAAAAAGGAGTTGTTAGCAAAACGTCCATTGTACATGAGGCCTTAAAATTGCGTGCGCCCAAGACATTGCAAGATAATGGTACCTTAAAATCTCAATGGCTGACATTTTAAAAGTCTTTAGAGGTTAACGGTTTAGAGTTAAGTGTGAGCCCCCATTTACGTCGGGCCAATTTGACATGCTATTTGACATGTCAAATTGCATGCCCAATCCCAGTCTATTGCCGGCAACGGCACCGTCCGAATCGGATTCTGTGTGCACCAGGTTTAGCAAATCAGCCCTATGTGCCCATGCACACATAGGCATTTACAGGTGTATTAGAAGAGGAGTGTTTACAGTCTGAAAAAACAAAAAAAAAATCAAAAGCGCATTCAGGAGAGGAGCTGAAGAGGACACCTAAATGCGTGTAAACGCGCCTAAACGCTAGATGCATTTAGAAGCGTTTGAGCCTTAATGCATTCCAATTGCCAGAATAAATTCATATTCTGGCCCGACAGCCTGCACACTCTCTCTCTCCAGCTCTTCCACCCGACAACTCCTCCCCAGCTGGGCTGACCACACATATTTAAGAAGGCCTGCCCCCTAACAATCCAATATGGGGATTGTTCAAGGCTCCCCAGATACCCCAGGCAACACCAACCCCCCCCCCTCCCCTCCCTTCTGTCCTTCCAGGACCTTCTAAAAAGAAGGGGGAGGTGATGGTGATGCCACCTGTCAGTCACCCAACTCTCCCTGGGCCACTTCCAGCCCAGAATGAAAACAAACAGGCCTAGCCACCAGTTAGGCCTGCCTAAATTTTCCTACCCTGTCAAAAATACCTCACTTCTAGCACTCACTAACTAGAGGGTGCTACATACACATTACTTCTGGGTTTATTAGTTGTTCCCTGATCACCTCCTGCTCTAATTACTGTCATTTACCACAGTCCTGGGTTCCCCGGAGGAACAGGAGAGACCGGGAATCACTGGTTGGAGGAAGCACTGGTGAATGGGGGGGGGGGGGGGGCACTTTTGAAGCAATGTAAAAGTGTTCAGGTGGCACTTACCTGTCCAGGGAGCCCTCAATGTCCTCACCCCGAAGCCAACTCGTCCCTCAGCTCCATCTTAAATAAGGGAATCAGGAAGTGAAGCCTTGCGGCTTCACAGCCTGGTTCCCTACTGCACATGAGTGAGTCGTGCTGCACGTTCTGAATGGTCCCTGCTGTCTTCTGGGACCGGTGTGTCTCCCAGAAGACAGCAACATGGCGTAGAAAGATCTTTTGCCGGAAGTGGGAGCAAATACCTGGATTAGACAGGTATCTTCTCCCCCCTCCCCCCTGAAAGGTGCCAAATGTGACACCGGAGGGGGGGGGGAGTAACCGGATCAGCGGAAGTTCCATTTCTAGGTGGAACTCCGCTTTAAAGCCGACCATCGACTTTAAAAATCAATTTTAAGATACAGCTGTGAGCTTGTTTTAACCCCTTCTATACAAGGACGTGTATAGAAGGTAGACAAAGGGTTCAAGTTACAATGCTGCAGTCTGATCACTGAGGGGGAAGAGACTGAGGAAATGCTTCCTCCTGCCTGCAGAAGACTGATGACTTCATCTCGTTTTAGGCAAAACCACTGAACTGGAGCTGTAGGATGGCTTTTTAATGATGAAAAAATGATACTATCGGTGCAAACTCTGATGTGTCGGGAATATGTTCATGTAGACTTGTAAACTTTCCGAAAGATCCACTTTAGACATTCCAGTAGCTTGGCACTGTCCCCTGTGAAGACACCACACCTAGAAATGTTCTATGGAGAACAATGCAGGGAAGAATGTGTTTGCCTTGTCAGTTTGCGGTTTATTTGCTCGGTGAAAGTGTACATAAGACATTGACGGCTGTATTGAGTGCATAAAGGAGGAATCCTGTGTACTCACCATTCAATGCTATGAGATTAGAAGGCCATACCGGGGTGGGGGGGGGTGACCTACAATGCAAAAACAGGATGTGACCTTTGACTGAGAGCTCAGCACCCGGGCATTGTGTTTCTGGACCGTAGTGGTTTGTCTCTAGGAGGGACATGGTAACAGATAATAAGAAAACAGGGTTTGTTTACACCTGTGTTGGTCTCTGAAGAATGATCTGCAGTGAATCGCTTTTTGGAGAGCAGTGAGGGCACGGATGACAGGCATTACTGCCATTTGATAGCTGGTTTTCGAAACCACACTGGACTGCAAACACAAGTCTAGTATTTGGTTTGTGCAACCCCATTTACCTGAATGGGTCATGTTCAGCAGCGTTACTTTGGGTGGAGAGGATTTTTGCTGCACTATGAAGCAAAGCATCGCGGCCTCAGCGTGTTATCAACCCATTCTGGTCTGGTTGTCTTTGCAGTTTAAGGAGGGCGATTGGGGCTTGGTAAAAACACTGGTTACCGCCCCCTAACCACAAGTGAAAAACTAAGCTTAACCGTTATTTGGTAAATCAAGCGCCAAAATATACGAACCATAGCGGTACATACTTTGCACACTCCCCCCCCCCCCCCCCCAGTGGTATTACAACTCTACATGCTTCAGTGGCAATACTCATCCCCCCAAGCAGCACTACACTCCCGATAAGCAACACCACACCCCATGACCCTTTGCAGTACTCCATCATTGGTGTCAATGGGGGAAGAGTGCCCCATCATTGGTGTCAGTGGGGGGAAGAGTGCCCCATCATTGGTGTCAGTGGGGGGAAGAGTGCCCCATCATTGGTGTCAGTGGGGGGAAGAGTGCCCCATCATTGGTGTCAGTGGGGTGAATAGTGCTCCATCATTGGTGTCAGTGGGAGGGAAGAGTGCCCCTTTATTGGTGTCAGTGGGGGGAAGAGTGCCTCATCATTGGTGTCAGTGGGGGGGGGGGGGAAGAGTGCCCCTTCATTGGTCTCAGTGGGGGGAAGAGTGCCTCATCATTGGTGTCAGTGGGGGGGGGGAAGAGTGCCTCATCATTGGTGTCAGTGGGGGGGGAAGAGTGCCTCATCATTGGTGTCAGTGGGGGGAAGAGTGCCTCATCATTGGTGTCAGTGGGGGGAAGAGTGCTTCATCATTGGTGTCAGTGGGGGGAAGAGTGCCCCTTTATTGGTGTCAGTGGGGGGAAGAGTGCCCCATCATTGGTGTCAGTGGGGGGGGGGGGAAGAGTGCCCCTTCATTGGTCTCAGTGGGGGGAAGAGTGCATCATCATTGGTGTCAGTGGGGGGGGGGAGAGTGCCACATCATTGGTGTCAGTGGGGGGGAAGAGTGCCCCATCATTGGTGTCAGTGGGAGGGAAGAGTGCCCCATCATTGGTGTCAGTGGGGGGAAGAGTGCCCCATCATTGGTGTCAGTGGGGTGAATAGTGCTCCATCATTGGTGTCAGAGGGAGGGAAGAGTGCTCCATCATTGGTGTCAGTGGGGGGAAGAGTGCCTCATCATTGGTGTCAGTGGGGGGAAGAGTGCCCCATCATTGTTGTCAGTGAGGGGAGAGTGCCCCATCATTGGTGTCAGTGGGGGGGGAAGAGTGCCCCATCATTGGTGTCAGTGGGAGGGAAGAGTGCCCCATCATTGGTGTCAGTGGGGGGAAGAGTGCCCCATCATTGGTGTCAGTGGGGTGAATAGTGCTCCATCATTGGTGTCAGTGGGAGGGAAGAGTGCCCCTTTATTGGTGTCAGTGGGGGGAAGAGTGCCTCATCATTGGTGTCAGTGGGGGGGGGGAAGAGTGCCCCTTCATTGGTCTCAGTGGGGGGAAGAGTGCCTCATCATTGGTGTCAGTGGGGGGGGGGGAGAGTGCCTCATCATTGGTGTCAGTGGGGGGGAAGAGTGCCTCATCATTGGTGTCAGTGGGGGGAAGAGTGCTTCATCATTGGTGTCAGTGGGGGGAAGAGTGCCCCTTTATTGGTGTCAGTGGGGGGAAGAGTGCCTCATCATTGGTGTCAGTGGGGGGGGGGGGGAGTGCCACATCATTGGTGTCAGTGGGGGGGGAAGAGTGCCCCATCATTGGTGTCAGTGGGAGGGAAGAGTGCCCCATCATTGGTGTCAGTGGGGGGAAGAGTGCCCCATCATTGGTGTCAGTGGGGTGAATAGTGCTCCATCATTGGTGTCAGTGGGAGGGAAGAGTGCCCCATCATTGGTGTCAGTGGGAGGGAAGAGTGCCCCTTTATTGGTGTCAGTGGGGGGAAGAGTGCCTCATCATTGGTGTCAGTGGGGGGGGGGGGAAGAGTGCCTCATCATTAGTGTCAGTGGGGGGAAGAGTGCTTCATCATTGGTGTCAGTGGGGGGAAGAATGCTTCATCATTGGTGTCAGTGGGGGGGAAGAGTGCCCCATCATTGGTGTCAGTGGGGGGGAAGAGTGCCTCATCATTGGTGTCAGTGGGGGGGATGCCCCATCATTGGTGTCAGTGGGGGGAAGAGTGCTCTATCATTGGTGTCAGCGGGGGGGAAGAGTGCTTCATCATTGGTGTCAGTGGGGGGGAGAGTGCTCCATCATTGGTGTCAGGGGGGGAAGAGTGCTTCATCATTGGTGTCAGTGGGGGGAAGAGTGCTCCATCATTGGTGTCAGTGGGGGGAAGAGTGCCTCATCATTGGTGTCAGTGGGGGGATGCCCCATCATTGGTGTCAGTGGGGGGAAGAGTGCTTCATCACTGGTGTCATTCGGGGGAGGAGTGCTCCATCATTGGTGTCAGTGGGGGGAAGAGTGCCCCATAATTGGTGTCAGTGGGGTGAGGGGTGCTCTATCATTGGTGTCAGTGGGGGGAAGAGTGCTTCATCATTGGTGTCAGTGGGGGGAAGAGTGCCCCATCATTGGCGTCAGTGGGGGGAAGAGTGCTCCATCATTGGTGTCAGTGGGGGGAAGAGTGCTTCATCATTGGTGTCAGTGGGGGGAAGAGTGCTCTATCATTGGTGTCAGTGGGGGGAAGAGTGCTTCATCATTGGTGTCAGTGGGGGGAAGAGTGCTTCATCATTGGTGTCAGTGGGGGGAAGAGTGCTCTATCATTGGTGTCAGTGGGGGGAAGAGTGCTTCATCATTGGTGTCAGTGGGGGGGAAGAGTGCTCTATCATTGGTGTCAGTGGAGGGAAGAGTGCTTCATCATTGGTGTCAGTGGGGGGAAGAGTGCTTCATCATTGGTGTCAGTGGGGGGAAGAGTGCCCCATCATTGGTGTCAGTGGGGGGAAGAGTGCTCTATCATTGGTGTCAGTGGGGGGAAGAGTGCTTCATCATTGGTGTCAGTGGGGGGGAGTGCTCCATCATTGGTGTCAGTGGGGGGAAGAGTGCCTCATCATTGGTGTCAGTGGGGGGAAGAGTGCTTCATCATTGGCGTCAGTGGGGGGGAAGAGTGCCTCATCATTGGTGTCAGTGGGGGGAGGAGTGCTCTATCATTGGTGTCAGTGGGGGGAGGAGTGCTCTATCATTGGTGTCAGTGGGGGGAAGAGTGCTTCATCATTGGTGTCATTCAGGGAAGGAGTGCTCCATCATTGGTGTCAGTGGGGGGAAGAGTGCTTCATCATTGGTGTCAGTGGGGGAAGAGTGCTTCATCATTGGTGTCAGTGGGGGGAAGAGTGCTCCATCATTGGTGTCAGTGGGGTGAATAGTGCTCCATCATTGGTGTCAGTGGGAGGGAAGAGTGCCCCATCATTGGTGTCAGTGGGAGGGAAGAGTGCCCCTTTATTGGTGTCAGTGGGGGGAAGAGTGCCTCATCATTGGTGTCAGTGGGGGGGGGGGGAAGAGTGCCCCTTCATTGGTGTCAGTGGGGGGAAGAGTGCCTCATCATTGGTGTCAGTGGGGGGGGGGGGAAGAGTGCCCCTTCATTGGTGTCAGTGGGGGGAAGAGTGCCTCATCATTGGTGTCAGTGGGGGGGGGGAGAGTGCCACATCATTGGTGTCAGTGGGGGGGAAGAGTGCCCCATCATTGGTGTCAGTGGGAGGGAAGAGTGCCCCATCATTGGTGTCAGTGGGGGGAAGAGTGCCCCATCATTGGTGTCAGTGGGGTGAATAGTGCTCCATCATTGGTGTCAGTGGGAGGGAAGAGTGCCCCATCATTGGTGTCAGTGGGGGGAAGAGTGCCTCATCATTGGTGTCAGTGGGGGGGGAAGAGTGCCTCATCATTGGTGTCAGTGGGGGGAAGAGTGCTTCATCATTGGTGTCAGTGGGGGGAAGAATGCTTCATCATTGGTGTCAGTGGGGGGGAAGAGTGCCCCATCATTGGTGTCAGTGGGGGGGAAGAGTGCCTCATCATTGGTGTCAGTGGGGGGGATGCCCCATCATTGGTGTCAGTGGGGGGAAGAGTGCTCTATCATTGGTGTCAGCGGGGGGAAGAGTGCTTCATCATTGGTGTCAGTGGGGGGGAGAGTGCTCCATCATTGGTGTCAGGGGGGAAGAGTGCTTCATCATTGGTGTCAGTGGGGGGAAGAGTGCTCCATCATTGGTGTCAGTGGGGGGAAGAGTGCCTCATCATTGGTGTCAGTGGGGGGATGCCCCATCATTGGTGTCAGTGGGGGGAAGAGTGCTTCATCACTGGTGTCATTCGGGGGAGGAGTGCTCCATCATTGGTGTCAGTGGGGTGAGGGGTGCTCTATCATTGGTGTCAGTGGGGGGAAGAGTGCTTCATCATTGGTGTCAGTGGGGGGAAGAGTGCTCCATCATTGGTGTCAGTGGGGGGAAGAGTGCTTCATCATTGGTGTCAGTGGGGGGAAGAGTGCCCCATCATTGGCGTCAGTGGGGGGAAGAGTGCTCCATCATTGGTGTCAGTGGGGGGAAGAGTGCTTCATCATTGGTGTCAGTGGGGGGAAGAGTGCTCTATCATTGGTGTCAGTGGGGGGAAGAGTGCTTCATCATTGGTGTCAGTGGGGGGAAGAGTGCTTCATCATTGGTGTCAGTGGGGGGAAGAGTGCCCCATCATTGGTGTCAGTGGGGGGAAGAGTGCTCTATCATTGGTGTCAGTGGGGGGAAGAGTGCTTCATCATTGGTGTCAGTGGGGGGGAGTGCTCCATCATTGGTGTCAGTGGGGGGAAGAGTGCCTCATCATTGGTGTCAGTGGGGGGAAGAGTGCTTCATCATTGGCGTCAGTGGGGGGGAAGAGTGCCTCATCATTGGTGTCAGTGGGGGGAGGAGTGCTCTATCATTGGTGTCAGTGGGGGGAAGAGTGCTTCATCATTGGTGTCATTCAGGGAAGGAGTGCTCCATCATTGGTGTCAGTGGGGGGAAGAGTGCTTCATCATTGGTGTCAGTGGGGGGAAGAGTGCTTCATCATTGGTGTCAGTGGGGGGAAGAGTGCTCCATCATTGGTGTCAGTGGGGGGAAGAGTGCTTCATCATTGGTGTCAGTGGGGGGGGGGAGTGCCTCATCATTGGTGTCAGTGGGGGGGAAGAGTGCCTCATCATTGGTGTCAGTGGGGGGGAAGAGTGCCTCATCATTGGTGTCAGTGGGGGGGATGCCCCATCTTTGGTGTCAGTGGGGGGAAGAGTGCCCCATCATTGGTGTCAGTGGGGGGGAAGAGTGCCTCATCATTGGTGTCAGTGGGGGGGGATGCCCCATCTTTGGTGTCAGTGGGGGGAAGAGTGCTCTATCATTGGTGTCAGTGGGGGGAAGAGTGCTCCATCATTGGTGTCAGTGGGGGGAAGAGTGCTTCATCATTGGTGTCAGTGGGGGGAAGAGTGCCTCATCATTGGTGTCAGTGGGGGGGATGCCCCATCTTTGGTGTCAGTGGGGGGAAGAGTGCTCTATCATTGGTGTCAGTGGGGTGAAGAGTGCTTCATCATTGGTGTCAGTGGGGGGGGGGGTGCCTCATCATTGGTGTCAGTGGGGGGGGATGCCCCATCTTTGGTGTCAGTGGGGGGAAGAGTGCTCTATCATTGGTGTCAGTGGGGGGAAGAGTGCTTCATCATTGGTGTCAGTGGGGGGAAGAGTGCCCCATCATTGGTGTCAGTGGGGGGAAGAGTGCTCTATCATTGGTGTCAGTGGGGGGAAGAGTGCTTCATCATTGGTGTCAGTGGGGGGAAGAGTGCCTCATCATTGGTGTCAGTGGGGGGAAGAGTGCTTCATCATTGGTGTCAGTGGGGGGGAAGAGTGCTCTATCATTGGTGTCAGTGGGGGGAAGAGTGCTTCATCATTGGTGTCAGTGGGGGGAAGAGTGCTTCATCATTGGTGTCAGTGGGGGGAAGAGTGCCCCATCATTGGTGTCAGTGGGGGGAAGAGTGCTCTATCATTGGTGTCAGTGGGGGGAAGAGTGCTTCATCATTGGTGTCAGTGGGGGGAAGAGTGCTTCATCATTGGTGTCAGTGGGGGGGAAGAGTGCTCTATCATTGGTGTCAGTGGGGGGAAGAGTGCTTCATCATTGGTGTCAGTGGGGGGAAGAGTGCTTCATCATTGGTGTCAGTGGGGGGAAGAGTGCCCCATCATTGGTGTCAGTGGGGGGAAGAGTGCTCTATCATTGGTGTCAGTGGGGGGAAGAGTGCTTCATCATTGGTGTCAGTGGGGGGGAGTGCTCCATCATTGGTGTCAGTGGGGGGAAGAGTGCCTCATCATTGGTGTCAGTGGGGGGAAGAGTGCTTCATCATTGGCGTCAGTGGGGGGGAAGAGTGCCTCATCATTGGTGTCAGTGGGGGGAAGAGTGCTTCATCATTGGTGTCAGTGGGGGGAAGAGTGCTTCATCATTGGTGTCAGTGGGGGGAAGAGTGCCCCATCATTGGTGTCAGTGGGGGGAAGAGTGCTCTATCATTGGTGTCAGTGGGGGGAAGAGTGCTTCATCATTGGTGTCAGTGGGGGGGAGTGCTCCATCATTGGTGTCAGTGGGGGGAAGAGTGCCTCATCATTGGTGTCAGTGGGGGGAAGAGTGCTTCATCATTGGCGTCAGTGGGGGGGAAGAGTGCCTCATCATTGGTGTCAGTGGGGGGAGGAGTGCTCTATCATTGGTGTCAGTGGGGGGAAGAGTGCTTCATCATTGGTGTCATTCAGGGAAGGAGTGCTCCATCATTGGTGTCAGTGGGGGGAAGAGTGCTTCATCATTGGTGTCAGTGGGGGGAAGAGTGCTTCATCATTGGTGTCAGTGGGGGGAAGAGTGCTTCATCATTGGTGTCAGTGGGGGAAGAGTGCTCCATCATTGGTGTCAGTGGGGGGAAGAGTGCTTCATCATTGGTGTCAGTGGGGGGAAGAGTGCCCCATCATTGGTGTCAGTGGGGGGAAGAGTGCTCTATCATTGGTGTCAGTGGGGGGAAGAGTGCTTCATCATTGGTGTCAGTGGGGGGGAGTGCTCCATCATTGGTGTCAGTGGGGGGAAGAGTGCCTCATCATTGGTGTCAGTGGGGGGAAGAGTGCTTCATCATTGGCGTCAGTGGGGGGGAAGAGTGCCTCATCATTGGTGTCAGTGGGGGGAGGAGTGCTCTATCATTGGTGTCAGTGGGGGGAAGAGTGCTTCATCATTGGTGTCATTCAGGGAAGGAGTGCTCCATCATTGGTGTCAGTGGGGGGAAGAGTGCTTCATCATTGGTGTCAGTGGGGGGAAGAGTGCTTCATCATTGGTGTCAGTGGGGGGAAGAGTGCTTCATCATTGGTGTCAGTGGGGGAAGAGTGCTCCATCATTGGTGTCAGTGGGGGGAAGAGTGCTTCATCATTGGTGTCAGTGGGGGGGGGGGGAGTGCCTCATCATTGGTGTCAGTGGGGGGGAAGAGTGCCTCATCATTGGTGTCAGTGGGGGGGAAGAGTGCCTCATCATTGGTGTCAGTGGGGGGGATGCCCCATCTTTGGTGTCAGTGGGGGGAAGAGTGCCCCATCATTGGTGTCAGTGGGGGGGAAGAGTGCCTCATCATTGGTGTCAGTGGGGGGGGGGGTGCCCCATCTTTGGTGTCAGTGGGGGAAGAGTGCTCTATCATTGGTGTCAGTGGGGGGAAGAGTGCTCCATTATTGGTGTCAGTGGGGGGAAGAGTGCTCCATCATTGGTGTCAGTGGGGGGAAGAGTGCCTCATCATTGGTGTCAGTGGGGGGAAGAGTGCTTCATCATTGGTGTCATTCAGGGAAGGAGTGCTCCATCATTGGTGTCAGTGGGGGGAAGAGTGCCCCATCATTGGTGTCAGTGGGGGGAAGAGTGCTCTATCATTGGTGTCAGTGGGGGGAAGAGTGCTTCATCATTGGTGTCAGTGGGGGGAAGAGTGCCTCATCATTGGTGTCAGTGGGGGGAAGAGTGCTTCATCATTGGTGTCAGTGGGGGGGAAGAGTGCTCTATCATTGGTGTCAGTGGGGGGAAGAGTGCTTCATCATTGGTGTCAGTGGGGGGAAGAGTGCTTCATCATTGGTGTCAGTGGGGGGAAGAGTGCCCCATCATTGGTGTCAGTGGGGGGAAGAGTGCTCTATCATTGGTGTCAGTGGGGGGAAGAGTGCTTCATCATTGGTGTCAGTGGGGGGAAGAGTGCTTCATCATTGGTGTCAGTGGGGGGGAAGAGTGCTCTATCATTGGTGTCAGTGGGGGGAAGAGTGCTTCATCATTGGTGTCAGTGGGGGGAAGAGTGCTTCATCATTGGTGTCAGTGGGGGGAAGAGTGCCCCATCATTGGTGTCAGTGGGGGGAAGAGTGCTCTATCATTGGTGTCAGTGGGGGGAAGAGTGCTTCATCATTGGTGTCAGTGGGGGGGAGTGCTCCATCATTGGTGTCAGTGGGGGGAAGAGTGCCTCATCATTGGTGTCAGTGGGGGGAAGAGTGCTTCATCATTGGCGTCAGTGGGGGGGAAGAGTGCCTCATCATTGGTGTCAGTGGGGGGAAGAGTGCTTCATCATTGGTGTCAGTGGGGGGAAGAGTGCTTCATCATTGGTGTCAGTGGGGGGAAGAGTGCCCCATCATTGGTGTCAGTGGGGGGAAGAGTGCTCTATCATTGGTGTCAGTGGGGGGAAGAGTGCTTCATCATTGGTGTCAGTGGGGGGGAGTGCTCCATCATTGGTGTCAGTGGGGGGAAGAGTGCCTCATCATTGGTGTCAGTGGGGGGAAGAGTGCTTCATCATTGGCGTCAGTGGGGGGGAAGAGTGCCTCATCATTGGTGTCAGTGGGGGGAGGAGTGCTCTATCATTGGTGTCAGTGGGGGGAAGAGTGCTTCATCATTGGTGTCATTCAGGGAAGGAGTGCTCCATCATTGGTGTCAGTGGGGGGAAGAGTGCTTCATCATTGGTGTCAGTGGGGGGAAGAGTGCTTCATCATTGGTGTCAGTGGGGGGAAGAGTGCTTCATCATTGGTGTCAGTGGGGGAAGAGTGCTCCATCATTGGTGTCAGTGGGGGGAAGAGTGCTTCATCATTGGTGTCAGTGGGGGGGGGGGGAGTGCCTCATCATTGGTGTCAGTGGGGGGGAAGAGTGCCTCATCATTGGTGTCAGTGGGGGGGAAGAGTGCCTCATCATTGGTGTCAGTGGGGGGGATGCCCCATCTTTGGTGTCAGTGGGGGGAAGAGTGCCCCATCATTGGTGTCAGTGGGGGGGAAGAGTGCCTCATCATTGGTGTCAGTGGGGGGGGGATGCCCCATCTTTGGTGTCAGTGGGGGGAAGAGTGCTCTATCATTGGTGTCAGTGGGGGGAAGAGTGCTCCATCATTGGTGTCAGTGGGGGGAAGAGTGCTCCATCATTGGTGTCAGTGGGGGGAAGAGTGCCTCATCATTGGTGTCAGTGGGGGGAAGAGTGCTTCATCATTGGTGTCATTCAGGGAAGGAGTGCTCCATCATTGGTGTCAGTGGGGGGAAGAGTGCTTCATCATTGGTGTCATTCAGGGAAGGAGTGCTCCATCATTGGTGTCAGTGGGGGGAAGAGTGCTTCATCATTGGTGTCAGTGGGGGGAAGAGTGCTTCATCATTGGTGTCAGTGGGGGGAAGAGTGCTCCATCATTGGTGTCAGTGGGGGGGAAGAGTGCCTCATCATTGGTGTCAGTGGGGGGGATGCCCCATCTTTGGTGTCAGTGGGGGGAAGAGTGCCCCATCATTGGTGTCAGTGGGGGGGAAGAGTACCTCATCATTGGTGTCAGTGGGGGGGGGGATGCCCCATCTTTGGTGTCAGTGGGGGGAAGAGTGCTCTATCATTGGTGTCAGTGGGGGGAAGAGTGCTCCATCATTGGTGTCAGTGGGGGGAAGAGTGCTCCATCATTGGTGTCAGTGGGGGGAAGAGTGCTTCATCATTGGTGTCAGTGGGGGGAAGAGTGCTTCATCATTGGTGTCAGTGGGGGGGAAGAGTGCTCTATCATTGGTGTCAGTGGGGGGAAGAGTGCTCCATCATTGGTGTCAGTGGGGGGAAGAGTGCCTCATCATTGGTGTCAGTGGGGGGAAGAGTGCTTCATCATTGGCGTCAGTGGGGGGGAAGAGTGCCTCATCATTGGTGTCAGTGGGGGGAGGAGTGCTCTGTCATTGGTGTCAGTGGGGGGAAGAGTGCTTCATCATTGGTGTCAGTGGGGGGAAGAGTGCTCCATCATTGGTGTCAGTGGGGGGGAAGAGTGCCTCATCATTGGTGTCAGTGGGGGGGATGCCCCATCTTTGGTGTCAGTGGGGGGAAGAGTGCCCCATCATTGGTGTCAGTGGGGGGGAAGAGTGCCTCATCATTGGTGTCAGTGGGGGGGGGGATGCCCCATCTTTGGTGTCAGTGGGGGGAAGAGTGCTCTATCATTGGTGTCAGTGGGGGGAAGAGTGCTCCATCATTGGTGTCAGTGGGGGGAAGAGTGCTTCATCATTGGTGTCAGTGGGGGGGAAGAGTGCCTCATCATTGGTGTCAGTGGGGGGGATGCCCCATCTTTGGTGTCAGTGGGGGGAAGAGTGCTCTATCATTGGTGTCAGTGGGGTGAAGAGTGCTTCATCATTGGTGTCAGTGGGGGGGGGGGGGGTGCCTCATCATTGGTGTCAGTGGGGGGGATGCCCCATCTTTGGTGTCAGTGGGGGGAAGAGTGCTCTATCATTGGTGTCAGTGGGGGGAAGAGTGCTCCATCATTGGTGTCAGTGGGGGGAAGAGTGCTTCATCATTGGTGTCAGTGGGGGGGAAGAGTGCCTCATCATTGGTGTCAGTGGGGGGGATGCCCCATCTTTGGTGTCAGTGGGGGGAAGAGTGCCCCATCATTGGTGTCAGTGGGGGGAAGAGTGCTCTATCATTGGTGTCAGTGGGGTGAAGAGTGCTTCATCATTGGTGTCAGTGGGGGGGGGGGGAAGTGCCTCATCATTGGTGTCAGTGGGGGGGATGCCCCATCTTTGGTGTCAGTGGGGGGAAGAGTGCTCTATCATTGGTGTCAGTGGGGGGAAGAGTGCTCTATCATTGGTGTCAGTGGGGTGAAGAGTGCCTCATCATTGGTGTCAGTGGGGGGGATGCCCCATCTTTGGTGTCAGTGGGGGGAAGAGTGCCCCATCATTGGTGTCAGTGGGGGGAAGAGTGCTCTATCATTGGTGTCAGTGGGGTGAAGAGTGCTTCATCATTGGTGTCAGTGGGGGGGGGGGAGTGCCTCATCATTGGTGTCAGTGGGGGGGATGCCCCATCTTTGGTGTCAGTGGGGGGAAGAGTGCTCTATCATTGGTGTCAGTGGGGTGAAGAGTGCCCCATCATTGGTGTCAGTGGGGTGAAGAGTGCCCCATCATTGGTGTCAGTGGGGGGGAAGAGTGCCTCATCATTGGTGTCAGTGGGGGGGGGGGGTGCCTCATCATTGGTGTCAGTGGGGGGGGGTGCCTCATCATTGGTGTCAGTGGGGGGGATGCCCCATCTTTGGTGTCAGTGGGGGGAAGAGTGCTCTATCATTGGTGTCAGTGGGGGGAAGAGTGCTCTATCATTGGTGTCAGTGGGGTGAAGAGTGCCTCATCATTGGTGTCAGTGGGGGGGATGCCCCATCTTTGGTGTCAGTGGGGGGAAGAGTGCCCCATCATTGGTGTCAGTGGGGGGAAGAGTGCTCTATCATTGGTGTCAGTGGGGTGAAGAGTGCTTCATCATTGGTGTCAGTGGGGGGGGGGGGAGTGCCTCATCATTGGTGTCAGTGGGGGGGATGCCCCATCTTTGGTGTCAGTGGGGGGAAGAGTGCTCTATCATTGGTGTCAGTGGGGTGAAGAGTGCCCCATCATTGGTGTCAGTGGGGTGAAGAGTGCCCCATCATTGGTGTCAGTGGGGGGAAGAGTGCTTCATCATTGGCGTCAGTGGGAGGAAGAGTGCTTCATAATCGTGTCAGTGGGGGGAGGAGTGCTCTATCATTGGTGTCAGTGGGGGGAAGAGTGCCTCATCATTGGTGTCAGTGGGGGGAGGAGTGCTCCATCATTGGTGTCAGTGGGGGGAGGAGTGCCCCATCTTTGGTGTCAGTGGGGGGAAGAGTGCTCTATCATTGGTGTCAGTGGGGGGAAGAGTGCCCCATCATTGGTGTCAGTGGGGGGGAAGAGTGCCTCATCATTGGTGTCAGTGGGGGGGAAGAGTGCCTCATCATTGGTGTCAGTGGGGGGAGGAGTGCTCCATCATTGGTGTCAGTGGGGGGAGGAGTGCTCCATCATTGGTGTCAGTGGGGGGAGGAGTGCTCCATCATTGGTGTCAGTGGGGGGGAAGAGTGCCTCATCATTGGTGTCAGTGGGGGGAAGAGTGCCTCATCATTGGTGTCAGTGGGGGATGCCCCATCATTGGTGTCAGTGGGGGGAAGAGTGCTCCATCATTGGTGTCAGTGGGGGGAGGAGTGCTCTATCATTGGTGTCAGTGGGGGGAAGAGTGCTCCATCATTGGTGTCAGTGGCGGGAAGAGTGCCCCATCATTGGTGTCAGTGGGGGGAAGAGTGCCCCATCATTGGTGTCAGTGGGGGGAAGAGTGCTTCATCATTGGTGTCAGTGGGGGGAAGAGTGCCCCATCATTGGTGTCAGTGGGGGGAAGAGTGCTTCATCATTGGTGTCAGTGGGGGGGAAGAGTGCTCTATCATTGGTGTCAGTGGGGGGAAGAGTGCTTCATCATTGGTGTCAGTGGGGGGGAAGAGTGCTCTATCATTGGTGTCAGTGGGGGGAAGAGTGCTCCATCATTGGTGTCAGTGGGGGGAAGAGTGCCTCATCATTGGTGTCAGTGGGGGGAAGAGTGCTTCATCATTGGCATCAGTGGGGGGGAAGAGTGCCTCATCATTGGTGGCAGTGGGGGGAGGAGTGCTCTATCATTGGTGTCAGTGGGGGGAAGAGTGCTTCATCATTGGTGTCATTCAGGGAAGGAGTGCTCCATCATTGGTGTCAGTGGGGGGAAGAGTGCTTCATCATTGGTGTCAGTGGGGGGAAGAGTGCTTCATCATTGGTGTCAGTGGGGGGAAGAGTGCTCCATCATTGGTGTCAGTGGGGGGGAAGAGTGCCTCATCATTGGTGTCAGTGGGGGGGATGCCCCATCTTTGGTGTCAGTGGGGGGAAGAGTGCCCCATCATTGGTGTCAGTGGGGGGGAAGAGTGCCTCATCATTGGTGTCAGTGGGGGGGGGATGCCCCATCTTTGGTGTCAGTGGGGGGAAGAGTGCTCTATCATTGGTGTCAGTGGGGGGAAGAGTGCTCCATCATTGGTGTCAGTGGGGGGAAGAGTGCTTCATCATTGGTGTCAGTGGGGGGGAAGAGTGCCTCATCATTGGTGTCAGTGGGGGGATGCCCCATCTTTGGTGTCAGTGGGGGGAAGAGTGCCCCATCATTGGTGTCAGTGGGGGGAAGAGTGCTCTATCATTGGTGTCAGTGGGGTGAAGAGTGCCCCATCATTGGTGTCAGTGGGGGGAAGAGTGCTTCATCATTGGCGTCAGTGGGAGGAAGAGTGCTTCATAATCGTGTCAGTGGGGGGAAGAGTGCCCTATTATTGGTGTCAGTGGGGGGAGGAGTGCTCTATCATTGGTGTCAGTGGGGGGAAGAGTGCCTCATCATTGGTGTCAGTGGGGGGAGGAGTGCCCCATCATTGGTGTCAGTGGGGGGAGGAGTGCTCTATCATTGGTGTCAGTGGGGGGAAGAGTGCCCCATCATTGGTGTCAGTGGGGGGGAAGAGTGCCTCATCATTGGTGTCAGTGGGGGGAAGAGTGCCTCATCATTGGTGTCAGTGGGGGGAAGAGTGCTTCATCATTGGTGTCAGTGGGGGGAAGAGTGCCCCATCATTGGTGTCAGTGGGGGGAAGAGTGCTTCATCATTGGTGTCAGTGGGGGGAAGAGTGCCCCATCATTGGTGTCATTGGGGGGAGGGGTGCTCTATCATTGGTGTCAGTGGGGGGAAGAGTGCCCCATCATTGGTGTCATTGGGGGGAGGGGTGCTCTATCATTGGTGTCAGTGGGGGGAAGAGTGCCTCATCATTGGTGTCAGTGGGGGGAGGAGTGCTCCATCATTGGTGTCAGTGGGGGGAGGAGTGCTCCATCATTGGTGTCAGTGGGGGGGGGATGCCCCATCTTTGGTGTCAGTGGGGGGAAGAGTGCTCTATCATTGGTGTCAGTGGGGGGAAGAGTGCCCCATCATTGGTGTCAGTGGGGGGGAAGAGTGCCTCATCATTGGTGTCAGTGGGGGGAAGAGTGCCTCATCATTGGTGTCAGTGGGGGGAGGAGTGCTCCATCATTGGTGTCAGTGGGGGGAGGAGTGCTCCATCATTGGTGTCAGTGGGGGGAGGAGTGCTCCATCATTGGTGTCAGTGGGGGGGAAGAGTGCCTCATCATTGGTGTCAGTGGGGGATGCCCCATCATTGGTGTCAGTGGGGGGAAGAGTGCTCCATCATTGGTGTCAGTGGGGGGAGGAGTGCTCTATCATTGGTGTCAGTGGGGGGAAGAGTGCTCCATCATTGGTGTCAGTGGCGGGAAGAGTGCCCCATCATTGGTGTCAGTGGGGGGAAGAGTGCCCCATCATTGGTGTCAGTGGGGGGAAGAGTGCTTCATCATTGGTGTCAGTGGGGGGAAGAGTGCCCCATCATTGGTGTCATTGGGGGGAGGGGTGCTCTATCATTGGTGTCAGTGGGGGGAAGAGTGCCCCATCATTGGTGTCAGTGGGGGGAAGAGTGCTTCATCATTGGTGTCAGTGGGGGGGAAGAGTGCTCTATCATTGGTGTCAGTGGGGGGAAGAGTGCTTCATCATTGGTGTCAGTGGGGGGGAAGAGTGCTCTATCATTGGTGTCAGTGGGGGGAAGAGTGCTCCATCATTGGTGTCAGTGGGGGGAAGAGTGCCTCATCATTGGTGTCAGTGGGGGGAAGAGTGCTTCATCATTGGCATCAGTGGGGGGGAAGAGTGCCTCATCATTGGTGTCAGTGGGGGGAAGAGTGCTTCATCGTTGGTGTCATTCAGGGAAGGAGTGCTCCATCATTGGTGTCAGTGGGGGGAAGAGTGCTTCATCATTGGTGTCAGTGGGGGGAAGAGTGCCCCATCATTGGTGTCAGTGGGGGGGAAGAGTGCCTCATCATTGGTGTCAGTGGGGGGGGATGCCCCATCTTTGGTGTCAGTGGGGGGAAGAGTGCTCTATCATTGGTGTCAGTGGGGGGAAGAGTGCTCCATCATTGGTGTCAGTGGGGGGAAGAGTGCTTCATCATTGGTGTCAGTGGGGGGGAAGAGTGCCTCATCATTGGTGTCAGTGGGGGGATGCCCCATCTTTGGTGTCAGTGGGGGGAAGAGTGCCCCATCATTGGTGTCAGTGGGGGGAAGAGTGCTCTATCATTGGTGTCAGTGGGGTGAAGAGTGCTCTATCATTGGTGTCAGTGGGGGGAAGAGTGCTCTATCATTGGTGTCAGTGGGGTGAAGAGTGCCCCATCATTGGTGTCAGTGGGGGGAAGAGTGCTCTATCATTGGTGTCAGTGGGGGGAAGAGTGCCCCATCATTGGTGTCAGTGGGGGGAAGAGTGCCCTATTATTGGTGTCAGTGGGAGGAAGAGTGCTTCATAATCGTGTCAGTGGGGGGAAGAGTGCCCTATTATTGGTGTCAGTGGGGGGAGGAGTGCTCTATCATTGGTGTCAGTGGGGGGAGGAGTGCTCCATCATTGGTGTCAGTGGGGGGAGGAGTGCTCCATCATTGGTGTCAGTGGGGGGAGGAGTGCTCTATCATTGGTGTCAGTGGGGGGAAGAGTGCCCCATCATTGGTGTCAGTGGGGGGGAAGAGTGCCTCATCATTGGTGTCAGTGGGGGGGAAGAGTGCCTCATCATTGGTGTCAGTGGGGGGAAGAGTGCCTCATCATTGGTGTCAGTGGGGGGAAGAGTGCTTCATCATTGGTGTCAGTGGGGGGAAGAGTGCCCCATCATTGGTGTCAGTGGGGGGAAGAGTGCTTCATCATTGGTGTCAGTGGGGGGAAGAGTGCCCCATCATTGGTGTCATTGGGGGGAGGGGTGCTCTATCATTGGTGTCAGTGGGGGGAAGAGTGCCCCATCATTGGTGTCATTGGGGGGAGGGGTGCTCTATCATTGGTGTCAGTGGGGGGAAGAGTGCCTCATCATTGGTGTCAGTGGGGGGAGGAGTGCTCCATCATTGGTGTCAGTGGGGGGAGGAGTGCTCCATCATTGGTGTCAGTGGGGGGGGGGATACCCCATCTTTGGTGTCAGTGGGGGGAAGAGTGCTCTATCATTGGTGTCAGTGGGGGGAAGAGTGCCCCATCATTGGTGTCAGTGGGGGGGAAGAGTGCCTCATCATTGGTGTCAGTGGGGGGGAAGAGTGCCTCATCATTGGTGTTAGTGGGGGATGCCCCATCATTGGTGTCAGTGGGGGGAAGAGTGCTCCATCATTGGTGTCAGTGGGGGGAGGAGTGCTCCATCATTGGTGTCAGTGGGGGGAGGAGTGCTCCATCATTGGTGTCAGTGGGGGGAGGAGTGCTCCATCATTGGTGTCAGTGGGGGGGAAGAGTGCCTCATCATTGGTGTCAGTGGGGGGAAGAGTGCCCCATCATTGGTGTCAGTGGGGGGAAGAGTGCCTCATCATTGGTGTTAGTGGGGGATGCCCCATCATTGGTGTCAGTGGGGGGAAGAGTGCTCCATCATTGGTGTCAGTGGGGGGAGGAGTGCTCTATCATTGGTGTCAGTGGGGGGAAGAGTGCTCCATCATTGGTGTCAGTGGGGGGAAGAGTGCTCCATCATTGGTGTCAGTGGCGGGAAGAGTGCCCCATCATTGGTGTCAGTGGGGGGAAGAGTGCCCCATCATTGGTGTCAGTGGGGGGAAGAGTGCTTCATCATTGGTGTCAGTGGGGGGAAGAGTGCCCCATCATTGGTGTCATTGGGGGGAGGGGTGCTCTATCATTGGTGTCAGTGGGGGGAAGAGTGCCCCATCATTGGTGTCAGTGGGGGGAAGAGTGCTTCATCATTGGTGTCAGTGGGGGGGAAGAGTGCTCTATCATTGGTGTCAGTGGGGGGAAGAGTGCTTCATCATTGGTGTCAGTGGGGGGGAAGAGTGCCTCATCATTGGTGTCAGTGGGGGGAGGAGTGCTCCATCATTGGTGTCAGTGGGGGGAGGAGTGCTCCATCATTGGTGTCAGTGGGGGGAGGAGTGCTCCATCATTGGTGTCAGTGGGGGGGAAGAGTGCCTCATCATTGGTGTCAGTGGGGGGAAGAGTGCCTCATCATTGGTGTCAGTGGGGGATGCCCCATCATTGGTGTCAGTGGGGGGAAGAGTGCTCCATCATTGGTGTCAGTGGGGGGAGGAGTGCTCTATCATTGGTGTCAGTGGGGGGAAGAGTGCTCCATCATTGGTGTCAGTGGCGGGAAGAGTGCCCCATCATTGGTGTCAGTGGGGGGAAGAGTGCCCCATCATTGGTGTCAGTGGGGGGAAGAGTGCTTCATCATTGGTGTCAGTGGGGGGAAGAGTGCCCCATCATTGGTGTCAGTGGGGGGAAGAGTGCTTCATCATTGGTGTCAGTGGGGGGGAAGAGTGCTCTATCATTGGTGTCAGTGGGGGGAAGAGTGCTTCATCATTGGTGTCAGTGGGGGGGAAGAGTGCTCTATCATTGGTGTCAGTGGGGGGAAGAGTGCTCCATCATTGGTGTCAGTGGGGGGAAGAGTGCCTCATCATTGGTGTCAGTGGGGGGAAGAGTGCTTCATCATTGGCATCAGTGGGGGGGAAGAGTGCCTCATCATTGGTGGCAGTGGGGGGAGGAGTGCTCTATCATTGGTGTCAGTGGGGGGAAGAGTGCTTCATCATTGGTGTCATTCAGGGAAGGAGTGCTCCATCATTGGTGTCAGTGGGGGGAAGAGTGCTTCATCATTGGTGTCAGTGGGGGGAAGAGTGCTCCATCATTGGTGTCAGTGGGGGGGAAGAGTGCCTCATCATTGGTGTCAGTGGGGGGGATGCCCCATCTTTGGTGTCAGTGGGGGGAAGAGTGCCCCATCATTGGTGTCAGTGGGGGGGAAGAGTGCCTCATCATTGGTGTCAGTGGGGGGGGGATGCCCCATCTTTGGTGTCAGTGGGGGGAAGAGTGCTCTATCATTGGTGTCAGTGGGGGGAAGAGTGCTCCATCATTGGTGTCAGTGGGGGGAAGAGTGCTTCATCATTGGTGTCAGTGGGGGGGAAGAGTGCCTCATCATTGGTGTCAGTGGGGGGATGCCCCATCTTTGGTGTCAGTGGGGGGAAGAGTGCCCCATCATTGGTGTCAGTGGGGGGAAGAGTGCTCTATCATTGGTGTCAGTGGGGTGAAGAGTGCCCCATCATTGGTGTCAGTGGGGGGAAGAGTGCTTCATCATTGGCGTCAGTGGGAGGAAGAGTGCTTCATAATCGTGTCAGTGGGGGGAAGAGTGCCCTATTATTGGTGTCAGTGGGGGGAGGAGTGCTCTATCATTGGTGTCAGTGGGGGGAAGAGTGCCTCATCATTGGTGTCAGTGGGGGGAGGAGTGCCCCATCATTGGTGTCAGTGGGGGGAGGAGTGCTCTATCATTGGTGTCAGTGGGGGGAAGAGTGCCCCATCATTGGTGTCAGTGGGGGGGAAGAGTGCCTCATCATTGGTGTCAGTGGGGGGAAGAGTGCCTCATCATTGGTGTCAGTGGGGGGAAGAGTGCTTCATCATTGGTGTCAGTGGGGGGAAGAGTGCCCCATCATTGGTGTCAGTGGGGGGAAGAGTGCTTCATCATTGGTGTCAGTGGGGGGAAGAGTGCCCCATCATTGGTGTCATTGGGGGGAGGGGTGCTCTATCATTGGTGTCAGTGGGGGGAAGAGTGCCCCATCATTGGTGTCATTGGGGGGAGGGGTGCTCTATCATTGGTGTCAGTGGGGGGAAGAGTGCCTCATCATTGGTGTCAGTGGGGGGAGGAGTGCTCCATCATTGGTGTCAGTGGGGGGAGGAGTGCTCCATCATTGGTGTCAGTGGGGGGGGGATGCCCCATCTTTGGTGTCAGTGGGGGGAAGAGTGCTCTATCATTGGTGTCAGTGGGGGGAAGAGTGCCCCATCATTGGTGTCAGTGGGGGGGAAGAGTGCCTCATCATTGGTGTCAGTGGGGGGGAAGAGTGCCTCATCATTGGTGTCAGTGGGGGGAGGAGTGCTCCATCATTGGTGTCAGTGGGGGGAGGAGTGCTCCATCATTGGTGTCAGTGGGGGGAGGAGTGCTCCATCATTGGTGTCAGTGGGGGGGAAGAGTGCCTCATCATTGGTGTCAGTGGGGGATGCCCCATCATTGGTGTCAGTGGGGGGAAGAGTGCTCCATCATTGGTGTCAGTGGGGGGAGGAGTGCTCTATCATTGGTGTCAGTGGGGGGAAGAGTGCTCCATCATTGGTGTCAGTGGCGGGAAGAGTGCCCCATCATTGGTGTCAGTGGGGGGAAGAGTGCCCCATCATTGGTGTCAGTGGGGGGAAGAGTGCTTCATCATTGGTGTCAGTGGGGGGAAGAGTGCCCCATCATTGGTGTCATTGGGGGGAGGGGTGCTCTATCATTGGTGTCAGTGGGGGGAAGAGTGCCCCATCATTGGTGTCAGTGGGGGGAAGAGTGCTTCATCATTGGTGTCAGTGGGGGGGAAGAGTGCTCTATCATTGGTGTCAGTGGGGGGAAGAGTGCTTCATCATTGGTGTCAGTGGGGGGGAAGAGTGCTCTATCATTGGTGTCAGTGGGGGGAAGAGTGCTCCATCATTGGTGTCAGTGGGGGGAAGAGTGCCTCATCATTGGTGTCAGTGGGGGGAAGAGTGCTTCATCATTGGCATCAGTGGGGGGGAAGAGTGCCTCATCATTGGTGTCAGTGGGGGGAAGAGTGCTTCATCATTGGTGTCATTCAGGGAAGGAGTGCTCCATCATTGGTGTCAGTGGGGGGAAGAGTGCTTCATCATTGGTGTCAGTGGGGGGAAGAGTGCCCCATCATTGGTGTCAGTGGGGGGGAAGAGTGCCTCATCATTGGTGTCAGTGGGGGGGGATGCCCCATCTTTGGTGTCAGTGGGGGGAAGAGTGCTCTATCATTGGTGTCAGTGGGGGGAAGAGTGCTCCATCATTGGTGTCAGTGGGGGGAAGAGTGCTTCATCATTGGTGTCAGTGGGGGGGAAGAGTGCCTCATCATTGGTGTCAGTGGGGGGATGCCCCATCTTTGGTGTCAGTGGGGGGAAGAGTGCCCCATCATTGGTGTCAGTGGGGGGAAGAGTGCTCTATCATTGGTGTCAGTGGGGTGAAGAGTGCTCTATCATTGGTGTCAGTGGGGGGAAGAGTGCTCTATCATTGGTGTCAGTGGGGTGAAGAGTGCCCCATCATTGGTGTCAGTGGGGGGAAGAGTGCTCTATCATTGGTGTCAGTGGGGGGAAGAGTGCCCCATCATTGGTGTCAGTGGGGGGAAGAGTGCCCTATTATTGGTGTCAGTGGGAGGAAGAGTGCTTCATAATCGTGTCAGTGGGGGGAAGAGTGCCCTATTATTGGTGTCAGTGGGGGGAGGAGTGCTCTATCATTGGTGTCAGTGGGGGGAGGAGTGCTCCATCATTGGTGTCAGTGGGGGGAGGAGTGCTCCATCATTGGTGTCAGTGGGGGGAGGAGTGCTCTATCATTGGTGTCAGTGGGGGGAAGAGTGCCCCATCATTGGTGTCAGTGGGGGGGAAGAGTGCCTCATCATTGGTGTCAGTGGGGGGGAAGAGTGCCTCATCATTGGTGTCAGTGGGGGGAAGAGTGCCTCATCATTGGTGTCAGTGGGGGGAAGAGTGCTTCATCATTGGTGTCAGTGGGGGGAAGAGTGCCCCATCATTGGTGTCAGTGGGGGGAAGAGTGCTTCATCATTGGTGTCAGTGGGGGGAAGAGTGCCCCATCATTGGTGTCATTGGGGGGAGGGGTGCTCTATCATTGGTGTCAGTGGGGGGAAGAGTGCCCCATCATTGGTGTCATTGGGGGGAGGGGTGCTCTATCATTGGTGTCAGTGGGGGGAAGAGTGCCTCATCATTGGTGTCAGTGGGGGGAGGAGTGCTCCATCATTGGTGTCAGTGGGGGGAGGAGTGCTCCATCATTGGTGTCAGTGGGGGGGGGGATACCCCATCTTTGGTGTCAGTGGGGGGAAGAGTGCTCTATCATTGGTGTCAGTGGGGGGAAGAGTGCCCCATCATTGGTGTCAGTGGGGGGGAAGAGTGCCTCATCATTGGTGTCAGTGGGGGGGAAGAGTGCCTCATCATTGGTGTTAGTGGGGGATGCCCCATCATTGGTGTCAGTGGGGGGAAGAGTGCTCCATCATTGGTGTCAGTGGGGGGAGGAGTGCTCCATCATTGGTGTCAGTGGGGGGAGGAGTGCTCCATCATTGGTGTCAGTGGGGGGAGGAGTGCTCCATCATTGGTGTCAGTGGGGGGGAAGAGTGCCTCATCATTGGTGTCAGTGGGGGGAAGAGTGCCCCATCATTGGTGTCAGTGGGGGGAAGAGTGCCTCATCATTGGTGTTAGTGGGGGATGCCCCATCATTGGTGTCAGTGGGGGGAAGAGTGCTCCATCATTGGTGTCAGTGGGGGGAGGAGTGCTCTATCATTGGTGTCAGTGGGGGGAAGAGTGCTCCATCATTGGTGTCAGTGGGGGGAAGAGTGCTCCATCATTGGTGTCAGTGGCGGGAAGAGTGCCCCATCATTGGTGTCAGTGGGGGGAAGAGTGCCCCATCATTGGTGTCAGTGGGGGGAAGAGTGCTTCATCATTGGTGTCAGTGGGGGGAAGAGTGCCCCATCATTGGTGTCATTGGGGGGAGGGGTGCTCTATCATTGGTGTCAGTGGGGGGAAGAGTGCCCCATCATTGGTGTCAGTGGGGGGAAGAGTGCTTCATCATTGGTGTCAGTGGGGGGGAAGAGTGCTCTATCATTGGTGTCAGTGGGGGGAAGAGTGCTTCATCATTGGTGTCAGTGGGGGGGAAGAGTGCTCTATCATTGGTGTCAGTGGGGGGAAGAGTGCTCCATCATTGGTGTCAGTGGGGGGAAGAGTGCCTCATCATTGGTGTCAGTGGGGGGAAGAGTGCTTCATCATTGGCATCAGTGGGGGGGAAGAGTGCCTCATCATTGGTGTCAGTGGGGGGAAGAGTGCTTCATCATTGGTGTCATTCAGGGAAGGAGTGCTCCATCATTGGTGTCAGTGGGGGGAAGAGTGCTTCATCATTGGTGTCAGTGGGGGGAAGAGTGCCCCATCATTGGTGTCAGTGGGGGGGAAGAGTGCCTCATCATTGGTGTCAGTGGGGGGGGATGCCCCATCTTTGGTGTCAGTGGGGGGAAGAGTGCTCTATCATTGGTGTCAGTGGGGGGAAGAGTGCTTCATCATTGGTGTCAGTGGGGGGGAAGAGTGCCTCATCATTGGTGTCAGTGGGGGGATGCCCCATCTTTGGTGTCAGTGGGGGGAAGAGTGCTCCATCATTGGTGTCAGTGGGGGGAAGAGTGCTTCATCATTGGTGTCAGTGGGGGGGAAGAGTGCCTCATCATTGGTGTCAGTGGGGGGATGCCCCATCTTTGGTGTCAGTGGGGGGAAGAGTGCCCCATCATTGGTGTCAGTGGGGGGAAGAGTGCTCTATCATTGGTGTCAGTGGGGTGAAGAGTGCTCTATCATTGGTGTCAGTGGGGGGAAGAGTGCTCTATCATTGGTGTCAGTGGGGTGAAGAGTGCCCCATCATTGGTGTCAGTGGGGGGAAGAGTGCTCTATCATTGGTGTCAGTGGGGGGAAGAGTGCCCCATCATTGGTGTCAGTGGGGGGAAGAGTGCCCTATTATTGGTGTCAGTGGGAGGAAGAGTGCTTCATAATCGTGTCAGTGGGGGGAAGAGTGCCCTATTATTGGTGTCAGTGGGGGGAGGAGTGCTCTATCATTGGTGTCAGTGGGGGGAGGAGTGCTCCATCATTGGTGTCAGTGGGGGGAGGAGTGCTCTATCATTGGTGTCAGTGGGGGGAAGAGTGCCCCATCATTGGTGTCAGTGGGGGGGAAGAGTGCCTCATCATTGGTGTCAGTGGGGGGGAAGAGTGCCTCATCATTGGTGTCAGTGGGGGGAAGAGTGCCTCATCATTGGTGTCAGTGGGGGGAAGAGTGCTTCATCATTGGTGTCAGTGGGGAGAAGAGTGCCCCATCATTGGTGTCAGTGGGGGGAAGAGTGCTTCATCATTGGTGTCAGTGGGGGGAAGAGTGCCCCATCATTGGTGTCATTGGGGGGAGGGGTGCTCTATCATTGGTGTCAGTGGGGGGGAAGAGTGCCCAAGGGCCTGGTATAGGCAAGCAAAGGGTGGCATCCGGCCGCCGTTTGGAAACCACTGGACTAGCTGATTTAGATACACTAAACAAACTCTTATACTTTATAAGAAGTTACAGCAAACAGTTTTTTTCCTTTTGCGATAAAGGTTTTACATGAATAAATACAAGCTGATCATTGTATGCACCCCTGTCAGTGGTAAATGGTTTGCATTAACCCTCTAACTGCTACATCTGCAGACCAGCTTGTTCTTTAGAAAAACAACAGACTTACTGGCAGGATCACCGGGTGAAAACAAAGGAAAGAAAGCCTAAAAAACGGATGCAGCCATTCCGTTCAATAATTAGTAAGCTGCAGTATAATGTTTGCTTTTGGGTTGTATTTTGCTTTAACATCATAAGAATCATTACAAATCTCCGATCTGTGTGCTTCATGAATCATTCCTGGAATGTAAGTTGCAGTAGCACTTCTTGGCAGCTAAGAGCAGGTTTCCAGCCAAGGAATAGGACTGGGGAAGGGACTGCTGCAGGAGGGAATTGCATTGTGTTCACAAAAAAAAAAGTAGCAGAGTATATACAGTATCTCACAAAAGTGAGTACACCCCTCACATTTTCTCAATATTTTATTGTATCTTTTCATGTGACAACACTGAAGAAATGACACTTTGCTACAATGTAAAGTAGTGAGTGTACAGCTTGTATAACAGTGTCAATTTGCTGTCCCCTCAAAATAACTCAACACACAGCCATTAAAGCGGGATTCCGGCCTAAAAAAAAAAAAAATTAAAAGTCCGCAGCTACAAACACTGTAGCTGCTGACTTTAAATAAGTACTTACCTGTCCTGGGTGCCCGCGATGTCGGCCGCCCCGAGGCCGACCCGTCCCTCAGCTCTCGGGTCCCGGCACCGCCATCCAAGGTAAGGGAAACAGGCAGTGGAGCCTTGCGGCTTCACTGCCAGTTTCCTACTGCGCACACTCGAGCGGCGCGGCACTCTGTGAATGGCCCCGTGGTGTTCTGGGAACACACACAGTTCCCAGAAGACAACGGGGCCGCTCACCGAGGAGCAGAAGACGCCACGGAAAAGGAAGAGGCAGATTAGGAAGACTGCCTAGCAACAAGGGTTTAGGTAAGTTTCAAAATTTTTTTTTTCAAATGTTTTTTTTGGATTTTTGGTGTCATTTTTTTTCAGGGTGGCCCTCCACTTTAATGTCTAAACCGCTGGCAACAAAAGTGAGTACACCCCTAAGTGAAAATATCCAAATTGGGCCCAAAGTGTCAATATTTTGTGTGGCCACCATTATTTTCCAGCACTGCCTTAACCCTCTTGGACATGGAGTTCACCAGAGCTTCACAGGTTGCCACTGGAGTCCTCTTCCACTCCTCCATGACGACATCACAGAGCTGGTGGATGTTAGAGACCTTGTGCTCCTCCACCTTCCATTTGAGGATGCCTCACAGATGCTCAATAGGGTTTAGGTCTAGAGACATGCTTGGCCAGTCCATCACCTTTACCCTCAGCTTCTTTAGCAAGGCAGTGGTCATCTTGGAGGTGTGTTTGGGGTCGTTATCATGTTGGAATACTGCCCTGCAGTCCAGTCTCTGAAGGGAAGGGATCATGTTCTGCTTCAGTATGTCACAGTACATGTTGTCATTCATGGTTCCCTCAATGAACTGTAGCTCCCCAGTGCCGGCAGCACTCATGCAGCTCCAGACCATGACACTCCCACCACCATGCTTGACTGTAGGTAAGACACACTTGTCTTTGTACTCCTCACCTGGTTGCCCCCACACACGCTTGACACCATCTGAACCAAATAAGTTTATCTTGGTCTCATCAGACCACAGGGCATGGTTCCAGTAATCCATGTCCTTAGTCTGCTTGTCTTTATCAAACTGTTTGCGGACTTTCTTGTGCATGATCTTTAGAAGAGGCTTCCCTCTGGGATGACAGCCATGCAGACCAATTTGATGCAGTGTGCGGCGTATGGTCTGAGCACTGACAGGCTGACCCCCCACCCCTTCAACCTCTGCAGCAATGCTGGCAGCACTCGTACATCTATTTCCCAAAGACAACCTCTGGATATGACGCTGAGCACGTGACCTCAACTTCTTTGGTTGACCATGGCGAGGCCTGTTCTGAGTGGAACCTGTCCTGTTAAACCGCTGTATGGTCTTGGTCACCGTGCTGCAGCTTAGTTTCAGGGACTTGGCAATCTTCTTATAGCCTAGACCATCTTTATGTAGAGCAACAATTCTTTTTTTCAGATCCTCAGAGAGTTCTTTGCCATGAGGTGCCATGTTGAACTTCCAGTGACCAGTATAAGAGAGTGAGAGCGATAACACCAAATATAACACACCTCCTCCCCCTGAGACCCTGTAACACTAACGAGTCACATGACACCATGGAGGGAAAATGGCTAATTGGGCCCAATTTGGACATTTTCACTTAAGGGTGTACTCACTTTTGTTGCCAGCGGTTTAGACATTAATGGCTGTGTGTTGTGTTATTTTGAGGGGACAGCAA
Organism: Lithobates septentrionalis; assembly: GCA_037952835.1. Lineage (NCBI taxonomy): Eukaryota > Metazoa > Chordata > Amphibia > Anura > Ranidae > Lithobates > Lithobates septentrionalis. The sequence goes on along the minus strand of JBBDGP010002243.1, from coordinate 202,972 downwards.
ATTTACACTGTTATACAAGCTGTACACTCACTACTTACATTGTAGCAAAGTGTCATTTCTTCAGTGTTGTCACATGAAAAGATATAATAAAATATTTACAAAAATGTGAGGGGTGTACTCACTTTTGTGAGATACTGTATATATGGGCTGCAGGATGAAAAATGAATGCATTGCAGGATGAAAAAAAAAATATTTCTGTAAGACCTAATAAAATACTAGAAAAAAAAAGTAAAACATAAGTTCAAAGCAGCACTTTTGTCTTTTATAATGTTTGAATTCTATCTTTGCACGTTAATGTAAAAAATAGACATGTGCACAACCAAAAAAATTTGTTTATTTTCGTTTTCGTTTCATTCGTTTATTATTTTTTTCGTTTTTCGGGTCATTCGTTATGATCGCGATTCGTAAATTCGTTCATTCGTAAATTCGTAAATGCGTTCGTTCGTACATTTGTTCATTTGTAATTCGAACATTCGTTCATTCGTACATGGGAATGTAGGCTGTACAAAAGAATCTTAAATAAGAATAATCCACACTCAGACTTATATAATGGTGATAAATGGCCGCGGCACCTTTATTGGTATAAATAAACTTTATAATTAAAACATAAATAAATTCTTTTAAATTTTCTTTTTCTTATATTTATTTATTTATTTGTTCATTTAATTAATATTTCAATAAAACATATATCAATATCTCACTCAGTTATAGAACTCGAGCGAGTACCATAAATAAAACCTTCTTCAAAGTCCCCCCTTGATCCAAGGGTGACAAACCACATAAACGGTGCTGCGACAAGGGTGGGAGGGATGGGGAGCTCGTCAAGCCGCTGTGGGGTCAAGTGACTGGAAACCTGAGTGCGGGGGTCTTATATAGCCCCCGGAACACGTGTATTATTCCACAATACACGTGTTTTTCCCGCCCGTAGGTCACGTTGATTTTTTTTTTTTTTTTTTTTTAAAAGCCTCTCATATTCCATTTCTTAAAGGAACAGTAACCAATAAATTATTTTATTTATTATTATTATTTTTTTTTTTTTTATATATATTTCTTTTGCCAGCCACAGTCCCCATGCCGTGGGCACTTAATTAATGCCCACTTTTTCATGGGAATGTAGGCTGTACAAAAGAATCTTAAATAAGAATAATCCACACTCAGACTTATATAATGGTGATAAATGGCCGCGGCACCTTTATTGGTATAAATAAACTTTATAATTAAAACATAAATAAATTCTTTTAAATTTTCTTTTTCTTATATTTATTTATTTATTTGTTCATTTAATTAATATTTCAATAAAACATATATCAATATCTCACTCAGTTATAGAACTCGAGCGAGTACCATAAATAAAACCTTCTTCAAAGTCCCCACCAGCCGTTTGTGTTTTTATCAAAAACAAAAACGGCCTACCCCACCACCGCGGCCATCTCAATCATGTTTTGCAAATCTAAATTAAATATATCCAAGCCTACATCCGACAAGTGAACTCCGTCTTGTCGGTAAAGGCCTGAAAAACCTCCTTCCAAATCGACATGTCTGAAAGAAAAACTATCTAAAAAAGGCATAAATTTTGCAATAGAATGGTTCACACGTCTTCTAATCTTCTCCAAAGGCTTTGTCTCTGGGGAAGACAACCATACAAGACGTGGCACCATTTCTGAAAATAGTACCCGAGTACCCGGGAAAGAAAGATGTATGCGATGTAAATCCTGTTTCATCATAAAAATTAAATCCAAAGTGGATTGTTTACCTACATCATTACCCCCTAAATGAATTATTAATATATCAGGAGAGGGCCATTGCTGAGATAATGCAGAGAGATGACAGAAAAGATTGTTCCATTGAAGCCCACGAATGCCCTTCCAAAGAACTTTAAAAGAAGCATAGGGTAAAGATAAATTGGAAGTATAACAACGTTGACCTGCTCTTTTGTGAGCCCAATAAACAAACGAATGTCCAATGATCCAAATGTAGGACTTGCGACCTATGAAATCAAAGACATAAATTAGGGCGAACATACAAATTAAACCTCTTGGACTCCCACCTCCCTAATTTCATAATGACCGTATCCTCAAGACCCAATCTAGCTGCTTCTGTGGCGGCTCCAATGCGAAAAGAGTGTGACGAAAATTTAAGATGAGAGAGACCTAAATGAGATAAACAACGACGTAATAAAACGGAAAATTGAAATTTAGTAAGAGGAGAATGATCCAAGTGAACTAAAAAATTTCCCGAACACGAAGGACGAATAGAGATATATGTAGAAAGGGTTACATAAGGACAAATAATAGAGTCACCACAGGCATATAGACTGAGCCAATTACCTCTACCATGCACATCCGTCTTAGATCGACTTATAAAAACTTGTACTTTACCTGGTGAAATTAATACTTCGTTAAAGAGTAACCCAGAATTACCTTTTTTGTTAGCCGGGACCATCTCTGAAATTCGAAGCGCAGCAAAGAAAATTAAAACAAAGGCTGAATGAAGTAATATCGCTTCATATTCTGAATTGCATACTTTAGGCGTCACTAAACAAATATCCCGTAATATATCCAATGAAATAGGCCTACGCATATCCGGTGTGAACGTTTTTTTCTTATAACCTTTAAGAGCTTGGCGAACCGAAAAGAAACTCGTGCAAACTGGCAAGCTATGGAGTTTTAAGAAAAAGGAAATTCCAGCCAAGCTTTTGTTAATATGATTATAAGAAAAATTCTTTTGTATAAGAAAACAAAAATATGCTAAAACTGTTTGTTCCGTTGGTGAACAACCGGAGAAGCCCATTGCATCATTAAACAATAGCCACTTTTTCCATGCAACCAAATATTCGGTCCATGTTCTAGGAGCTAAAGAATGCTGAATAGCTGAACAGACAGGGGTTAAATCAAATCCCATAGATGATTTGGGCATGTATAACCAACTAGGTCCGCTTCGGGAAAAAGCTGCCTGAAACGAGCCATCTGAAAACGAGATAATGCATCTGCTATCTCATTCTGCTTACCAGGAACATATTTTGCCTTAACCCAAATATTCCATTTTAAACATAAAAATACAAAGTAACGCAAAAGTTTTATGACAGAAATAGATTTAGAAGATAGGCAGTTTATTGCAAAAAGTACTCCTTTGTTATCAGAATGAATCAGAATTCGCTTGTTTGTGAAAAATTCACCCCATAGCTCAAAAGCCACAACAATCGGAAAAAGCTCCAGTAACACAATATTCTTCGTGGCTTTTGTAGAAACCCAAAAAGGAGGCCAAGAACCAGAGCACCAATGAGTGCGCCATATTGCTGCGAAACCCAATGATCCTGCAGAATCAGTAAACAACTCCATATCAGCTGAAAAAACGAGTTCTTCCTGAAAAAACGTACGACCATTGTAATCTAAAAGAAATTGAGACCATACCAATAGATCATCTTTAAGATCATTGGTAAGCCGAATATGTGAAAAAGGAGATTTAAACCCCGACATAGCCATAGACAGTCTTCTTGAAAATATTCTGCCAACTGGCATAACCCGAGACGCAAAAGCCAACAATCCTAAAAAGGATTGAAGTTCTTTCAGCAAAACCTTTTTCCTGCGCAAAAAGAGACAGATCAACTCCTGAATCCTATTAATCTTTAACACGGGAAGTTGAAACTGAAATAAAACAGTATTGATCGTAATACCTAAAAATTCGATAACCGGAGAAGGAAGAACCGTTTTTTCATCAGCAATAGGAATTCCAAAATTGTTAGAGATAGCTAAAAATAATTGCAACAGCAGAGCGCAAATTGGGGAATCAGGCGGTCCTATAAACAGGAAATCATCCAAGTAATGGATTATTCCTTCCGAACCTGAAACATGCAAAATAACCCATTGCAAAAATGTAGCAAACGTCTCAAAATACTGACATGATAAAGAGCAACCCATTGGTAGACACATGTCATAGAAAAAATAACCTTCGAAACAAAAACCTAAAGAATTAAAGGACTCCGGTGCAATGGGTAATAATCTAAAAGCAGCCTTGATATCTGATTTAGCTAACAAAGCTCCAATCCCAAATTTTTTTATTAATGAAACAGCGTCGTCAAAACTAGCATATTTAACCGATGTTAAAGAATCGTCAATTTCATCATTTAAAGAGTTACCTTTAGGAAAGGAAAGATGATGAATAAGACGATAAGAGTTTGGTTCTTTTTTTGGCACTACACCTAATGGCGATATACGAAAATTTTCAAAAGGTGGAGAAACGAAAGGACCTGCTACCCGACCAGCTATGATCTCTTTGATCAACTTTTTCCTAACCACCTGTCTATGAAGAAAGACTGATTTCAGATTATCCACTACATGGCACCCATTACCAGAAAAAACAGGGAGTTTAAAACCGAAAGTAAAACCGTTAATTAAAATTCCCGCTTTCTCCTTGTCTGGGTACAGAAGTAGCCACGGGTACATGCTTTCCAGCCTCACTGGCGTGTGAGCTTTTTGAATTGTCCCGGGATTGCACATTGGAATAACTTCTTTTAAAACATTTCACTAAAGGATGAGTCCCGAAACAAAAAGAACATTCATGCTTATAACGGCACGAAGCTGACCATTTACACTGTGACTCGTTATATGCATAACAAATGCCCTTTTTATAGACTGATGACGTGTTTTGATTGACAAGAGGCTGTTTGTTAAATGCTTGTTTTTGAGGAAGAATTAAATTTAACCATAAGCCAACATCCTTCATTCCCCACTTCAAAGAAGGGAAGACAGCCATTTTTTGGCGGAATGATTCATCATAGTTGTACCAACCAAAACCGCCAAAATTTCTATAAGCTTCCAAAATGTTTTCTAGATGTTGGAATAAACCACTACATTTTTCCGGGAATTTTTCACCCATTATTGCTGAAAAAATACAGAATGCCTGTAACCAGTTATGAAAAGATTTTGGAGCTGTACGGCGTCTATCCTCATCATCATTCCGTTTATCATATTTAAAAGGTAACTCTTTGTTGCTAGGTAATAGTGTCAAGAGATCAATGAATTCACCTTTCCATATTTTTTCTTTTGTAGTTGAAGTTAAATGAAAACCTAACGGAGACATCTCGCAAGGTAATACTTCCTTAAAACATGTCTCCGGCACAGGGGACAATATATGTGCCTTAGTAACACAATTTTGGGTATTATTAACCACATTCGTGTTAACCATATCATGTGAATTGACAGGTGATGAAGTATTATGTGACCAAACATTAGCTGGTGAAATAACAGGTGCCGATAAATTTGTATTACCTAAAGAAGCTGTAAATTTAGACAAAGAATCAAGAAGTTGGGTTATGAAGAGTTGTTGTGTTGACTCACCAGCAGGGGGTGTTCCTGTAGTAGATTGAAAATCAGGTGTCTGTTGAAATTGTCTATCTGCTGCAGCTGTTTCAATACAGTCTTCTGTCATCCTTCCGTCCAGCTGATCAAGCCTGGACACTCTCGAACCCGTCGCCATGTCAACAGCTTGCCTAGTAACCTGTGGAGAAAAAGAGAGATCATCCCCGCGAGGCGGGGATAGATGAGTATTACCCCGCCCCCCTTTACGAAGAGGCGACGGAGAGAAATTCCTCTTCTTCTTGCGGGCACGGCTTCCACAGCGCTGAGGCGGCCTGACATCATCCGCAGTGAGCTCTTCAGCTGGGCGGGACTCCGTTCTTCCCTCAGAAGCTGCCATAGTCGGACGCTCCGGCGGGCGGCTTCGTCGCTGCCTGCTTGCTGCTCTCAGGTGAGTCACTGGCCTGCTTGCTGGTGGAGATAGGCTCTGCATATCAATTGCGGCTGGGGCCGGCGTACACTCTTCTGGGTCTCTCATGTCCGCTTCCTCCGCCGGGTCCGCTTCAACTTCAGCCAGGCATTTCATAAGCCATTCCTCTCCCCCTTCCGACGCCGCCCTCTCAAGGACCCTCCTCACAAGCGTCTTCATGACCTGAACGGCAGACGAGCTCCTGTAACCTAAAACCTATGGAGCTGAACTGAGCTCGTCAAGCCGCTGTGGGGTCAAGTGACTGGAAACCTGAGTGCGGGGGTCTTATATAGCCCCCGGAACACGTGTATTATTCCACAATACACGTGTTTTTCCCGCCCGTAGGTCACGTTGATTTTTTTTTTTTTTTTTTTTTTTTTTTAAAAGCCTCTCATATTCCATTTCTTAAAGGAACAGTAACCAATAAATTATTTTATTTATTATTATTTTTTTTTTTTTTTTATATATATTTCTTTTGCCAGCCACAGTCCCCATGCCGTGGGCACTTAATTAATGCCCACTTTTTCATTCGTTCATTCGTACATTCGTACATTTTTACATTTGTACATTCATAAATTCATACATTCGTAAAATCGTACATTTGTAAATTAGAAAATTCGGAAATTTGTAAATTCGAAGTTTGAAAATCCAAAAACCCGAAAATTCAAAAATCTGAAATAGTAACTAACTATTAAATTATAAGTATTGTATTTTCCTTTCAAACTTGACTGTCAGTGAACGTAACAAATACAAATTTAACCGAAGTTACGAATTATCCAAAACACCTAAACAAATGGAACGGAACAAATTAATAATCAATAATAATAATAAAACGTTGTTATTAAGTGTTCTTGCATAGCAAGACCACTTACTGTTATCTCACATATATATTATTCTTATTATTATAGCCAAATTTACCACCCTAACTCCTCCCACAGTTTTTACACTACATAGACAAGTAATATACCGAAACGTGCGGATTGTTCCCGAATGGTGTGCTATTACTTTGTGGAACGTTTCGCCAAATGGTTCACGAAATATCGTCGTTTTTGCGTCGAAATTGGTCCCATAGGAATGAATGGGGAAACTAGAGTGGGAGATGACAAAAGCTGGAAAATCAGAACATGATTTCTAAACTGCCGCCACTCCCTCATTTTCAAGCCCACCTACACAAATCTTATATCAAAACGTTCAGCTATCCCTGCTGCCACTAAACATGTCCACGGCTAAGCCATAGTCCTGATAGTTTTCACAATATGACCATTTGTTTGCAACTCACGCCGTCCATTGACATTCATTGAAACTACACTCTAGCCCCCTCCAAATTTGAAGGGCAATTTCTAAACTGCGACTGTGCCTTCATTTTTAACATTTCAGAGACATACTATACATCAAAATCTAGGTCTGGGTCTTGCGATTCTCACAATATAAAGATCTTCGCTGTAGGATGTATAGTTTTTAAAATACGGCCATTTGTTTAGAGGTCATTTCAGGAAATTTTAGCCATTAATCAGAGTGTACTGTTAGTGTTTGTTTTGTTGCCATGGTTACCAAAGCTTCTGTTATACACAGGGGGGGAAGGTGGCTGAAGCATCTCAGCTGATTACAGAGCCCGGGGGAGGGGACAGACACACCATGTACTGATTTATAATAGAGGAATATGATGGGGCAGTTTTGATGGGGTAATTCTGATGGGGCAGTTTTGATGAAGCAGTATTTGGGAAGCATAAACAGGGCATGAGCGTTGCTAGGAAACAGTGGTTGTAAACACAAGATGCTGAGACACCCCAAATGCATGTGACTTCATCTGCTAGACTTGATAATGCTTGTAGACTCCTCCCACAGTTTTTACACTACAGAGACAAGTAATATACCGAAACGAGCGGATTGTTCCCGATTGGTGTGCTATTACTTTGTGGAATGTTTCACCGAATGGTTCACGAAATATCGTAGTTTTTGCGGCGAAATTGGTCCCATAGGAATGAATGGCGAAATGTTCAAAACTAGAGTGGAAGGTGACAAAAGCTGACAACCCCCTGATTAGCCAAAACATTATGACCATCCCATGATCAGCCAAAACATTATGACCGCCCCATGAAAAAAAAAATATTTTTGAAAAAAAAAAAATTCATTTTTGAAAAAAAAAAATATTATTGAGAAAAAAAAATATTTTTGAAAAAAGAAAAAATTATTTTTGAAAAAAAAAAATTATTTTGAAGAAAAAAACATTTTTGAAAAAAAAATAAATTTTGAACATAAAAAAATTATTTTTGAAAAAAAAAAATATATTTTTTTTTAAAAAAATTATTTTTGAAAAAAAAATTTTTTGAAAAAAAAAAAGAAAAAAAAATAATTTTTGAAAAAAAAAATATTTTTGAAAAAAAAAAAAATAATAATTTTTGAAAAAAAAAATCATTAAAAAAAAAATAATTTTTGAAAAAAAAAATCATTTTTGAAAAAAAAGTTCAGCTCTTTCAGCTAATGATGGGACTTCAACTGTTTTACTACTATTTATACTTTTTAAAATATTAAGCTTTTTAACACTTTTCACAGTTACTCCGCCCACTCCACCCAGTTACTCCGCCCACTCCAGTTGTAGAGGCAAGAACACTTTCACAATTTCCCCAGAAATTGTACCTTTTCTAGTTATTATTATTGTTATTTATTAAGTGTTCTTGCATAGCAAGACCACTTACTGTTATCTCACATATATATTATTCTTATTATTATAGCCAAATTTACCACCCTAACTCCTCCCACAGTTTTTACACTACATAGACAAGTAATATACCGAAACGTGCGGATTGTTCCCGAATGGTGTGCTATTACTTTGTGGAACGTTTCGCCGAATGGTTCACGAAATATCGTCGTTTTTGCGGCGAAATTGGTCCCATAGGAATGAATGGGGAAACTAGAGTGGGAGATGACAAAAGCTGGAAAATCAGAACATGATTTCTAAACTGCCGCCACTCCCTCATTTTCAAGCCCACCTACACAAATCTTATATCAAAACGTTCAGCTATCCCTGCTGCCACTAAACATGTCCACGGCTAAGCCATAGTCCTGATAGTTTTCACAATATGACCATTTGTTTGCAACTCACGCCGTCCATTGACATTCATTGAAACTACACTCTAGCCCCCTCCAAATTTGAAGGGCAATTTCTAAACTGCGACTGTGCCTTCAATTTTAATATTTCAGAGACATACTATACATCAAAATCTAGGTCTGGGTCTTGTGATTCTCACAATATAAAGATCTTCGCTGTAGGATGTATAGTTTTTAAAATACGGCCATTTGTTTAGAGGTCATTTCAGGAAATTTTAGCCATTAATCAGAGTGTACTGTTAGTGTTTGTTTTGTTGCCATGGTTACCAAAGCTTCTGTTACACACAGGGGGGAAGGTGGCTGGAGCATCTCAGCTGATTACAGAGCCCGGGGGAGGGGACAGACACACCATGTACTGATTTATAATAGAGGAATATGATGGGGCAGTTTTGATGGGGTAATTCTGATGGGGCAGTTTTGATGAAGCAGTATTTGGGAAGCATAAACAGGGCATGAGCGTTGCTAGGAAACAGTGGTTGTAAACACAAGATGCTGAGACACCCCAAATGCATATGACTTCATCTGCTAGACTTGATAATGCTTGTAGACTCCTCCCACAGTTTTTACACTACAGAGACAAGTAATATACCGAAACGAGCGGATTGTTCCCGATTGGTGTGCTATTACTTTGTGGAATGTTTCGCAGAATGGTCCACGAAATGTCGTTTTTGCGGCGAAATTGGTCCCATAGGAATGAATGGCGAAATGTTCAAAACTAGAGTGGGAGGTGACAAAAGCTGACAACCCCATGATCAGCCAAAACACTATGACCGCCCCATGTAAAACAAAAATCATTTTTGAAAAAAATAACAAATTCATTTTTGAAAAAAAAAATCATTTTTGAAAAAAAAATATTTTTGAAAAAAAAATTTTTTGAAAAAAAAAATCATTTTGAAAAAAATGTTTGTGCTCTTTCAGCTAATGATGAGACTTCAACTTTTTTACTACTATTTATACTTTTTAAAATATTAAGCTTTTTAACACTTTTCACAGGAGCTCCAGCCACTCCAACCACACAACAGTTACTCAAGCCACTCCACCCAGTTACTCCGCCCACTCCAGTTGTAGAGGCAAGAACACTTTTCACAATTTCCCCAGAAATTGTACCTTTTCTAGTTATTATTAATTCATTACGTTCCATTCCGTTTTTTCGGATCATTCATAACTTCGGATAAATTTGTATGTGTTACGTTCACTAACAGCCAAATTTAAAAGGAAATTACAATACCTATAAATTAAAAGTTACTAGTAATTACTAATAGTTAAGTTATTATTAGTTAACTATTATTTCAGATTTCCGAATTTTCAAATTTACAAATTTACAAATTTACGAATTCACTAATTTACTAATGTACGAATGCACGAATGTACGAATGTACGAATGTAAATTGCGAATGTACGAATGTTTGAATGCCCGAATTTACGAATGTCCAATTTTATCGAATTTACGAATATTCGGAAAAAATTCGTTAAACGGGTTTTCATTATTTCGGATATTCCCGAATTAACGAATTTGTCGAAATTCGTTAAAAAATGAATTCGGAACGAAACGAATTGCACATGCCTAGTAAAAAAATTGTGCTTGGGTACACAGGGGCAGCCATATTCACTCATTGAAATCTGCAGGCTCTGCTTCCTACTTAGTAGTATTGCACAATGATTGTGCCTCCCTGTTCTTCTGTCTACCAGGGAGTTCTGTCTGACATCTCCTATACAGTCTCACCCTGCATAATACGGATGGGATGTTTCTCATTGCTCAATGATAAACCTTACATTTTGCATGATCAGGCATTTTACCAGGAAGAATCAGACACAATAGAATCCTCTAATGTCTTCCTAAGCAGCTCTTGGCAGTACATCATGGCATAGATTGGAACACTGAATAGAAAATAGAAGTGACTTGTTATTCTTACTGGTAAAAGACTGGAATCTCTGGCCTGCATAATGTGGAGAAGGGCATGCTCGGTCATTCAGCACCACAAGTTCTATTAAAGTGGAGTTCCACCCACTTTTACAACTCTTCAGCATCTCTCACTAAACTGTGCACTGTAAACGAATTGGACATTTTTTTATTTTTTTTCTCAGCACCTACTGTATATCTGCTGTATTTATTTTTCACTTCCTCCTCCCTGGCCGTGGCCCATCGCATCATTTCCTGTTTGCAATGCTTTCTGGGAAGGGGCGGCAACTTCCTCTGACACTGCCGTTGCCATGGAAACCTGACCTGAAACCTATTACACTGCTTGTGCTGCACTGAGCATGTGCGAGATTTGCAAGGGTGAGATCTAGGAAGAAATACAGTCTGGCTTCAGATGCCCACACTTAAGATGGCCATGGCCGGCTGTAAGTTTATAAAATAACAAACTACTGCTATACACTAACAAAACAGACCTTAGTTTACAGACTAACTTCACTAGAATACATTAAGCTTGTGTATTATAGGGGCATTTTTATTTTAAAAGTATCATTTCGGCCGGAACACCACTTTAAAGTACATTTTTTCCCCTAAATCGGATACTAGAAATATAAAAAAAAAACGCCCTCCTTGGTAGTTTCTTTTTAAACCGTGCTGCTACATTGCTGTTATAGATGAGCCCCCTGTGCTGCCAGGACCTATGGCGCCCTGTAGGGCAATGTTTCTCAACTCCAGTCCTCAAGTACCCCCAACAGGTCATGTTTTCAGCCCACCATTATTTTGCACAAGTGATTTGATCAGTTTCACTGCCTTAGTAATTACTAGAGCCGTTTCATCTGAAGGAAATCCCGAAAACACGACCTGTTGGGGGTACTTGAAGACTGGAGTTGAGAAATATTGCTGTAGGGACTCTCCTACCTGCCCACTACAACTGTGTAAGCAGCCATTCAGAATAGACATGTGCACTGACAAAAAATTTGTTTGTTTTTCTTTTTTTGCTTTTTTCGGAAATTCGAAATTCGGAAAAAACGAAAATTCAGATTTTCAAATTTCCGAATTTTCGAATTTCCGAATTTTCGGATTTTCAGAAATTTGTAAATGTGAAAATTCGAAAATCTGAAAAAAAGAAAGAAAATCAGTAAAATTCTAAATATTAATTAACTAAATTATAGGTATTGGAATTTCCTTTCAAATTTGTCTGTTCGGCATTTGTTATTTCAGATCATTCGTAACTTTGGATAAATTCGTACTCGTTACGTTCACTAGCAGCCAAATTTGAAAGGAAGTTCCAATACCTATAATTTAATATTTATTATTAGTTAGTTATTATTTCAGATTTTTGGGTTTTTGAATTTTCAGATTTTCATTCTTTTGAATTTTCATTCTATTTCTTGGATTTTCAAATTTCCAAATTTTAGAATTTTTAAATTTATGAAATTTAGAATTTCCGAAAATTCAGAATTTTAGAAAATTCGTAAATTTGAAAATTTGGAAATTCGTAATTTCGGACATTTCGGAAATTGAAAAATTCGGAAATTCAGGAATTTCAGGATTAACGAATTTGTCAAAATTCATTCAAAAACTAATTCGTAACTAAACGAATTGCACATGTCTAATTCAGAGTACCACACATACAGCTAGCATGAGAGGGACACAGAACTGACATGTAGAGGAGACTCCTACAGGACTCCATAGGTCCCAGTGGCACAGGGGGCACATATACACCCACCAGCCACTTTATTAGGTACACAGATTTCTAATCAGCCAATCACATGGCAGCAAACAATGCGTTTGGGCATCTAGACGTTGCGAAGACAACTTGCTGAAATTCAAACTGAGCACCAGAATGGGGAAGAAAGGGGATTTAAGTGATTTTGAACGTATCATGGTTGTTGGTGCCAGACGGGCTGGTCTGAGTATTTCAAAAACTGTTGATCTACTGGGATTTTCACACACAACCATCTCTCGGATTTACAGAGAATGGTCCGAAAAAGAGAAAATATCCAGTGAGGGGCAGATGTGTGGAGGAAAATGCCTTGTTGATGTCAGAGGTCAGAGGAGAATGGGCAGACTGGTTCCAGATGATAGAAAGGCAACAGTAACTCAAATAACCACTCGTTACAACCAAGGTATGCAGAATACCATCTCTGAACACACAACACATCGATCCTTGAAGCGGATGAGTTACAGCAGCAGAAGACCACACCGGGTGCCACTGCCGTCAGCTAAGAACAGGAAACTGAGGCTACAATTCACACAGGATCACCAAAATTGGACTATAGAAGATTGGAAAAACGTTGCCTGATCTGATGAGTCTCGATTTCAGCGGCGACATTCAGATGGTGGGGTCAGAATTTGGTATAAACAACATGAAAGCATGGATCTATCCTGCCTTGTATCAACGGTTCTGGCTGTTGGTGGTGATGTAATGGTGTGGGGGATATTTCTTGGACACTTTGGGCTCCTTATTACCAACTGGGCATCATTTAAACGCCACGGCCTACCTGAGTATTGTTGCTGACCATGTCCATCCCTTTATGACTACAGTGTCCCCATCTTCTGATGGCTCCTTCCAGCAGGATAATGCACCATGTCACAAAGCTCAAATCATCTCACCATTGGTTTGTAGAACATGACAATGAGGTCCCTGTACTTCAATGGCCTCCACAGTCACCTTTGGGATGTATTGGAATGGTAGATTCGCAACATGGACGTGCATCTGACAAATCTGCAGCAACTGCGTGATGCTATAATGTCACTATGGACCAAAATCTCTGAGGAATGTGTACAACACCTTGTTGAATCTATGCCATGAAGAATGAAGGCAAAAGGGGGTCCAATCCGGTACTAGCAAGGTGTACCTAATAATAAAGTGGCCGTTGAGTGTATATTTTTTGCCAATACATATACTCTACAACCCCACAGAAGTCTTACCTTCCGCACCTTATCCAAAACAACATACAGTTCGGTTTGGGCTTTAATACATTTTTCTAATCCTTTACACCTTACCTAAACCAATCCTAATCCCAATTCCAATGTAATTTTTGCTTTGAAAATTTTTTGAGCCAAACCAAAGCTATGCTGCAGTGTATCAATGACAATTATTAAAACAAACCTGTGCTGTAATGTATCAATGACAATTATTTGGAACTCGTACAATATACCAAGAAATTGGTACCAAACACACCCACATTGAAACATGTGTGCCATATACAACCACCCCAAGCTGGACCCTTGTTTAGAGTGCATTCTTTCTCTTTCTCCTTTTTGGAGAATCCACTACAGAGCCGGTGAAAGTATCATGGTGCCCTTTCTCTCCATCCCTTTGTTTACAAGAGTAAAACACAAAGCGTAAGCGTTCCTTGGCATTCCTGGAAGATAATGGATTACTGTATGGGTTTAGATCCGAGGCGTTGTGTAAGCCAATTTAGCTGTGAAATTTAAGCAGCTATTTGTGCAGAAACCACCCACCAGTTCTGGGTGTTTACAGAAAATTTAGCCTTTTCCAGAGACACAAACTGCACTTTACTATGTGTTATGATGATACGATAATCAATTTAATCTATGGTAAACTGTATAAAAATACTACTACAGTAGGTAGCAAAAAATCTTGGAGCCCCAAGAGATTGGAAAGTGGTGTTAGAAGAGGCGGCTGAACGTAAAGCTGAGAAGTTGATTCTTCATAAAGTTGATATTTATTACCCACAGAATATTATAAAAACACTAGGTAAGCATCCAAGTTAAGCTATAGTGTCAGGTTAAGGATCAGATGCTGGGCAGCTCCCTGCCTGATTCCTGGGACTACCTTACTTTGGATATTATTTCTGTGAACTGTGAACTCTTTGCTCTGCCCATGAACTTCCTATTTAAGTCATGTATCGGCACTTCCTGTTTGCCAGATTATTGTTCTCTTCTCCAGCCAATATCTTGCTCCTTTGCATACCTGCTTCCGTCTTTCATGTTTGGAAAGGTTGAATAAAGACACCAGTCTATCCCATTTAACCTATGTAGGTGTATGTGTGAGAGCGAGTTTATGCTAATACCATTCCCCCTGTTGGAAGGCAACATGGTTTAATATCTTATTGCTGGAGTTTTACTTTCTGGTTGATACAGCCATTTGGTTTAAAGGGGTTGTAAAGGTAAAATTTTTTTCACCTTAATGCATTATATGCATTAAGGTGAAAAAACTTTTGACAATACCGCCGCCCCCAGCCCCCCCCCCCCCCGTTTTACTTACCTGACACCTCGAAACTCAGCCGCTCGCTCCCGTCATCTCTATTGCAGCTTAGCCTGGTCGCTGATTGGCTACAGTGGATGGATTGAAAGCAGCGCAGCCATTGGCTCGCGCTGCTGTCAATCACATCCAATGACGCCGCGCCGGGGGGCGGGGCCGAGTGATACAGTGAGCGGCTATAGCCGCCGGCTGTATCACGGGAGCGCGCCCGCAATAATTAACCACCATGCGAGGGAGCTCGCATTAAGGTGGTTAGTTCTTGCGGGGAGGAGCTGAAACAGCCGCCGAGGGACCCCAGAAGAGCAGGTTCGGGGCCACTCTGTGCAGAACGAGCTGCACAGTGAAGGTAAGTATGACATGTTTGTTATTTAAAAAAAAAAAATAAATTTACCTTTACAACCCCTTTAAGTTGGAATTTGCAATTTGACCCAGCAGGGTGTTCGTAACAAGGAGTAATGAATGGGAATTCATATCCTAACAGGATGTTCTCACCTAAGCCTCCTATGGTGAGGTATGGGGGTAGAGGAGCAATAGATAAGACCTCCTGGAGAGGTGTGAATTCAAATGTCCTGAGTTACAGAACATCAAAGACGAATGCTGCCCCTAGTGAACATTACAGCATACTTCCTGGAGGACGGGAAGAAGAAGAATACTTTCTGGTGATTAGGAAGGACTGCCTCTTAAAGATTCTTATTGGATACATATGGCTAGATAGGCGGACAGTGGGTGTTTGTGTGAGTGGTGTCTGACTGGACTTTAAAAGTACTGGCCAACTAAAGTGCTTCCTCTTTGTTCTTGGCCCTCTTGCTAGTTAATGCATATAATAAATAGGGGGAATCCAAAAAAACACCAATATTTATTTCATTAGGCACCCCAGATGGGACACGAACCCACAATCCCTGGCTTAGGAATGAAATAAATATTGGGGGGTTTTGAATTCCCCCTATGTTTGTAGTCTTTCCTCATAACTGAGGTCCTCCAGTCTGTTTATTAGCTTTGTCACCCTTCTCTAGACTCAATCCAGTTCTAGCACATCCTTTCTGAGTTTCTTATCTTCAGTACGACTCGTTACGGACCTTTGTCTTGCTCATTGACTATGCTTCCACCTGATCCCATCCAGCTACTAAACATGTTACTGGCCTTTTGGCTTGTTCATCGACTATGCTTCTGCATGATCCCATCCAGCTACTACCCATTGCTGACTGTTTTGCTTGTTCATTGACTACATTTCTGCTTGTTCCTTATCTGCTTCATCCACCGCCTGACTCCCACTTGCTCTTATCCTGCTTGGGCAATCCAGAGGGTCCCGACATGGAATTATTGCTCACAAAACCCATCTCCACCATCAGGAGCATTGGCAAGTGCTGAGACCCTGCCTTTCTGTGTGCTTAGCTCACATTATTCACTAAGGGGATCTGTTTTTTGTATTCCAGCTGACTACTGCATGAACCTCTCAACTGCTACAGTCACTGGCCTCCAAGTCTTATCTCAGACTAAAGATGGAAAGGCCAAAAAATAGAAAAATTGTGAAAAATGTTTTATTGAAAAATGAAAACGGAAAAATTGGAAAAAAAAATCAGTGTGGAATATGTTTTTTTTACAATAAGTAATATATCGATGACATGCTATTCAATCTATATAACATAATAGACCTTAACCACTTTCCAATCGCAATAGGTATATATTCATTGCGGTTTACAAGTGGTTTACTGGGTTATGGTTGAAGCTATCAGCTTGTCATCAGATCGTCTCTGATTGCCTCTATGGCCTTGAGGGACCGGAGTGACGTCAGGGGGTGGAAGTAAACAACATTTATTTTTTTTCCAAATAACATTTATTTTATTATCAGGTTTTGCAGTACAAGAATAAGTAGAATGAGAAAATACAAATCGTGTTATACATTAATTTTTCAACAACATTTATTATAAAGCAAAAGATCAAACATTTTTTTTATCTTTTGCTTTTAAAGGTAAAGGAGAGATTTGGAGTCTTTTTGACCCCAGATTTCTCAATAAAGAGGGCCTGTTATCCTTATTTTTATTACAAGGGATGTTTACATTCCTTGTAATAGGAATTAAAGTGATTGAAAAAAAATTAAAGGCACAGTGTCAAAAAAAAAAAAAAAAGTAAATAATAAAATAATAATAATAAAAAAAAATGTAGTGCCCCCCATCCCCCTGTGCTCACACGCAGAAGCGAATGCAAACATAAGTTGCGCACACATATGTAAACAGTGTTTGCACCACATATGGTATCATTGCAAAGGTTAGAGCGAGAGCTATCATGCTAGTGCTAGACCTCCTGTGTAACGCTAAACAAATAACCTGTAAAAATGTTTATGCCTGTGGAGATTTTTAAGTATCGTATTTAGTCGTCATTTCACAAGCGTGCACAGTTTTAAAGAGTGACATGTTAGGTATCTATTTATATATATATACAGCATATCATCATTCTTCATATCTTACAAAATAATTGGGGTATATATTGTGTTTTTTTTATCCAATTCATTAAAAACAGCTGCGCAAATACCGTGTGACATAAAAAATTGCAACGATCACCAATTTTTTCCCTAGGGTCTCTGCTAAGAAAAAAATATATATATATAAGAATACAATGTTTGGGAGTTCCAAGTCATTTTCTCGCAAAAAATACTCATTTAAACTTGGAAACAAAAAGTGCCAGAAAAGACTTGGTCTTTAAGTTTTTTGAGACTTACAGTTCAAGTTACACTGTACTTCTCCAGAGAAACATGTATTTGAAATTATGAAACAGTCTCCCAAGGGCCAGTAAAAGGCAAGCATAGAGCCACATCCGGCCCCGGGCTGCAGCTTGGAGACCACTGGAGTAATGATAGTTTCTGCCCTCTCTGGCCTTAATTAACAGGTAAGAGAGTACATTTGTCTGACAAATTAATTTATCTTTGTTTAACCTTTAAATAATTCCTATTCATATTCTCCACCATCACAGAATAATATGTACCTACAGTCTGGTCAGCACATTTTCAAGTTTTCTCTTTTCCTCCTCTCAGTAAAATGATGAGACCAACATCTAGAGTTTGGAAACATTTCCACAGTGCAATTTCTGCTGAGAGCAAAGCTGCAATTTGCAAATATTGTGAGAAGAAATATTCTTTTCCAAATGCTACAAGGATGACAAAACATATCCTTGCATGACAGAGATGTCCTAAAAACAATAAAAAATACTTTATGGAATGAAATGACGAGGACCAGAATGAAAGTGCAAGTAGCTTTTCCCTCCAGAGTTCTCATTCCAGAAACACTCTTTCTGCTGCTTCTGGATCATCACAAAGTGTTTCTTCACCAGCAGCATCTTCAAGTAAGGAAGTGTTACAAAACACGGCCTCTCAAAAATACGTAATCCCTTCATTTATAGATAACATTGCACCTGAAAATCAGAAGAACATTGATCAAGCTCTTCATAGAGCAATATATGCTTCTGGATTAGCATTGTCAATAACGGAAAATGCACATTGGCAGGAAGCTTTTACATTATTATTAGGGAACGATGGGTGATTCCCCAGTGTCATATATAGTTGAAATGTACATATACAGTTCTTGTTTATCCATTTGTAATGAAAAATACAATTTTAACTGCTTTCATACTCCGGCCGGGCGGCTCTTAAGCACAAAATCACGTACCTGAAATCACCTCTTCTTCGGCTCTGGGACGCATGTGCGCCGCCGGAGTCCCACTCCTGCTGTGATTGGGCACAGTGGGAGTCAATCAGCGGCCTATGTAAACAAGGCAGACCGCCGTTCTGCTACCGTAGTAAGCAAGACTAAGCAGCTAAGCAGGAACATGGATCTCTGTCAGTTAAACCACCCCCCACACAGTAAGAAAGCACTCCCAGGGAACACATTTAACCCTTTGATCTCCCTGATGTTAACCCCTTCTTTGCCAGTGTCATTAGTACAGTGACAGTGCCTTTCTTTTTTAGCACGATCACTGTATTGGCATCACTGGTCCCCAAAAAGTGTCAAAAGTGTCAGGTGTCCGATTTGTCTGCCTCAATGTCGCAGTCCTGCTAAAAACGCTGATCGCCGCCATTACTAGTAAAAATATTTAAAAAAAATAAAAAGTCCATAAATCTATCCCATAATTTGTAGATACTAAAACAGGGAAAAAACTTTTTAAAGTATCCTGTTCCTTACTTGGAGTCATACTGGTGATCTGGTGCTGATGTTTTGTATGTTTGATTGTTTGTTTAGTGTCGCCTGGTTGTCAGGCTGTCACTCTGTGTTATTGGTATGTTCTTACTACAAAATTCATAAAAATAAATTTTCAAAAAAAAAAAAATGGTCTTTTTGGTGAAATCTAGTGGCAACTTAGTTTAACTACAGCTTCCTATTTTCATGTCTGTAAATCAGGCATAATCCAGTTTACCTGTATGTTGGGGGCTAAATGGTTTAGATAGACTCCTCCTTTCTTCATGTTCCCTCAGTAAGTTACCTTCATAATGGGCAAAGGACTTACAAAATTAGAGTAGTATTGTAAGTAGAACTGCTTTGGAATAAACTGCCACTTCTTATTGGAGAGTTGAGCTGCCTGTGTAAAGTGCTTATTCAGCAGGTGACCATACTGGCCAGATGGAATGAGGTCTAAAGGAGGTACGGTCGTCTATGCATAAGGTGGTGCTTGAAACAGAACAAGGAACATGTAAAATTGGGTTAATTTTCACATTAAACAGATATAAACGTATTCCAGGTCCCTATAATTCCTTGCTTAGAAGCACATAGAATGGGAATGGACATGGTGAGCTATCCAGGCTCTACTGCTCTGTACAGTGCTGTCAGCAGGGGCGGACTGACCATTCAGGCACTCGGGCACTGCCCGAGGGCCCCATGCCACTAAGGGGCCCCATCAGGGTTGCCAGCCTCAATAAAACCAGGGACAGTATGTAAAAATCTGTGTTTTTTTAAAAATACCAAGATTATAGCTGCCCCACCACTCCAGTACCTTTTCAGTGTGTGTATGTGTATTCTGTGTGTGTGTACTGTGTGTGTATATTGTGTGTCTGTGTGTGTATACTGTATGTGTGTGTGTGTATACTGTGTGGCCCCATAATCTATTGCCTGGGGGCCCCATAATCTCCTATTGCCTGGGAACCCCATAATCTCCTATTGCCCGGGGGGCCCCATAATCTTTTCCTATTGCCCGGGGGCCCCAGAATCTCCTATTGCCCGGGGGCCCCATGATTTGTCAGTCCGCCCCTGGCTGTCAGTCTAACACCTGGAAGGTTTCTGTAGAAGGGAGCAGAAAGGTGACATCATCAATATGCTTCCTTGACAAAGCGGTATTGCCTAGCCACATTTGTGAAAGTAAGGGCAAGGACCAGGATATGCTGTCTGGACCACAAAACCGGCTAAACAAAGGTATCATTTTTTTAGGCGATACGACAGTTTACTTGTATGTACTGTATATGAACTTTGTATTTAGATCAGGAATTATTAAAGATTAACATATTTTTTTTTTTTACAGTTACCCAGCTGGACACAGATCATGTAAGGAGAGTGTCTTCGATAACCTTTCTCCTGGTCTGCTTAGTCTGCACAATGCCAGGCAGGTGCATAGAAAGACTCAACCAGCAGCCCACAGGCTGCCGCAACAAAAGACGCTCTCTGTTCAAAGATCTGCTTTACAAAATGTCAATTGACGTTACATAACTCCACTGTGTACAAAGCAGCTGATACAACACAGAATGGGCCCGTTATCACATAACTAATTAATAACCGAAGGTTTTTTTTTTTCTTCTAGTGCTAATCTCTATTTACCAAGATAACGGTCAGCTGCTGACTTGTCTGTGCCAATGACCTATACAAAATGTACCGTATAAATGGCTAATCCAATATTCAGTGCATGCGCGTGTTCTTCAACATCCATATCACTTTATTTGTACTAAGGCAATAATCCTTATCTCTTGCAGTTTGCTCACACCTAGTGTGTGACATATTTTTTTTATGTGCCAAAAAAAAAGAAAATCCTTCTATATGTTAAGAAGTTTGCTTACCACTATTTTGCATCCAAACTGACCATGTAAAATTTCAGGAAAAAATCTGTCTCTGTGATAAATATACATTTTTTTAATGACATTTGCTTGGGTCAAACAGACAGGCACATAAGGAAGCTGTTTTTTCAATTCCTTTTGGAGCTAAATGATGCTGTGCTTGTAGAAACCCTGGCATAAAAAGTGATTGGTGAAAGCAAAGCAGACAAAAATGTGCATGAGGGTACAGTAATGGTCTGACCTCTGAAGAGGAAGGGCCTCAAACCCTAAACTACTCCCCCCCCCCCCCCCCCGAGGTGCAAGACTCTTGACATGGGCAAGGCATTCTAGGCATAGGCATGCGCACATCACCCTGTGCGGTGCCCATTCCACCTGCTTCCTGGCGCCCCTCTTCTCCCCCAGCGGTGCTGCCAGGTTCCCTCCTCTCCTCTACCGCTGGCTGCTGCGGTGGATGTTTCAGGATGGATGGATGAATGAACATAGTGAGCGATCGCTCCTGTGTTCATTCGTAACAGAAGTATAGTAAACTATGTTTACTATGCTTTAGCTTGTAAATTAACAGGAAGACGCTCAGCAAAGAGCACTTTCCATACGTTCACTGTCAAGTGCAGGCTGCAGAGAAAGGGACTGGGGAAGCTCTGTCCTCAGTTCCTTTTCTGTCTGCTTAAACCCTTGATATTTCACCAAAGCCCCTCAACTGGGCTCCTAAAAAACTTGTAAAAAAAAAGAATATTGCAAAAATTAATTAAAAAAATAAAATTGTAAAAAAAAAAAAAAAAAAGAAAGAAGAAAAGAATAAAAATAAAAACAATCTCTGCTCTACTGACACCATCCACTGCTCTGCTGATATACACGAATATGTGTTTGTGCTCTGGGGTGCACACCCTAATGCAATAGGCTGCGCACACCAATGATTCTAGGGTCTAAACAAGTCACAAATGGACCCTCCTGGAAAAGACACACACCTACATAGATCCTGTCTATGAGAAGGGATCTATCACAGGCTGATAGTAAGATGAATTTCCTGAGCCCAATAACATCAGGACCAGGGGTCAAGATAAAAAGTCAAAAGTTTATTCCAACCAGGGTAAAATCATGTAAAAAATACCTGGATGTTAAGCAGCATTACCCCCAGATGACCAGACCCAGACCTGCGGCAGGAGAACTGTACCGGGGGACCCAGGTGGTAGAAGGATCCTGAGATGTTCTGGGAACCCAGATGGAAGGATGATCCTGGTGAAGAGGCCACCCGCCGTGGGCAAACAGCAGCTGGACATGAGTTGTGTCACCAGGGCACGGGGGTCATCTGATACACCATCCGAATGCTGGAAGACCAGGGAATAGAGGCCGTTGCCAGGACTACAAGTTTCGGGGCACGCTCTTTTGTCAAATCCTGGCAAGGCAACCAGCAGGGTATTGCTTTATACCAATATTAACAAGCGTGGCACCACCCCCCACGGGGCACAGTCTGGTTAGCCGTTGATAAACAGCACAACTGATTGACAACAAGCAACAGTTTTATATTTGTTTATATATCCAGCATTGTAAGTTGTTTTAACCTTCTCAGCCCAATTGCTTATTGTCAATCTATTGTGCTGTTTATCAGCGGCTGACCAGCCCGTGCTATGGTGGGGGTGGTGCCCCGCTTGTTAATATTGCTATAAAGCAGGGGTCTCTAAACTTTTTTAACAAAGGGTCAGTTTACTATTCTTCAAACCAGTGCTCAATTTTTTTTTGGGAAGGCAGCAAACAAACCGGGCCCCGTCACTCGCACTACCCCCCCCCCCCCCCCCGATGGGTCGGACTGGAAGGCAGAGATCCATGGCCTTACTTTAGGAGGACGATGACGAGGTGGTGGTGTTGGTGCTGGATCCAGGGTAGGGCTCCTGGAAGCTGGAAGAGGCTGTTGCTGCCCCTCCACCCCTCCACCTTCTGCTCCTCGCTGCACAAGGCCCACAGCTTCCGAGGCCATTGCTTCTCCTCCCGGCTGAACAGGAAGCGGGTCCTGAGACCCAATTGGCCGGGAGTCCTAAGACTCCCTGGCCAATCAGGTTTCAGGACCCGCTTCCAGATTGGCCGTGAGGAGAAGCAGGAAGACATTAGTGAATATTATTACGCTAATGTCACACAACTGGGTGGGCTTGGGGCGCAGTGCTCTGTGCCCCGAGCCCACCCTTTTTGAAGTCAATTAGAGCCTCAGGCTCTAATCATGTGCTTAAAAACAAAAAAAAAAACAACCCACATTTGAAATCCATGCGTCTGGTGCTCTGCATGGAGATTAGGGGCCGGGGGCGTGGGTTGGGGGGGGGTGGGGTGGTGCCCCTGTGCCCTTAATGGAGCGGCCGCCACTGCTTCAAACTTTAGAGGGGTCGGACTGTGGCCATTGAGAGTAGAAAATATTCTGGCGTCGGTAACAATGCTTCATTATTGGTGTCCATGAGAAGAATAGTGCCCCATCATTGGTGTCAGTGGGAAGAATAGTTCTGCATCGTTGGTGTCAGTGGGGGGGAATAGTGCCCCATCATTGCTGCCAGTGGGAGGAATTATGCCCTATTGTTGGTGTCAGTGGTGGGAATTATGCTCCACTGTTGGTGTCAGTGGCAGGAATTATGCCTTATTGTTTGTGTCAGTGGTAAGAATTATGCCCCAATGTTGGTATCAGTGGCAGGAATTATGCCCCTATATTGATGTCAGTCGTAGGAAATTATGCTCCATTGTTAATGTCAGTGGGAGGAATAGTGCCCCAAGGGCCAGATAAAGGCAAGCATAGGGCTGCATCCGGCCCTTGGGCCACAGTTTGCAGACCATTACTATAAAGCAATGCACTGTCAGTTGCTTGCCATGAA
Source organism: Lithobates septentrionalis (assembly GCA_037952835.1). Taxonomy (NCBI): domain Eukaryota; kingdom Metazoa; phylum Chordata; class Amphibia; order Anura; family Ranidae; genus Lithobates; species Lithobates septentrionalis. The sequence goes on along the minus strand of JBBDGP010002243.1, from coordinate 179,081 downwards.
TTGACAAGGAGGCATGCCCAAAACATGTAATCCTGGCAACCGGGTCCAATCCCTGGTCTCCCAGCATTCCGACGGTGTAGCAGCTGACCTGTGCCCCAGTGACCCCACTGCCAGCCACTTGAGTCCCCCTGCGGTTTGTCCGCGGTGGGTGGCCTCTTCACCAGGATCATCCTTGCATCTGGGTCCCTGGCACATCCCAGGATCCTTCTACCATCTGGGTCCATGACACAGTCCTCCTGCCGCAGGTCCGGGTCTGGTCATCTGCGGGTAATGCTGCTTAACATCCAATTAACAGTGAACCAAAATCAGAAGGTCCAAGAATATACTGTAGGCTGCTGAAGTTATATGGACATTTCAACTTTTTTCTGTAAAATCTAAGCCTGTTCCTTCTCTTTCTTCCTGAGCCTACCTACTGGCCAATGAGGGTAAACATCACATTTAAAAACCAAAAGGGATGCTCTGGAACAGTCTTTCTTAAACTTTTTACCCCTGATGAATCCTTGAAACATTGTTTTGGTCTTAGGGAAACCTTGCCAAAAAAAAATGATGCCTTCAGTTTGTGGTACATTAGCAGGAACACTACATAGTAGACCGTTTTATATAAATTAATAAACAATATGGCATACCTAGCATATCTGAAACTACAGTAGGTGCAGATAATTTTTTACACCCTACCGTTCTGTACAACAACACTTTTAGTAATATTTTTTAAATTAAATATATATGAATAACACAGACAGTAAAAGTGTTGGTGTCCCATAACATTAGTGGTCATTATAAGTCATTAGAAGTACCCCCTCACATTGTTGACTAGTGTAAGAAGAAGATCGATTTCCCAAACGGCGGACTACTTCCTTAAGTGCATCCACCCAGGCGTGTTAGAAAAGCAAATGAATATTTGCTTTTCTAACACTGAACCGCCTCTCCGCCAAAAAGGAGGCGTGGGTCTAATACCGGTCACCTGATTGGCTGAAGGCACATGCGATCCCATTGGCCAGCTAGCAGAAGTGAAGAAGAGATGCACAGAGGACACAAGAGCCATCGCTGACTTGCGCTACCCGTCCCACAGCTCGCCGCCGTCCCCCGCTGCCTGACCCACCACTAAGATGGGGTAAGTGCCGGTCAGACAGCAAGCGGGGGGGCACAGTGGCTGCATATGATGGGCACAGAGGCTGCATTTCATGGGCACAGAGTCTGCATGTGATGGGCACAGTGGCTGCATTTCATGGGCACAGTGGCTGCATTTGATGGGGCACAGTGGCTGCATTTGATGGGGCACAGTGGCTGCATTTGATTGGCACAGCGGCTGCATTTGATGGGGCACAGTGGCTGCATTTGATGGGGTACAGTGCCTGCATTTGATGGGCACAGTGCCTGCATTTGATGGGCACAGTGGCTGCAATTGATGGCACAGTGGCTGCATTTGATGTTTTTGTTTCAGTATTTTTCAGAATTTTTCAGTTTGTTTGCGCCCCCCGCCAAAAATGTTGAGCACCAGCTGCCACTGGTGTTTACGGATACTGTGGCCTTGCCCAGGGACACACTGCTTTGTTATGATGATACGATAATCTGTTTAATCTGCATTAAACTGTGCAAACATACTTCTAATGTTCCGGACTAAGCTATGGTCAATTGCATATTGTACTTTAGTACGGCACTACCAACTATATGTATTTCAATACACTATGTGAGCAGAATTTGAGGACCTATGACCATCACACCTACACTATATTGTCCATTGTATGTGACCTTCCCTATAAATGCTTAGGGGTTTCCAGTAATGGGTACTTTTAATTCTACAGCATACAGTTTTGTGTGTTTCCAGCCTTGTTGAAAAAAAATCTGTTTCATTATTCTTGTGCACAAAGGCAACTCTGTAAAGACATGGTTTGATGGGTTTGGTGAGGAGAAACTAGGGTCTGCACAAAGCCTTGCCATCAACCCAACCGAAAACCTTTACTACTAGGTGATGTCCTATGCTAAACTATGGTCAAGAAAATGTATGGCACCACCATTTGTATGTATACATACACTATGTGGCCAAAAGATGAGGACCCATAACCATCATACCTACATTATATTGGCAAAGGTATGTAAACCCTCCTCCAAATGTTCCAAATGTTTAAGCTCAGGTGTTTCCAGTAAAGGGTACTCTTGATGTTACAGCATATAAGGACACTGGGACTTGTGTGTTTCCAACCTTGTGGAAAAAAATGATCATATACTGTTCCAGCACCTACATAGCCATAACGATTGCAGTATGTCTTAAGATAATGCTATCTCAAAAACAGGGACATGCAGTCAGGGGAGGCAGGTGAGGCAGAGCCTCACCTACCATGAACATTAAAAAAAAAAAAAAAAATCGAGCTTCGAGGGTAGCCTAATGCCGTGTACACGCGGGCGGACTTTTCGACCGGACTGGTCTGACGGGACAAATCCGTCGGACAATCCGACCATATGAGGGCTTCATGGGACCTGCAGCGGACTTTTTAAGTCGAAAATCAGACGGACTTTAGATTTGGAACATGTTTCAAATCTTTCCGACGGACTCGAGTCCAGTCGAAAAATCCGCTCGTCTGTATGCTAGTCCGACGGACGAAAACCGACGCTAGGGCAGCTATTGGCTACTGGCTATCAACTTCCTTATTTTAGTTCGGTCATACGTCATCACGTACGAATCCGTCGGACTTTGGTGTGATCATGTGTAGGCAAGTCCGTTCGTTCGAAAGTCCGTTGAAAGTCTGTCGGAAAGACCGTCTGACCTTTGATGCCGAAAAGTCCACCCGTGTGTACTTTGCATTAGTCATACCCCACCACTGGTAAAATTTTTGGGCTCCTATGACCTATGGTTCAAGAGATACGGGGCTCCTTGTGCAGCCTGTCAGAAGGTACATACAGAGTGGCCAGTTTAAATACAAGCTGGCACACTCTGTTTGCAGTAGACTGAGAGGTTGAGCTCACAGTGCCTCTCCTCACTTCTCAATGCAGAGGCACTGAGCTCAATGTAGAGCTTGGAGTCTTGGACCAATTGTAAAGTAACATTAGCCCCAGCTGTCCAATAAAAATGCTGCAGTGGAGGCATGCCTCCCACTGCAGTATCATAGAAGGGGCATGTGTCTAAAAGAAAAAAAAATTTTTGCAAATAAGTAATTTCTGTTCATAAATTTGGGCCAAAATTTACACTGCTATCTTTGGTAAAAATAACCCAAATAAGTGTATATTATTTGGTCTGTGTGAAAGTTATAGAGTCTACAAGTTATGGTGCAAATCATTGAAAATTGATCACACCTGGTGTACTGATGACCTATCTCATTTCTTGAGGCTCTGAAATGTCAGGAAAGTACAAATACCCCCCAAATGACTCCTTTTTGAAAGTAAACAGTCCAAGGTATTTAGTAAGAGGCATGGTGAGTTTTTTGAAGTTGTAATTTTTTCCCACAATTCTTGGGAAAATTAAGAAATTATCAAAATGATCATAATAACAAGTTATTTCTCACACACAGCATATGCATACTTTCAACTACACCCCAAAATACATTCTGCTACTCGTCCCAAGTATGTCGATACCACATGTGTGAGACTTTTTCACAGCCTGGCCACATAGAGAGGTCCAACATGCAGGGAGCGCCATCAGGCGTTCTAGTAGCATAAATTACACATCTAATTTCCTAACAACCTATCACATTTTTGAAAGCCCTGGAGCACCAGGACAATGGAATTACCCAAAAAATTACCCCATTTTGGAAAGCAAACACCCCAACATATATTCTATGAGGCATGATGAGTCTTTTGAATGGTTCATTTTTTTCCCTGAGTTTTCGAAAAACGTGGAAAGAAAATGAAAACATATTTTTTTTTTACACAAAGTGGTCAATTTATAAGATATTTCTAACACACAGCATTGTACATAGCAAAATTTACACCCTAAAATACATTCTGCTACTCGTCCCGAGTATAGTGATACCACATGTGTGAGACTTTTTCACAACCTGGCCACATAGAGAGGCCCAACATGCATCAAGCACCATTAGGTGTTCTAGGAGCATAAATTAAACATACAATTTCCTAACGACCTATTACATTTTTGAAGGCCCTGGAGCACCAGGACAGTGGAATTACCCACAAAATTACCCCATTTTGGAAAGCAAACACCCCAATGTATATTCTATGAGGCATTATTATCTGCTGGGAGTGAAGATGACCGAAATGTTAGAGGGGCTTTTAAACTAGGCGACGGGGGGAAGGGTCCAGAGGTAGAGATAGTCAGCGCAGAACATATTCCAGAGGGTAGTATTGGGGGCATTAGTGGTAGGTTGACTAAAGCACATAAACCCAAGGTAATTATATTAACAAGTCCTATTTGCAACCTCGGAACACCCAATAAGAAGACAGTATGCGACCGGTCTTAACTACGTGGCATGTTCACCAATGCCAGGAGCCTGGCGGACAAGATGGGAGAACTAGAGATACTGTTGTATGAGGATGATTTAGATTTTGTGGGAATTTCAGAGACTTGGTTCAACAGTTCTCACGATTGGCTGGCAACCATTCAAGGGTATTCCCTTTATCGCAGTTATAGGGAGGGTAAAAAAAGGGGGAGGGGTATGCCTGTATATCAAGAATAATGTACAAGTGAATGTGAGAGATGACATCACTAGGGGAGCTAGGGAGGAGATGGAATCCTTATGGGTAGAGCTCCAAAGGGATGAAAGTAATACTGGGAGTATGCTATAGGCCCCCTAACCTGAAGGAGGAGGGGGGAGATGGATCTCCTATCACAAATTTGATTAGCGGCAAGGATGGGAGGTGTCATCATAATGGGGGATTTTAATTATCCAGACAGACTGGGCGGAAGGAACGGCGCATTCGTCTAAGGCTCACCAGTTCCTGATTATTGTACAAGTTCGGCCGATTAACACTGACCACACCATGTCCCCTCGACCCACAAGTCTTCCTCCTCCCTTCCCCACACTCCATTGGCAGGGCGGAGCTTGACGCTTGCCAGAGCCCCTGAGTGTGTGAAACTGACATATGTAACTGAATGCAAAGAGAGAGAGGAGCTGTCAAAATTCAGTGTTGATGTCGGGGGTGGGCGGGAACCAGCAGCTATCAAACACAAGGCAATGGGATGGGATCTGGGCGGGCTGCTACGTGTATGTGGCCCCGCCCCCTTTCTTAAGCAGCCCAATCATTGGCTGGTTTTTGATAGCTGCTGGGTCCCGCCCACCCCCGACATCACCGCTGAATTTTCACAGCTGGTCTCTCTCTGCATTCAGTTACATATGTCAGTTTCACACACTTACACTATATCAGCTCAGTGTAAAACTTGCCAGTGCCAATCAGTGCCACCTGCCAATGCCATCTGTCAGTGCCACCTTCCAGTGGCAATCTGTGCCACTTGCCAGTGCCAATCAGTGCCAACCTGTGGCAATCAGTGCCAACCAGTGCCACCTGCCAGTGCCAATCTGTGCCAACTAGTGGCAATCAGTGCCAACCAGTGCCACCTGCCAGTGCCAATCTGTGCCACCTGCCAGTGCCAATCAGTGGCAATCAGTGCCATCTGCCAGTGCCAATTTGTGCCACCTGCCAGTGCCAATCAGTGCCAACCAGTGCCACCTGCCAGTGCCAATCAGTGCCACCTGCCAGTGCCAACCAGTGCCACCTGCCAGAAGAAAAAATCGGCCTAAAATATCGGCCGCAAAAATCGGCATTATATATCGGCCACCGGCCCCCCAGATTTCTAAATCTTGGCATCGGACAGAGAAAAACCCATATTGGTCGATCTCTAATCACAGGTCAGTTAGCTTCAGTATAAATCACACAAATAGGAAACATAAGGGGAATACAAAGACACTGAATTTCAAAAGAGCCATCTTCGCTAAACTACGAACCTTGCTAGAAGATATAAATTGGGATAAAATCTTACGAACAAAGAACACAGAGGAGAGATGGGTTTTCTTTAAGAGCATATTAAATAAGGGCATTAGCCAGTGCATCCCATTGGGAAATAAATTTAAAAGAGCGAACAGAAGTCCTGGATGGCTTAACTCCAATGTAAAAATGCATACAAAAAGCAAAGCAGAAGGCCTTCAAAAAATACAAGGCTGAGGGATCATCATCAGCATTCAGACTCTACAAAGAATGCAACAAGAAATGTAAGGGTGCAATTAGAATGGCTAAGATAGAACACGAAAGACACATAGCGAAGGAGAGCGAAAAAAAACCCCCCAAGAAATTCTTTAAGTTTATAAACAGTAAAAGAGGGAGGACAGACCATATTGGCCCCATAAAGAATGAGGAAGGGAATCTGGTTACAAAGGATGGTGAGATGGCAAAGGTATTGAATTTATTCTTCTCCTCCGTCTTCATGAGGTAATCGGGGGGCTTCAGTAACCAAAACTGCAGTGTTTATCCTCATGACACATCACAGGAAGCACCCTCATGGCTAACAGAGGACAGAATTAGAAATAGACTTGAAAAACATAACATTAATAAGTCACTGGGACCAGATGGCTTACACCCGAGGGTCCTTAGGGAACTCAGTCAAGTAATTGCCAGACCATTGTTCCTAATTTTTACTGACAGTCTACTGACTGGAATTGTACCAGCTGATTGGAGAAAAGCCAATGTAGCACCAATATTTCAAAAAGGGCCAAAATACATCCCTGGGACTTACAGACAAGTTAGCCTAACATCAATAGTATGCAAGCTCTTGGAGAAGATGATAAGGGACTATATACAAGATTTTAGTAATGAAAACTGTATCATTAGCAGTAATCAGCATGGATTCATGAAGAATCGTTCTTGCCAAACCAATCTATTAACCTTCTATGAGGAGGTGAATTGCCATTTAGATAAAGGAAGGCCCGTAGATGTGTTGTATCTGGATTTTGCAAAAGCATTTGACACAGTTCCCCATAAACCTTTACTGTACAAAGTAAGGTCAGTTGGCATGGACCATAGGGTGAGTACATGGATTAAAAATTGGCTACAAGGGCGAGTTCAGAGGGTAGTGACAAATGAGGAGTACTCAGAATGGTCAGGGGTGGAAAGTGGGGTCCCTCAGGGTTCTGTCTTGGGATCAATCCTATTTAATTTATTCATAAACGACCTGGAGGATGGGGTGAACAGCTCAATCTCTGTATTTGCAGACGATACTAAGCTAAGCAGAGCAATAACTTCTCCGCAGGATGTGGAAACCTTGCAAAAAGACCTGAACAAATTAATGGGGTGGGCAAGTACATGGCAAATGAGGTTTAATGTAGAAAAATTTAAAATAATGCATTTGGGTGGCAAAAATATGAATGCAATCTATACACTGGGGGGAGAACCTCTGGCGGAATCTAGGATGGAAAAGGACCTGGGGGTCCTAGTAGATGGCAATGCCAAGCTGCTGCTAACAAAGCAAACAGAATATTGGCATGCATTAAAAAGTGGATTAACTCAAGAGATAAAGCGGTAATTCTCCCGCTCTACAAGACTCTGGTCCGGCCGCACCTAGAGTATGCTGTCCAGTTCTGGGCACCAGTCCTCAGGAAGGATGTGCTGGAAATGAAGCGAGTACAGAGACTTGCAACAAAATTAATAAAGGGACTGGAGGATGTTAGTTATGAAGAAAGGTTACGAGCACTGAACTTATTCTCTCTGGAGAAGAAACGCTTGAGAGGGGATATGATTTCAATTTACAAATACCGTACTGGTGACCCCACAATAGGGATAAAACTTTTCCGTGGAAGGGAGTTTAATAAGACACGTGAATTCCCAGAGGAAGTCACGAGAGTGAGGAAACTGGTAGGAGGAGCTTGAACGACTGACTAGAGAGGTACCAGGAAGTGTTGTAGAGCTGGCAAAGGTCAGGGGGAGCGCCATGAAACCGGGGCAGCAGAGCCGGACCACAGGTGACACTATCACCCCTCAGCACTATAGCACGTTAAAGACGATTTTTATTTATTTGAAATGTGAGTTGTATGTATGTGGAGTTCTGTTTGCAATTAAAACCTTTTAAAACGTTATTACGCTATTGCAGGGTTCTGTCATTTCCCGCATGTGATGTATATGAGGAGAGTCTTTGAACATACCAGGAGAAAATAGTGGCCTCTGAGCTGGGTTTTCATCTGGAGGAGCAAGGGGCCTGTGTTCCATATCAGTGTCCCATAAACCTGCATAGGTAGCAAAGGGGGATCTCTGCAGGCTATTCCTATCAATCACAGGCTTATTTTTTAAGCCCCTAAGGTGAGGGTACACCTGGTGGGGGTTGTGTGCACACCGCATGAAGACACAATTATCACATAGTTGATGTTAATATGGACTTTTGCCGTTTAGTTTAAATACCTCATTAATGACTTATTGTAATTCATGGAGCACGAGCACTTTATTTTTATATATATGGACTGTTGCCGTTTGGTTTAAAATATCTCATTGAGGACTGAGTGCAATTCATGGAGCATGAGCACTTTATTTATATATTTCTTTTATATATTGTTACGTTTTACACATTTATGCTATACTGTATATAGTCTTTTAATGGATAAATGCATTTATATAGCATTGTTTTCATTTTATATATATTAGAGCTACACAGTGTGTCATATATATTAATAAGAAACGTGGCCACAAATTAGAAGAAAAGAGGTTTAACCTTAAACTGCTTAGAGGGTTCTTTACTGTAATGCCCCGTACACACGGTCAGATTTTCCGACGGAAAATGTGTGATAGGACCTTGTTGTCGGAAATTTCAAGGACCAAAGTCACGTGTCGGGTGACGCAACGCGTAGGAGGAGTCAGTGACGTAAGATATTGTTTCTAGTCAGCAGCTTGTAACGAGCGGTGTGAGGATCCACCGCGCCCCAAGCGGCTGACTGTCTTCCATCCAGGCTGTTAACAATCCAGGCTTACGTGAGTGCACTCAGTGTAGTGCTGCTGATTTTCTAGTATAAGTTCACTGCGCAATTATGTTTTTTCTTTTTCATTACATATACTGGTGATACCTAAGAATATTCTTTTGGAAACATCTTACTACATAGCGATATTGGAAGCACTTGATGATCAGATTTTATGTTCCAAGGTAGAGGGGATTTTTCCTATTTGTGCTGTTGAAGTATAAACAAGAACGGCCATCAATTTTATATGTTCTGTTGGGACATTTCTTGTGATTTTTATATTTTTACATATTTCCTACTATTATTACTGGACTTTCTATTATGGTTTTTCACTATAATCATCACAACAGATAATTTTTGGGAGTTTAGTGTTATGTTTTTAGCACTTTTAGCACTTATTCACAGTTTAGTGGTTGTGTCCTTTTTAATGATCTGAGCACATACACTTGTAATCTAAGCAATTTGATGGTTTATTTACACGCCATTGTATTTGATTGGAAGGTTAATATTAGCGCAATAACAATTTTTTCACTATATTCATTTTAGGTGTCTGAACACTTGTTTAGTTTTGCAGCTTTTATTATTTGGTTTTCTCAAACATTTTTTTTTACATTTTTTTGCACTATAATTTATCCCGTTTATTTAGTGTCTCATCTATTTTCATTGCAGCGCTTGAGTACTCTTTTTGAAAGCTATTGGCTACTGCCCCGTACGTGTTTTACATCACCGCGCTCAGAACGATCGGATTTTCCGATAACTTTGTGTGACCGTGTGTATGCAAGACAAGTTTGAGCCCACATCCGTCTGAAAAAATCCATGGATTTTGTTGTCGGAATGTCCGATCAATGACCGACCGTGTGTACAGGGCATAAGAGCGGCAAGGATGTGGAATTCCCTTCCACAGGCGGCGGTCTTAGGGGGGAGCATTGATAGTTTCAAGAAACTATTAGATAAACACCTGAACGAACACAACATACAGGGATATACAATGTAATACTGACATATAATCACACACATAGGTTGGACTTGATGGACTTGTGAAATTAACAAGGGGTGGTACTGAGTTAGTCTAGAGAGTGGGGTAGACCCACATCCCAAATATGTCTAGGCAAATGGAAAATGTTGATCCTCTTAAGGGACTTTAAAGGAAGAACCTACTCGGGAGTTAATAAGGAGTATGAGGAGTGTATATTTGAAATGATATTAGGTATTTATTAAGGTATAGACCTAAAAAGATCTGCAGTACACAAGGTTATTGTATATAGGATACAGAGGGATACAGGATGTGTGATACAGACAAAAAAATTGCAATACAGTATGCATAGATACACAATCATAGAACTCTGGTACATATGGAACACACATACGGGGAGTAACCAACGCGTTTCGAGATATACTCTTCTTCAGGGGTGTCTGATTAGAATCACCGCACAGCCTACCCTAGGACCATCACACCCATTGGGGTTTTTGGACGCCCTCTGTTGGGGAATACTCCCCTGGGGACTCCGCTGGGATTGGGTACACACGGCCTGCCCGACATGGACTAGGAGCGAGCACTTACCTCAGTGTTCAGTGGCGTCTTGTCCCTTCCCACCCTTTCCCTCTGAATGGTTTTAATGGATGCAGTAATATACACATTTCCCCAAAGCAATACTACATGACATACCTCTTTGTGCGCGGATTCCAATCAGACACCCCTGAAGAACAGTATATCTCGAAACGCGTTGGTTACTCCCCGTATGTGTGTTCCATATGTACCAGAGTTCTATGATTGTGTATCTTTGCATACTGTATTGCAATTTTTTTGTCTGTATCACGCATCCTGTATCCCCCTGTATCCTATATACAATCACCTTGTGTACTGCAGATCTTTTTAGGTCTATACCTTAATAAATACCTAATTTCATTTCAAATTTACACTCCTCATACTCCTTATAACTCCCGAGTAGGTTCTCCCTTTAAAGTCCCGTAAGAGGATCAAAATTTTCCATTTGCCTAGACTGTGTGATGGACTTGTGTCTTTTTTCAACCTCACCTACTATGTAACTATGTAACTATTATGAGTCTTTTGAATGGTTTATTTTTTTCCAAAAGTTTTTGGAAAACGTGGAAAGAAAATTAAAACTTTTCTTTTATTTTTTTTACACAAAGTTGCCAATTTATTAGATTTTTCTAAGCATGTACATAGCAAAAATGATACCCCAAAAAATATTTTTCTACTCCTCCTGAGTATGGCGATACCACATGTGTGAGACTTTTACACAGCCCACCCACATAGAGAGGTCCAACATGCAGGGAGCACCATCAGGCGTTCTAGGAGCATAAATTATGTTTAGTTTCCTGACTACCTATCACACTTTTGAAAGTCCTGGAGAACCAGGACAATGAAATTACCCACAAAAAGACCCCATTTTGAAAAGAAAACACCCCAATTGGTGACTGGTACTTGGGTACTCTGATGGGCTGGTGACAGGTACTAGGGGTACTCTGATGAGCTGGAGATAGTTACTTGGCTACTCTGTGATTTTCTATAGACCTCGCGCTATGGATTTAAAGTGGAGGTCCAGCCTGAAAAAAAAAAATTGCACAAAAAATACCTAAAAAAATGGAGGAAAAAAAAAATTTTTTTTACTTACATGAAATGCCTGTTGCTAGGCAGTCTTCCTAATCTGCCTCTTCCTACACCGCGGTGATCTTCAGTCTCCTGCTCCCCGCATTGTCTTCTGGGGAATGGGGCGCGGTGTGTTATGGGAACTGTGTGTGTCCCACAACACATCGCATCCCATTTACAAAGCGCCGCGCCGCTCGCGCGTTGCGCAGTAGGAAACTGCCAGTAAAGCCGCAAGGCTCCACTGCCTGTTTCCCTTAGTTAGGATGGCGGTGCCGGGACCCGAGAGCCGAGAGACGGGTCGGCCTTGGGCACCCAGGACAGGTAAGTCTACTCATTTAAAGTCAGCAGCTACAGTGTTTGTAGCTGCTGACTTAAAAAAAAAATTTAGCTGGCCGGAATCCCGCTTTAAGTGAATTTGGTAGTTTTTCACTATGCTATATGATATAAGATAATAATTTATTATTTATCTATTTATTGTGAAATTACTGGTTTGAAGTTATAACTTCAAACTTCAGTAATTTGTGCGTTAAGCCACCTGCTTGAGTACAGTTTTTGAAAATATAGTAAATTACCTTAAAAACAATATATATTAATTTGTATATTACTGTAACAAGGTCGCTGGTCTCCTTCGGGCTAATGAGAACCTCCAGGGCCAGAGTTAGCTGACATCTTTCTGTATATGGTGGGTTGTGAGGCATAGTGGGTGCAAAGTAGTTAGAGTCATTGGGCGCCAGACACTTCTTCAAAGCAAAAGAGATTTTATTTCCCCCAACAGAACCTTGAGAAAGAGGGTTAGGGCCAGGACACCCTTAGGTAGTTGAAAGATTAATTGGCAGACTCCGAGACTTCAACAGGAGGACAGCCATGCAGGGAAAAGGCCTCCAGCAAGACGCCACATCTGCATGTGTAGGAATGCTGTCTCTTATGGCAACAGTCTGACTCTTTAACAGTTCCTAACACAAAGTGTTATGCCCTGTACACACGATAGGATTTTCCGGCAAACAAAACCGTGGATTTTTTTCCGAAGGATGTTGGCTCAAACTTGTCTTGCATACACACGGTCACACAAATGTTATCGGAAATTCCGAACGTCAACAACGCGGTGACATACAACACGTATGACGAGCCGAGAAAAAGGAAGTTCGATAGCCAGTGTGGCTCTTCTGCTTGATTCCAAGCATGCGTGGCCTTTTGTGCGTCGGAATTGTGTACACACGCTCAGAATTTCTGACAACAAGTTTTGTTGTCGGAAAATTTGAGAACCTGCTCTCAAACATTTCCGACAACAAATGCTCTATGGTCGGACTTTCCAACAACAAGCTCACATCCAACATTTGTTGTCGGAAAATCCCATCGTGTGTACAGGGCATAACAGTTCCTCCTCTTCCATTGCAATCACTTCTTGTAGTTCTTCAGCACACTGAGCTCCCAGTCTCTCACTAGACTAGATGATTCACTGCCTCTACAATGGCTTGCAAAAGTATTCACCCCCCCTTGGCATTTTTTTTGTTTTGTTGCCTCACAACCTGGAATTAACATGGATTGTTTGAGGATTTGCATCATTTAATTTACAGAACATGCCCACAACTTTGAAGATTTTTTTTATTGTGAAGCAAACATCAAATAGGACAAAATAACAGAAAAAGTCAATGTGCATAACTATTCACCCTCCTAAAGTCAATACTTCGTAGAGCCACCTTTTGCAGTTATCACAGCTCCAAGTCGCTTTGGATAAGTCTCTATGAGCTTGCCACATCTTACCACTGGGATTTTTGCCCATTCCTCCTTGCAAAACTGCTCCAGCTCCTTCAAGTTGGATGGTTTGCGCTTGTGAATAGCAATCTTTAAGTCTGACCACAGATTTGGATTGAGGTCTGGCCTTTGACTAGGCCATTCCAACACATTTACATGTTTCCCCTTAAACCACTCAAGTGTTGCTTTAGCAGTGTGTTTGGGGTCTTTGTCCTGCTGGAAGGTGAACCTCCATCCTAGCCTCAAATCACACACAGAGTGGTACAGGTTTTGCTCAAGAATATCCCTGTATTTAGCACTATCCATCTTTTCCTCAACTCTGACCAGTTTCCCAGTCCTGACTGCTGAAAAACATCCCCACAGCATGATGCTGCCACCACCATGTTTCACTGTGGGGATGGTGTTCTTTGGGTGCTGTGATCTGTTGGGTTTGCGCCAGACATAGCGTTTTCTTTGATGGACAAAAAGTTACATTTTAGTCTCATCAGACCAGAGCACCTTCCTCCATACATTTTGGGAGTCTCCCACATGCCTTTTCGCAAACTCAAAACGTGCCATTTTGTTTTTTGATGAAAGTAATGGCTTTCTTCTGGCCACTCTGCCATAAAGCCCAACTCTATGGAGCGTACGGCTTATTGTCGTCCTATGTACAGATACTCCAGTCTCTGCGGTGGAACTCTGCAGCTCCTCCAGGGTTATCTTAGGTCTCTGTGCTGCCTCTCTGATTAATGCCCTCCTTGCCCGGTCCCTGAGCTTTGGTGTGCGGCCATCTCTTGGCAGGTTTGCTGTTGTGCCATGTTCTTTCCATTTGGTTATGATAGATTTGATGGTGCTCCTAGGGATCATCAAAGATTTGGATATTTTTTATAACCTAACCCTGACTTGTACTTCTCAACAACATTGTCCCTTACTTGTTTGGATAGTTCCTTGGTCTTCATGGTCGTGTTTGGTTAGTGGTGCCTCTTGCTTAGGTGTTGCAGTCTCGGGAGCCTTTCCAAAAGGTATATGTAATGACAGATCATGTGACACTTAGATTGCACACAGGTGGACATCATTTCAATAATTATGTGACTTCTGAAGGTAATTGGTTGCACCAGAGCTTTTCATGGGCTTCATAACAAAGGGGATGAATAAATACGCACATGCCAATTATCAGTTTTTTATTTCTGAAAAATAGTTTTATGTATATATTTTTCTAATTTTACTTCCCAAACTTAGACTATTGTGTTCTGATCCATCACATATAATTCAGATTAAAAAAAACATTGAACTAAAGGCTGTAATGTAACAAAATAGGTAAAAAGCCAAGGGGGGTGAATACTTTTGCAAGGCACTGTAAATCCCTTGAGCTCCTCCAATCTTCACCGTGGTATCTTCCTCAAGCATCAGTATGCTGGGTTCCTAGCTTGGCACTCAAGATACTTCTCAAGCTTCACCCCACTGGCCTGCTCGATCCCTGGCTTGACATACAAGGCTGCTCTGCAAGCGTCACCTCCGCTGGCTGGGTCCCTGGCTTGATACCCATTGAAGTTTCCCAATTTTTCACCGTCCCCGGTTGGTGAGAATACTGCTCCGGTACTTGCTTCAGCTACTCACTGTGGTCCCTGGTAATAAGGTGGTTGGTCCCTTAGTGGCGACAGCTTTCCCTCTACCTCTGACCACGACAGGTTCTCCGGCCGGCAGAACCATCACTTCTGGTTGGACTGCAAGCCGCAATCCCAACCCTGCGCTGCTCTCTTGCTTCTGGATAGGACCTCAGACAGCCTAACAGCCAGGATGTATCCGGCATAGGCCCAAACTCCGGCCTAGCAGCCCGGGCATTACAACACACGTCCACCCAGACAGCCGTCCAGGTGGCACAGAACAGTGATCACCTGACTCCACCCAAATATATAGGTTCTCCCAGCAGGCCAAGGGGTTTAGGAAAACCCCTGCCCTTTGGCTGGGATACCCCATATACCCATAATCTGACCTTGCATTGCCCTTCTCATATCTAATGCCACCAAGTACCGGGCCACCTAGCGGCAAAAGAGAGAATTGCAGCAATTACGGACTTAGAGTGAAATCAATTGATCCTCAACAATTAGCCAAGGTAGCTATACCTGGCAGGTAAATTTAGGAGCAACCCTGCCTAAACACCAGGGTGCTACATCACTTATGGTAGTTAACCCCTTGCCACCCAGGCGAATTCTGACACTTCTCTCCTACATGTAATAATCATCATGATTTTTTCTAGAAAATTACTCAGAACCCCAAACATTATATATATTGTTTTAGCAGACTCCCTAGGGAATACAATGGTGGTCGTTGCAACTTTTTATGTTACACGGTATTTGCGCAGCAATTTTTCAAACCCATTTTTTTTTGGAAAAAAACTGTTTCATGAATATAAGAAAAAAAAAAAAAAACACTAAAGATAACCCGATTTTTTTGTATAATGTGAAAGATGATGTTATGCCAAGTAAATAGATACCTAACATGTCACGCTTTAAAATTGCGCACACTCGTGGAATGGCGCCAAACTTGAGTACTTAAAAATCTCCATAGGCAACTCTTTAAATTTTGTTTACAGATTACATGTTTAGAGTTACAGAGAAGGTCAAGTGCTAGAATTTTTGCTCTCGCTCTAACGATCGCGGTGTATGTAACCTGTGTGTATCTGGCTCTGATACTAGCCAGTGCCTCACCAGCCACTGACCTCACCACACGTCCCGGCTCAAAAATTGTAGCTAGTATATGGTACAGACAAATGAGAGGTTCTCGTCATGTTTCTCGGCATATACCGCCTCGGCTTCATCAGGAGTATAAAAGGTGAGCACTATAAGATTAAAAACAAACATAAATACAATACAATACATATGTATTATCACAATAATATTCCAAGTTTTTATCATTATTTATCATGCATATTCCTGTATATCCATACCAAGGTGGTGTAACCATTGGTAAAGAACCCCTCTAAAAGATGAATGTTGGGATAGCTTTGCCAGGGAAACCAAGATGAAAGGAATCATGGTTACAGCATCAATTAGAGATGTACTGTATGTACTCCATTCATTTTTATATAAGCCCATATACACTATATTACCAAAAGTATTGTGACACATGCCTTTACACGCACATGAACTTAAATTGCATCCCAGTCTTAGTCTGTAGGGTTCAATATTGAGTTGGCCCACCCTTTGCAGCTATAACAGCTTCAACTCTTTTGGAAAGGCTGTCCACAAGGAGTGTTTAGGAGTGGGTCTATGGGAATGTTTGACCATTCTTCCAGAAGTGCATTTGTGAGGTCAGGCACTGATGTTGGACGAGAAGGCCTGGCTGGCCGTCTCCGCTCTAATTCATCCCAAAGGTGTTCTATCAGGTTGAGTTCAATACTCTGTGCAGGCAGGGGCGGATCCAGAGCCTAGTCTCGGGAGGGGCACTGCCATAAAATTTTGCGGGCAATTTGTCGTGGCAATGGCTGGTGTTGGCGCTTCAATCATCACAGCACCATGGTTGATGTGGTGTCAGGATGATTGAGGCACATTATTTATATTATTACATTGTAATGTAAAATGAAATCGTTCAACTCCCCATAATGCAGAATCATTGGGAGCCCTGAGCATGTCACTTGCTACCGTCGCCTGCCACCAGATGCAGTGTGTCACTTGCCAATGTCGCCTGCCACCAGATGTGGATTGTCACTTGCCAATGTCGCCTGCCACAACATGCGGATTGTCACTTGCCAATGTCACCTGCCACAAGATGCGGATTGTCACTTGCCAATGTCGCCTGCCACAAGATGCGGATTGTCACTTGCCAATGTCGCCTGCCACAACATGCGGATTGTCACTTGCCAATGTCGCCTGCCACAAGATGCGGATTGTCACTTGCAAATGTCACCTGCCACAAGATGCGGACTGTCACTTGCCAATGTCGCCTGCCACAACATGCAGATTGTCACTTGCCAATGTCGCCTGCCACAAGATGCAGATTGTCACTTGCCAATGTCGCCTGCCACAAGATGCAGATTGTCACTTGCCAAGTTGCCAGTGAATGTGTCCCAGAGTGAGGGCGGGCAGTGAGAGATATTGTAACTCATCAGAATATGCATGCAAAAGCATGTTGCATTGCGGCCATCTTGGTACACCCTCACTTGTCAGCAGTAAGACTAGAGTTAGAAGTCGGCAAGCAGACATCTTTATACACCCACCGGAGTCTTGCTTTTCACAGTTATTTTTAACAGTAAACTCAGCTTATTTAGTGAAATATAAGTTGAGTTTACTGTTAAAAATAACTGTGATAAGCAAGACTCTGGTGGGTGTATAAAGATGTCCGCTTGCCGACTTACAAACACTAGGCTTACTGTGGACGAGTGCGGGAGTACCAAGATGGCCGCGACGCAACGTCCCTTCAGTCACATTTTCAGAAGGGGAGCGGTTTCAACACCTGCCTGCTCGCTGCCTCGCTCAGCCTCAGTCACACGCCAGCCGCCCACTCCAGGCCCTGTAACACTGTCACGTCGCTCGGGTCTGAGAGACTCGAGTCCGACCTCCGACATGACGCCGTGACTCACTCACTCACTGCAGTGTGAGTGTGACTTACCGTGATGTTACTCGTTGCTAACGCCAGGGCCGCCTGGCGTCTAGCAATGAGTGCAGAGCAGGGAAGAGGCTCCTCCCACCTATCCTTCCTTCAGTGTCAGTGGCCGCCGCCACCGCCCGTACGTACCACACGCGAGTCTCTCTCTCGGCGCCGCTGATCGGCACATGTGAGAGAGAGACTTAGGCCGGCAGCGGAGTGCAGGAGACAATTACATTCAGAGTGTGTGTGCTATTATTTCGGGGGGGATCCCCTGTGTGCAGGCCAGTCAAGTTCCTCCATCCCAAACTCACTCATTCATATCTTTAGGGACCTTGCTTTGTGCACTGGTGCGCAGTCATGTCGGAACAGGAATTTTGGTGGAGGAGGGATTATGGTGTGGGGTTGTTTTTCAGGTGTTGGGCTTTGCCCCAATGAAGGGAACACTTAGGGCATGAGCATACCAAAACATTTTGGACAATTTCATGCTCCCAACTTTGTGGGAACAGTTTGGGGATGGCCCCTTCTTGTTCCAACATGACTGCACACCAGTTCACAAAGCAAGGTCCATAGAGACATGGATGAGTGAGTTTGGGATGGAGGAACTTGACTGGCATGCAGAGAGTCTTGACATCAACCAGATAGAACACCTTTGGGATAACTTAGAGCGGAGACTGCGATCTAGGCCTTCTCGTCCAACATCAGTGCCTGACCTTACAAATGCTCTTCTGGAAGAATGGTCAAACATTCCCATAGACACACTCCTAAACCTTGTGGACAACCTCCCCAGAAGAGTTGAAGCTGTTATAGCTGCCAAGGGTGGGCCAACCAATATTGAACCCTACGGACTAAGACTGGGATGCCATTAAAGCAGACCGTCAGTCATTTTTTTAACTTTCCATCTATTAAATCTTCTGCCCTTGTTGTTGTTTTAACTTTGGATGGTAAAACATTTTTTTTCTGCCAGTAAATACCTTATACAGCCCACTTCCTGTTTCTGGTCATTAGCCTAGGCTTTTTGACATCATGCACAGCTCTCTCTCTCTCACTCTTGTGAGAGTGTGCCAGGAAGGGAGGGGGGTTCAGTCATAAGAGGGCCAATGAAAGCTGCAGGGCTGCAGAACTGAAGGTGTACCTCTGTGTGTCTGTGTAAATCCAGGAAGTGAACAGGCAGCAGCTTTAGCTGCCCACAGTTAAAATGGCTGCAGCCAGACTTCATGGAGGGAGATTTCTGCAGCATATTTGGAAAGTACAGAATCACAATATATATAACATAATATGCAAAGTGGTTGGAGGGAAGCTTCAGAATCGCAAAGAAGTTTTTGTTACAAATTATGTGAGCAGACTGCACTTCCTCTTTAAAGTTCATGTGCGTGTAAAGGCAGGCGTCCAAATACTTTTGGTAGTATTGTGTACTGTATATGCACTAGAAGGCTAAAAGGGCACAAACAATTAATGAAAAAAGTAGCTTAATAAAAATGAGCCTAATCACTCAATGCTGGGATAAGCTCCAGTATCAACAACCAATATGTACTGAAAGTTAAGATAAAGATGAAAAAAGGTTGCAAGGCTAGCAAATAAGCGTAATTAAGAATATATTAGCATACTTTCATCTTTATCTTAACTTTCAGTACATATTGGTTGTTGATACTGGAGCTTATCTCAGCATTGAATGATTAGGCCCATTTTTATTGGGCATTTTTTTCATGTATTGCTTGTGCTCTTTTAAATGTCAAAAGAAACCGGCCGACGTTCAGCTGGCTTCTGTCGAAGGGTTATGACCGAAAAAGGTCTGCCGACTGGCTCCCGATCAGTGCTCTAAGCCAATGGCTGAGAGCGCTGACCGGAGTGTTCTGGCCGGGGGCAGTCCCCTGTCAGAACACAATAACAATAACTAACATTGGATTGATAGTACAGCGGCTCCGCCGCTGGGTTGAACGACCCCACTGGGTTGAACGAAAAAAAAACTAGTAGTGTGTACGAAGCTTTAGCCTGCTTGTGCACACTGTATATATGGTACCTAACTGATGCCTCTACTGGTGGTTTCTTCCATCCTGGCTGCTGAGCATCTGGCATAAGGGTCCCAACATTTGACTTTTAAAAGGGTTCTTTACCGATGGCTATACCTCCCTGGCATGGTTATAAATATGCGTTACAAATGATAATAAAAGTCGGAATATTGTTGTGATAATATACTGTATATGTGGTTTATTTTTTATTTGTTTTTATTGTAATGCCCCGTACACCGGTCGGATTTTCCGACGGAAAATGTGTGATAGGACCTTGTTGTCGGAAATTCTGACCGTGTGTGGGCTCCATCACACATTTTCCATCGGATTTTCTGACACACAAAGTTTGAGAGCAGGCTATAAAATTTTCCGACAACAAAATCCGTTGTCGGAAATTCCGATCGTGTGTACACAAATCCGACGAACAAAGTGCCACGCATGCTCAGAATAAATAAAGAGATGAAAGCTATTGGCCACTGCCCCGTTTATAGTCCCGACGTACGTGTTTTACGTCACCGTGTTTAGAATGATTGGATTTTCCGACAACTTTGTGTGACCGTGTGTATGCAAGACAAGTTTGAGCCAACATCTGTCTGAAAAAATCCTAGGATTTTGTTGTCGGAATGTCCGAACAAAGTCCGACCGTGTGTACGGGGCATTATAGTGCTCACCCATTACACTCCTGATGAAGTGGATATATTCCGAGAAACGTGTCGAGAACAGCTAATTTGCCAGCACCATATGCTAGCTACAAATTTTGAGATAATATTGTCTTACTTCACAACATACTGAAATAGTTATGGTTATGTTGATGTTTAGCTTTAAATAACTAAATTTCTGAAGGAAAACTATTGGCAGAAAACTGGTAGAAGAACATTTTGATGAAATAATCTAGTAGCAAACAGTTGCTATTTAAAGCTCTAGTAGCAAAAAAATCTGTCATGGCTTTTAACTATGTAATTTGAACCTTCTGGAAGGGATTATCTCATAAAAAATAAGGTCGTTTTTCCTGACCATTGAGGTACCTTGGAAGGTGCCAGACAATTATGGTTGGACAATCTGGGCTAAAAGGATAAAGAACACATCCATCCTAATTAAGAATCTTTTGATCCAATTTTTCTCCTAGCCTACTCTAGAAAACATGGTCCTTGGAAAGCATCAAACTTATTTCAGGTACAGAAGTAACACATTGTCACTTTTCTCCAGTACTACTCTCATGTCATGAGTCTCTTGTGGATGATCATCAGTTTGTTGTCTAATGAAGGCTCTGGCCTTTTCAAAGGTACTGAAAGGTACTTCATATAGGAATGTTATCTGCAGCTTTCTGAACAATCACAGCCTAGAACAAAGAAAATAATCCTGGATATTCAATGGGCAAGTCTATGAGTTGTTCCCCTCTTCAAGGCTATAACTGCCTCCGCTGTTCTGGGAAGGCCTTCCACAATATTTTGGAGTGTCTGTGGGACATGTACCTATTCAACCACAAAAAAACTTTGTGAGGTCAGGTACTGATATTAGACAAGAAGACTTGGTTCACATTATTCAGATCCATGCTTTAGTCGGGTTGAGTTCAGGTTCTGGCAGACTACTCAAGTTCCTCCACACCATGCTCATCAAACAATGTCTTTATGGAGATGTTGGATGAGAAGACCTGGCTTGTTCCAATTCATCCCAAAGGTGATCAATAGGGTTGAGGTCAGGGCTCTGGTAGACCACTCAAATTCCTCCACACCATACTCATCAAACAATGTCTTTATGGAGATGTTGGATGAGAAGACCTAGGTGTTCAATAGGGTTGAGGTCAGGGCCCTAGCACACCACTCGAGTTCCTCCATATCATACTCATCAAACAATGTCTTTATGGAGATGTTAAATGAGAAGACCTGGCTTGTTCCAATTCATCCCAAAGATGTTCAGTAGGGTTGAGACCAGGGCTCTGGCAGACCACTCGAGTTCCTCCACACCATACTCATCAAACAATGTCTTTATGGAGATGTTGGATGAGAAGACCTAGCTCATTCTAATTAATCCCAAAGGTGTTCAATAGGGTTGAGTTCAGGGCTCTGGCAGACCACTCGAGTTCTTCAACACCAAATTCACCAAACCATGTGTTTATGTAACTGGAATTATGCAGAGCTGTTCAACCATGCTGGAATAGAAAAGGGCCTTCACCATTTGTTACAAAATTCATGGTCCAACAAGGTTGGAAGGGGCAGTTGTCTTTGTATTCTGTAGTATGAACTGTATCCTTCACTAAAAACACCTGCACTCAATAATTGTCCACATGAAAACCACACATTTGTTGTTCAGAAAACAGGAATAATTATTGCTGGCATAGAAAGGTACTAGTCAGCTAGAGGACTTGGGTGAATTGGCATTTCCCTGTTAGCTGTTAATACTGATTATGAACAGGTTATATAAAAGCAACGTGTTGTTACCAAAACAGGCGGTTAAGGATAATCTTCCAATGGGGACACCTGTTCAGATGACAGCTGTCTAGAAGGGGAATCGCCCTCACTTTGGAGTTTCTGTTGTGTCTTCGGGACAGGACATTATGTTACTTTAGTTTAAAAAAGTAAACATGATTTTAATGTTGTTGAATTGTTCTACAGCTCTGTCATATACATGACCTGTGAAGGACTTAAACCCCCAGTCCTCTTAACCACCCCCTTAGACATACTCAAAAACCCCTCCAGTACTCCCCACAAAAGACGTGACAAGGTTCTGGAGTAAATGGCCTTGCGGCCTTTTATTAACAAAATATAAAATAAATAAATAACATTTTAAATAACTTTTAAATAATTTTTATTAATAAACTTTCTCAATACTTATTAGGGTCTTGGAGGGGAACCCACCCACAGGTCACTGCAAAAACTTCGTAAAAAACTTTTTGGTCTCCAGTCGCAAACCCCAGGCTGTGAGACAGTAAACAACCTTCCCCAGTGACCTAACTTTTACCCCTTCCTGGTTAACACCTCGTAACCGGAAGGTACATAACAAAGCCCATATTACATATGGGTACCAACCATGTAAAATCACCATAACATAAATCTCCTCCTCTTCGCAGACCCAAACCACTGCCACCGCACGCAAGGGGTAAAGCCTTACCCTTGCACGCACCTCCAAACCCTCAATGCACGCTGTACCCCATCCTGCAAACCTAAAGCCCAAAGGTCAGTACCTACTTCAGTAAGGTGCACCCCATCACTCCTAAGGTATCTCCACGTATCCACCTCTAACTCCCTGTGTCGTATGGTAACCCCCCCATTACGCATAACGAACTTGCTGACTTCCTTGTTTACCTTAACTCGGGCCCTGTCGACCTTTTTATCAGACAATGCCCAACGCCAATTCGTCCTCCCCACCATGTCTTACCACACTATAACCATGCCAGGAAATGACGCCTGTAAGCGTAAAACATCGCACTTGATGTCTCGTATAAGATCCCTCATGGACCTAACCCCCATGTCGTTCCCCCCCACATGGAGCACCAACACATCTGGAGCCTTGTCCCAACGAGCAAACTTGTGAACTTCTGACCTTACCCTGTTCCACAGCATACCCGGAAGCCCGATCCACCTGACCCGTGCCTCCTGTCTTGGGATACCTAGTTGCCTACCGTTCGGCCGAACGTCGGCCCTTTTTGCCCCCCAGAAAACGAAGGAGTGGCCCAAAATCCAAACCAGGGGAACATAGTCACCTGTAAAGCAAGATTGACAAACAACACAATAAGTAACCCCCCAACCTTAAACTCTATACCCTAAATGAAACACCTCCCAAACACCATCCTACAATAAATGCGGGCGGATATACAGCTTAAACCTATCTGAGTCCCACCTGCCAATGCGCTTCACTGTTTCAAAACGAAGCCCCGCCCTGGCAGCCTCTGTAGCAGCCCCTATGCAGAAAGAGTGGGATGAGTACCTAGCAGGATCGTGACCGGCCGCCGCGAAACATTTTTTGAACACTGCTACAAATTGAAATTTGGACAAGGATGACCCATCTGCATGGATCAAAAACGAGCCCGGCAATAGCGGGCGCCTCTCCCTGAACAATGCCACCGCTGCTACCGGACAAATGTGGGACCCCGCAATCCGGAAAACCTCCAATTGCGCTCCCTTCCCAATCTGATCAGTTTTTGACCTTTTAATCCATATCCTAACTGAATCGGTCGAAAACTCCAGATCCTCACATTGAAGCCCCCCTGAGGCCCGTTTGGACGGGCTGACCAATTCACTTACCCGTAACGCCCCAAAAAGCGCTAACGCAAAAGCCGCCCGGAATAACGCGCTTTCAAACTCCGAACTACAAATATACGATACCTGTCGAAATAGGCCGTGTAACATGTCAAAAGACACTGGGCGCCGACCATCACTCTTCCGATGCTCTTTCCTGTAGCCTTTCACTGCTTGTTTCACCCAGAAATCTTTTGTGTGGTCACGCAGCCCTTGTAACTTAAAAAGAAAGGCCAAACCTGCCAGTTTCTTATCGATGGCAGCTGCCGAGATGCCCCTCTCAAAACCCCTATTAATAAAATAAAGAATCGCTTGAGGTACCTCCCGGCCCACAGGGTCGATTTCTAGCCCCTGTAAGCATGCCAACCAGTCTTGCCATACCTTGGAATAAGCGTCCCAAGTGGCCCTACTCACGGAGTGCTGAATCCACCTTGCCACGTTCCCAAGGCAACCTTCCACATCCAGTCCGGGCAGGTAACCCCCTGCTGCTCCGCGTCTGGTGCCAACTCCCGAAACCTGTCCCACTGAAAACGAGACAGTGCGTCAGCTACAGTGTTCTCGACCCCTGGTAAGTGTACAGCGTAGATGAAAACATTCAATCTCAAACAGAGCAATATTAAATACCTCAGCAACCTGACCACTGGCATGGACTTGGCTGAAAAACGGTTAATCACCTGGACAACACCTAAGTTGTCACAGTTGAGCCGCACTTTCAGGTTACGGAAAGACTCCCCCCAGATTTCCATTGCCACCACAATTGGAAACAGTTCCAGTAGAACCAGGTTCTTCAAAAACCCAGCCTCCACCCAAGTAGGGGGCCAGCGGGCAGCGCTCCAAGTTCTTTGGAAAACAGCCCCGTAGCCCGTAGAACCAGCCGCATCCGTAAACAATTCAAGATCCCAATTACTGATGGGACCTGACATCCAAAGAGCACGCCCGTTGAATGATTCCAGGAATTCGTGCCATACCCACAAGTCCTCCCTATGGTCGCTGTTAAGTGTCACAAAGTGAGTAGGGATGGTGACCCCCGCAGTCGCTGCCGACAACCGCCGGCAAAAGACCCTGCCCATGGGGATTATTCGGCAAGCAAAGTTTAGCTTGCCCAATAACGATTGTAGCTGCCTCAATTGCACCTTACGTTTTCCGATGGTGCCCCGCACCTCTGCCTTGAGTGCTTCAAGCTTGTCCAACGGCAGACGGCACTCCATTCTCATGGAATCTACCTCAATTCCCAGGAAAACAATGTTGGACATGGGGCCAACAGTTTTTTCCAGCGCTAACGGGACCCCAAAACGCTCTGCTATGTGCTGTAACGTGCCCAATAAGACTGCACAGATGTTGGAACCTGCAGGGCCAGAAAGTCGTCCAGGTAGTGGATGACAGAATTGATCCCAGAAACGTCCCGTACCACCCATTCCAGAAAAGAACTGAACTTTTCGAAGAAGGCGCAGGAGATAGAACACCCCATGGGGAGGCATCGATCTACATAGTATGCCCCATCCCATTCCAAACTTTCCGGGTGCACAGGCAAAAGCCGAAAGGCAGCTTCAATATCTGCTTTCGCCATGAGTGACCCCCGACCGCAGCGACGGACCCATGCTATCGCTGCATCAAAGGAAGTGTACGTAACTGCACACTCCTCCGGTGCAATCGCATCGTTGACTGAACCACCCTTCGGAAACGAAAGGTGATGAATAAGCCTGAATTTATTTGGCTCCTTCTTTGGAACCACTCCCAATGGGGATACAACCAATCCCGGAAGTGGGACAGAAGTAAAAGGGCCGGCCATGCGCCCTAACTGTATTTCTTTTTCCAATTTTTCTGCCACCACCGTAGGATGCGTAAGGGCCGAGCGTAAATGTTTTGCTATGGGAGGTGCAGCCTCCAAGGAACACGGTATTTTAAAACCGCTCGTTCTTCGTCCTCTTTCTTCCGCTCTTCCGGTTTCAATCTATCCAGATTGAATTTCTCTAACGGGAGCAATGTGAATATCGCCACATATTCTCCCTTCCAAATCTTTTCCTTCACTTCTGTTTTGAGGTGGGCCCCCAATGGTGGGCCCACCTGGCCAGCCCCCCGATTGACGGAAGATGCACGCTGTCCGGACTGGTCGCTCGAAGCCCCCTGTGACTCACCAACCGTCTGCTCCTGGCATCTGCGACGGGCTGAGGGGGGGAACCATGGGTTGCGCTGGTCTCCCCCATCCCTGCACTCCGGCCCCTCCGCTGTGTCCTGTTGCCATCACTTCTTCTGGCTCCTCGAGCCTGCTGATCACTGGGGGGCGGCTGAATCGATCCTCCTCTGGCATTCTGCTGTGGCCCCTGACCCCTGGGAGCGGAGTCAGGGCTGAAGCGCTCTGGCGGCCTGGAACGGCGTGCACGGGGAGCCTCCATGGCCCCCCCGCTCGTTGAAGCTCTGTCCTCTGACCGGATGGCTGCCACCTGAGCCTGCAGCCAGTCTGCCCCTTGTGCTGCCGCCGCTGCTCTAAGCTGTGTCAGTATCATAGCCGCTGTGAGATCTGCCATATTGAGGGAAAATCAGTGGAGCGATGGGAGCGCATGTGAATCTTTTCCCTGTCGCTCTTCCACTGACGTCACTTCCCCCTTCTTCCACCTAATCTTCTCCTGCACATCTTGCCCTGCTTCAGCCACTCCCCCTTTTCCTTAAAGGGGAAAACAGCGTGAGACAGCGAGACTGTGCAGTCCGCACATGTCATGCTGTCCCTGCGCCAATCCCCTGCAGTCCTCTGCTCCGGGACCTCCTGTATAGGAGGTTTGCGTTAACCACTTGCTTCCCACTCACCATCAAATGACGGCGGGACGATGCGGCTCTCGTTCTGGGTGGACATCATATGACAGGGAACCAGAACAGCCACCCTCGCGCGCCCATGGGGCAGCCGTGCCGTGTAGCTAGGATATGGCGCAACCCCGATCTCTGTAAAGAGCCGCTGACACGACTCTTTAAACATGTGATTGGCTGTGTGCAATCACAGCTTGTCACATGTAAATGCGGAAGTGCCATAAATCGGCTCTCCTCGCCTCACAATGACAGAGTGTGTGGCGAGGAGAGCCGCTCAGCGGCATCTCCTCGCAGGGGAGAACAGGAAGGGTAATCAGGGCACTGACCATCAGTGCCTTGATTACAGTAAAGCTGCAGCAGTGCCACCAATCAGTGACCATGATGCCGCGTACACACGGGCGGACTGTTCGACCGGACTGGTCCGACCGACTTTCCGATGGACTTTCCACGGACTTTTGAACGAACAGACTTGCCTACACACGATCACACCAAAGTCCGATCGTAAGGAAGTTGATAGCCGGTAGCCAATAGCTGCCCTAGCGTCGGTTTTCGTCCATCGGACTAGCATACAGACGAGCTGACTTTTCGATAGGAACTGGGTCCAGTGGAGTTCCAATATAAAGATTTGAAACATGTTCCAAATCTAAAGTCCGTCATATTTTTGACCGAAAAATTCCGCTGCAGGTCCGATGGAGCCCACACACGGTCGGATTGTCCGCCGGATTAGGTCTGTCGGACCAGTCCGGTCAAAAAGTCCGCCCGTGTGTACACAGCATGAGTGCCACCAATCAGTGCCCATGAGTGCCTATCAGTGACACAAATCAATGCCTATTACTGGTGTCAGTCAGTGCTGCCTTTTAATGCCCATCAGTGCCTGCTCATCAGTGCTGCCCATCAATTCCCATCAGTGCCCATTGGTGCCATCCATCAGTGCTGCCTATCCGTGCTTCCTATCAGTGCACACCAATGCCAAATATCAGTGTCCACCAGTGCTACCTATCAGTGCCCACCAGTGCCACCAATCAGTGCCCATGAGTGCCACCAATCAGTGCCCAGTGACACAAATCAATGCCTATTGCTGGTGCCAGTCAGTGCTGCCTTTTAGTGCCCATCAGTGCCTGCTCATCAGTGCTGCCCGTCAATTCCCATCGGTGCTGTCCATCAGTGCCCATCAGTGCTGCCTATCCGTGCTGCCTATCAGTGCCCACCAATGCTACCTATCAGTCCCCACCAGTGCTGCCTATCAGTGCCCACCAGTGCCGCCTATCAGTGCTCCTCAGTGCCGCATATCAGTGCCACCTATTAGTGCCCATCAGTGCGGCATAATATTGCCTCTTCATCAGTGCCACCTATTCAGTGCCCATAAGTGCCACCTTATCAGTGCCCATCAGTGCAGACTATCAGTGCCGCCTCATCAGCGCACATCAGTTTAGGAGAAAAATTACTTATTTACAAAATTTACTGACAGAAACTAAGAAAACCTTTTTTTTTTTCAAAATTTTCCGTCTTTTTTTTTCTTTTTTTAGGAAAAAATAAAAACCCAGCAGTGATTAAATACCACCAAAAGAAAGCTCTATTTGTGTGAAGAAAGCAATTAAAATTCATTTGGGTACAGTGCTGCATGACCGCGCAATTGTCATTCAAAGTGCGACAGCGCCGAAAGCTGAAAAATGGTCTGGGCAGGATGGGGTGAAAGCGCCCAATATTGAAGTGGTTAAAGATGAAATCCAGGCAAATAGCTCAGTACAAAGAAGGATATGCATCCAGTCCTGAGATGTACACAGCTCTGCCACGCAACACCACACTGTCTAGCAGGGAAAAACGTCCCTGCACCATTTCTGGAATCGCAGCTCGCATGGGAACTGGTGCCGACCTGTAGTGGGAAGCACCCTCGCAGATTTGAACCTAGCCTTAAACAGAATATGTGCCCAGTCACATATGCAGAGTTCGTGTACCCACAAAATACTCGCACTAATTGTACCACAAATGACAGTCTCACAGACACACATAAACTTCGAGACAAATGATTGTTTTAAAAAATTTTTTAAAATGTAACAATCGCATTACTTAAACTTTTGTGCTTACAAAACAATGTATCTTCTGCCTGTTTGAGCCTACCTTAATCCAGCAACAGTTGAGACAATGAACACCAGGATTAGGGCTATGTAATGTACAACATAATGTATAGAGTAGAGAGGTCAAGAGTAAGTAACATACAAAACAACATATAGAGTGCACCGGTCAGGATGAGCCCCCCCCGTTGACATCAGAGTCCTCCCTTACATCGAAGTTCCCAGAATCCTCCTCCTACATCAGAATCTACAGTGTTCTCTTATACATAAAGAGTCCCAGAGTTTCTCCATTAAATCAAAGTCCGCAGAGCCCCCTCTAACACGGAGGTTCCCAGAGTCCCCCATTACATCAGAGTCTACCTCTTACATCAGACTTGGCAGAGTTCCTCTCTACATGAGAGTCCTCCCTACATCATATGTACCCATCTTACATCAGAGTCTCAAGCTTGTCCTTTTTAATTCAGAGTCCCCCCTTACATCAGTGTCCCCCCCTTATATCACCACCCCTACTCCCTTGCTTCAAAGTTCCTCCTTACCTCAGTGTCCCCAGTCTCCCTTTACAACAATGTCCCCCCTTACATCGTCATTCACCCTTACCTAAGTGTCCCTTCTCCTCCCTTATATCAGTGGCCCCACACACCCTTACATCGATGTCCCCCCCTCACATCAATGTTCCCCCTTACCTCAGTGTCCCCATTAGCCCTTTACATCAATGTCCCCCATTACCTCAGTGTCCTCAATCCCCATCCATAGGAGGTGGAGCAGGTCTGGAGGGTCTGGGCAAGCATGTTACTGGTTTCTAAGACACCAGACAGTCCTAGCAACTGATAAGCTTGACAGCGGTGGATGTGTAACTGCACTGAAGACTACGGGGGGAAGCCAACAAAGCTATTTTCAAGGACAGTTTCTCCTATCCACAAAGTTTAATGAATTGGAGAAATCAGGGTGTTTTTTTACAAACTGTCCATGAAAATATGGATGGTTGGCCACAGGCCCGGACTGGCCATAGGCATAATGTAAAGGGGTCCAGAGGTGCAGGGTGCTGTGTAATGTAAAGGGGTCCAGAGGTGCAGGGTGCTGTGTAATGTAAAGGGGTCCAGAGGTGCAGGGTGCTGTGTAATGTAAAGGGGTCCAGAGGTGCAGGGTGCTGTGTAATGTAAAGGGGTCCAGAGGTGCAGGGTGCTGTGTAATGTAAAGGGGTCCAGAGGTGCAGGGTGCTGTGTAATGTAAAGGGGTCCAGAGGTGCAGGGTGCTGTGTAATGTAAAGGTGTCCAGGGGTGCAGGGTGCTGTGTAATGTAAAGGGGTCCAGAGGTGCAGGGTGCTGTGTAATGTAAAGGGGTCCAGAGGTGCAGGGTGCTGTGTAATGTAAAGGGGTCCAGAGGTGCAGGGTGCTGTGTAATGTAAAGGGGTCCAGAGGTGCAGGGTGCTGTGTAATGTAAAGGGGTCCAGAGGTGCAGGGTGCTGTGTAATGTAAAGGGGTCCAGAGGTGCAGGGTGCTGTGTAATGTAAAGGGGTCCAGAGGTGCAGGGTGCTGTGTAATGTAAAGGTGTCCAGGGGTGCAGGGTGCTGTGTAATGTAAAGGGGTCCAGAGGTGCAGGGTGCTGTGTAATGTAAAGGGGTCCAGAGGTGCAGGGTGCTGTGTAATGTAAAGGGGTCCAGAGGTGCAGGGTGCTGTGTAATGTAAAGGGATCCAGAGGTGCAGGGTGCTGTGTAATGTAAAGGGGTCCAGAGGTGCAGGGTGCTGTGTAATTTAAAGGGGTCCAGAGGTGCAGGGTGCTGTGTAATGTAAAGGGGTCCAGAGGTGCAGGGTGCTGTGTAATGTAAAGGGGTCCAGAGGTGCAGGGTGCTGTGTAATGTAAAGGGGTCCAGAGGTGCAGGGTGCTGTGTAATGTAAAGGGGTCCAGAGGTGCAGGGTGCTGTGTAATGTAAAGGGGTCCAGAGGTGCAGGGTGCTGTGTAATGTAAAGGGGTCCAGAGGTGCAGGGTGCTGTGTAATGTAAAGGGGTCCAGAGGTGCAGGGTCCTGTGTAATGTAAAGGGGTCCAGAGGTACAAGGTGCTGAAACCCCACGTGCCATCATCAACCGCTGCCGCAAAGCGCTGCTGCCACGCCCCCCCCCCCCCCCGGCTGCTCAGTCTAAAATGCCCGGGCCTATTTTTTGTCCCAGTCCGGGCCTGGTTGGCCACCCTTAAAGCGGTTGTATACCCGCGTTTTTGTTTTTTTTTCCTATACCTGCAAGGGAAAAGGCATAATGAGCTAGTATGCACCGCATACTAGCTCATTATGATATACTTACCTTAGAACGAGGCGCCGGCATCTCATCCTGTCCACGCCGAGGGAGCTGACATCTCCCCTCGGCGTGTCTTCCGGGTATCGCGGCTCCGGCACTGTGAGTGGCCGGAGCCGCGATGTCGTCACTCCCGCGCATGCGCGCAGGAGACTTCTGCCCGGCAAGCTCCGGAGTTTGCCGGGCTGTCAGCCGAGAATCCCCTGTGCGCATGCGCCGCTGGAGTCAGCGGCTCATTGCGAGGGGAATATCTCCTAAACCGTATAGGTTTAGGAGATATTTTTTTTACCTACAGGTAAGCCTTATTATAGGCTTACCTGTAGGTAAAAGTTAACAAAAAGGGTATACAACCACTTTAATTGCCTCTCTCCCAGCCGGTAATTGGACAGTGAAAGGAGAAGCAGCAGGCTAGTGAGCTCATTTGTCTGTCACTCTACTCTCCCCCCTATCAGCATGCTCCTTGTACTGCAGTGCAATTGTATTGCTCCTCTCTGTCCAAATCAGAGGTCTGCTGTACAGCAAAAGGCTGATACCAAATTAAATGCAGGTACACTGCTTGCATTTAAAGTAATGCATTTAATTACATATTCATGAACACAGGGCTGCAATAGTTTACGCCTTTTCCATCTGCCTGGAGTTCAGCTTTACATGACTGAATTTTTTAAGTAAAATTATGACCAAATGCTAACAAAAAGTTTCGAAAGAAAGGTTCTGGTGCCGTACAGTTGTTATTTAAAGCTCTGGTAACAAAAAAAAGTTGTCATGTCTTTTAACTATGTCATCTGAACCTTCTGAAAGGGGTCATCTCTTCAAATGAGCAGGCTATAAGATTAATAGTCAAGAAAAAACAAGCTACCTTCAAAGGTTCCAGGTTATATTACGGCTGGACAGTCTGAGCTGAAAGGATATAGAAAACGTCCACCCAAATTTAGAGTCTTTTAATCCAATTTTTCTCATAACCCACTCTGGAAAAAGACAGTCTTTGGAGAGCATCAGACTTATTTCAGGTATAGAAAGAACGCATTGTCAATTTTATCCAGTACTTCTCTCATTATGTCTCTTGTGGATGATCGGCAGTTAATTTTCTTCTGAAGGCTTTGACCTTTTCTTTTTCTTTCCTTGGGAGGTTCTGAAAGGCACTTCAGAAGGTTATCTGCTGCTTTCAAAGCAATCAAAACCTAGAAAAACAACTTAACCAATGCAAAGAGCACCCATTTGACTCTAAACAAAAGACACAAAAAACTTTTAATACAGACCTTCTGAAACTTTTTAACATAGAACAGTTCGCTCTATACTGCTTGCCTTTATTCGCCCCTTCGGGCACTATTCCTCGTATTGACATTAACAATGTTGGCAAAATTCTTGCTACTGACACCAACAATGGGGCACTATTTCTCCCACTGATAGCAATGATGGGGCACTATTCCTCCCACTTACATCAACAATGGGATACTATTCCTCCCACTGACACCAAGGATGTGGCACTATTGCTCTCACTTACACGAACAATGGGGCAGTATTCATCCCATTGACACCAATGATTGGATATTATTCTTCCCACTAAAGATGTTGCATTGTTTACTCCCACTGACACCAGGACAATTGTACTCCCACTGGCCACAGTTCGGCCCCCTAAAGTCTGAAGGGCAGTAAACTGGTCCCTTGTTTAGAAAGTTTGGAGACTCCTGACATAGATGAAACTTTGAGAGATCTTTCAGGTCTCCGGAAACTTGTGTCAATAATTACTATACATGCAGCTCACAGTACATCAGCATAGTGATCAGCGGGAAGAATGCTCTCCTTACATTGGTGGGCATTGGAAAAAATACTCCTTGCATTGGTGATCAGTGGGAAGAATTCTCCTTATATTGCTGGTCATTGAGAAGAATGTTCCTTACATTGGTGATCAGTGGGAAGAATTCTCCTTACATTGGTGGTCAGTGAGAAGAATGTTCCTTACATTGGTGATCAGTGGGAAGAATTCTCCTTACATTGGTGATCAGTGGGAAGAATGTTCCTTACATTGGTGATCAGTGGGAAGAATGCTCCTTACATTGGTGATCAGTGGGAAGAATGTTCCTTACATTGGTGATCAGTGGGAAGAATGCTCCTTACATTGGTGGTCAGTGGGAAGAATGCTCCTTACATTGGTGGTCAGTGGGAAGAATGCTCCTTACATTGGGGGTCATTGGTAAGAATGCTGCTTACATTGGTGGTCGTTGGGAAGAATGCTCCTTACACTGGTGGTCATTGAAAAGAATGCTCCTTATATTGCAGGTCAGTGGGAAGAATGCTCCTTACACTGGTGGTCAGTGGGAAGAATGCTCCTTACATTGGTGATCAGTGAGAAGAATGCTCCTTACATTGGTGATCAGTGGGAAGAATGTCCCTTACATTGGTGATCAGTGGGAAGAATGTTCCTTACATTGGTGATCAGTGAGAAGAATGCCCCTTACATAGGTGATCAGTGAGAAGAATGTCCCTTACATTGGTGGTCAGTGAGAAGAATGCCCCTTACATTGGTGATCAGTGAGAAGAATGCCCCTTACATTGGTGATCAGTGAGAAGAATGCCCCTTACATAGGTGATCAGTGAGAAGAATGTCCCTTACATTGGTGATCAGTGGGAAGAATGCCCCTTACATTGGTGATCAGTGAGAAGAATGCCCCTTACATTGGTGATCAGTGAGAAGAATGTTCCTTACATTGGTGATCAGTGGGAAGAATGTCCCTTACATTGGTGATCAGTGGGAAGAATGTTCCTTACATTGGTGGTCAGTGGGAAGAATGTTCCTTACATTGGTGATCAGTGAGAAGAATGCCCCTTACATTGGTGATCAGTGAGAAGAATGTTCCTTACATTGGTGATCAGTGGGAAGAATGTCCCTTACATTGGTGATCAGTGGGAAGAATGTCCCTTACATTGGTGGTCAGTGAGAAGAATGCCCCTTACATAGGTGATCAGTGGGAAGAATGTTCCTTACATTGGTGGTCAGTGGGAAGAATGCTCCTTACATTGGTGGTCAGTGGGAAGAATGTTCCTTACATTGGTGATCAGTGGGAAGAATGTTCCTTACATTGGTGATCAGTGGGAAGAATGCCCCTTACATTGGTGATCAGTGGGAAGAATGTCCCTTACATTGGTGATCAGTGAGAAGAATGTCCCTTACATTGGTGATCAGTGAGAAGAATGCCCCTTACATAGGTGATCAGTGAGAAGAATGTCCCTTACATTGGTGGTCAGTGAGAAGAATGCCCCTTACATAGGTGATCAGTGGGAAGAATGCCCCTTACATTGGTGATCAGTGAGAAGAATGCCCCTTACATTGGTGATCAGTGAGAAGAATGTTCCTTACATTGGTGATCAGTGGGAAGAATGTCCCTTACATTGGTGATCAGTGGGAAGAATGTTCCTTACATTGGTGGTCAGTGGGAAGAATGTTCCTTACATTGGTGATCAGTGAGAAGAATGCCCCTTACATTGGTGATCAGTGAGAAGAATGTTCCTTACATTGGTGATCAGTGGGAAGAATGTCCCTTACATTGGTGATCAGTGGGAAGAATGTCCCTTACATTGGTGGTCAGTGAGAAGAATGCCCCTTACATAGGTGATCAGTGGGAAGAATGTTCCTTACATTGGTGGTCAGTGGGAAGAATGCTCCTTACATTGGTGGTCAGTGGGAAGAATGTTCCTTACATTGGTGATCAGTGGGAAGAATGTTCCTTACATTGGTGATCAGTGGGAAGAATGCCCCTTACATTGGTGATCAGTGGGAAGAATGCTCCTTACATTGGTGATCAGTGGGAAGAATGCCCCTTACATTGGTGGTCAGTGGGAAGAATGCTCCTTACATTGGTGGTGAGTGCGAAGAATGCTCCTTACATCAGTGGTCAGTGTGTAAAATGTTCCTTACATTGATGGCCGGTGGGAAGAATTGCCCCTTACATTGGTAGTCAGTGGGAAGAATTTCCAAGATAGCTTTAAAGATCATTGGTGGCAGCGCTTACATGTAATAAGCATACAATGCTCATTCCTCAAGGACCTCCAAACTAGAGACAGAAGATGTCTCTGAGACTATAAAGAACCGTTTGCTCCCCTTCAGGTGCTGTTATGGCAAATATGGACCTAAATGTAGAAAATAGTTTTACTTTTTGATTCCAAGCCACTGTTATCAAGTAACAAGCAATGGGAAACAGCTTTAATAAAAGTTATGCCCAGGCATTACCCTAATTTACACCAAAACCCCCTCTCCCCCTGTATGGCAGCTGCTTGAAGTTTCTAACCCAGGCATGCCCCCAGAACTACATCTCCCAAAATCCCTTTCTCTACACACGGTGTGTGGGCAAGCACTTAGAAGTTAAGACAGCAGATTTGTTGTACTGGCAAATCAAGAAATCAATGTATGAATGGGTAGAGGTAGGTATAGCTGTGTAGCCCAGCAGACAGGGCTGACAATGCTGCTCAGGAATCCATTGCAGCAAAGGCACTGTGTTGTTAGCCCAAATAAGGACTTAGAAGCTCACTAGATACAGTATTTGAAAGATTGACAACGGAGGGTCATTTGTATTAGACAATCACTTGTAGGTGATGATTGAGGAAGTAGTTGACCTGAGACTTACCTTTTAATGTCCATATAGAGCATGCAAGTAGATCACCTGAGCTTTACTTGGTATTTACCATGGGGTAAAGGTAAAATTAACAGACTGTTCAGCCAGAATACTGTTCTAGATGCCGTGGATTTATTGTGTCTCATAAAAAAGACCTTTCTCACTGTGCAGTTGGATCAGAAGTTGTATTTAATTCCCGAATGATGACCTACATAGCAAGGGCCAGAAGTGTAGCCACTTCCTCTCCTCTACATGAGAAAATACATTATATTACTATTATTATACACGATTTATATAGCGCCAACATTTTAAGCAACGCTTTACAATGTAGAGGGGGGACAGCAGAATTACAGTACAGTTCAATACAGAAGGGACAGGCGGGTCCTGCTCATAGAGCTTACATTCTAAAGGGAGGGGGAGGTGGTACAAAAGGTAATAGATGCGGGAAATGATTTGATGGGGGGGGGGGGGGGCTCGGGGACAGTTTTTAGGTGGGTGTGGGATAGGCTTCCTTGAATAAGTAAGTTTTCAGGGATCTCCTAAAGGTGGACAAGTTAGGGGCCCATCGAATATACCGGGGCATGGAGTTCCAGAGGATGGGAGGGGCTCTGGAGAAGTCCGGCGAGCATAGAAAGTGGTATCAAGGGAGCTAGAGAGCAGGAAGTCCTGGGAGGAGCAGAGGGGACGATTTGGGCGATATCTGCAGATGAGGTTGGTGATGTAGCTGGGGGCAATGTTGTGGATGGCCTTGTATGTTGTGGTTAGCATTTTGAATTTTATATACGGTGGGGTAGGGGAAGCCAGTGAAGGGATTGGCAGAGAGGAGCAGCAGTCACGGATCGGTTAGTGAGGTGTATTAGTCTAGCAGCAGCATTCATAATAGACTGAAGGGGGATAGCCTGCGTAAGGGTAGGCCATTAAGGAGAGAGTTGCAGTAGTCAAGGCGGGAAATAATCAAGGAGTGAATAAGTTGCCTTGTGGTGTCATTAGTCAGGAAGGGTCGAATTCTGGAGATGTTGCGGAGGTTAAGGCGGCAGGATTTAGCCAGTGATTGGATGTGGGGGCTGAAGGAGAGGTCAGAGTCAAGGATTACACCCAGGACCCTGGCATGTGTGGAGGGACCAATGGTTGTGCAGTTGATCTTAATGGTAAAGTCATGGGGAGGGGGGGGGGACCGGGAAGGAGGAAATATTACAAGTTCAGTTTTAGAAAGACTGAGTAGTGTGACATCCATACCAATATGTCATTCAGTAAGTTTGAGATTCGTGAGGAGATCGAGGGGGTGAGTTGAGGAGTGGAGAGATAGATCTGGGTGTCATTGGCGTAGAGGTGGTATTGGAAGCCATGGGAGGTTATCAACTGGCCCAGAGAAGAGGTATAGAGCGAGGAAAGGAGACGAGGAGCGGAGGAGATGGAGTTGTAAGTGACACTGAAAGTGCGCTGAAATAGGTAGGAGGAGAACCAGGATAAAGCAGAATCACGGAGGCCAAGGGAGTGTAATTTGCTGAGGAGGAGCAGGTGGTCAACTGTGTCGAAGGCACCAGAGAGGTTTAAGAGTATAAGTATGGAGTAATGGCCATTGGTTTTAGCAGTTAGTAGGTCATTGGTTAGTTTTAGTAGGGCAGTGTCAGTGGAATGTTGTGGATGGAAGCTGGACTGTAGGGGGTCGAGAAGGTTGTTGTCCGTGAGGCAGCGACTCATTCGGTCATGGACAAGGCGTTCGAAGAGCTTGGAGGCAAATGAGAGCAGGGAGATGGGTCTTAGGTTATTCAAACAGGTGGGGTCTAGTGAGAGTTTTTTAAGTATGGGGGTAACCAGTGCATGTTTGAGCGGGGAAGGAAAGGTGCCGGAGGAGAGGGAGAGGTTGAAGTTGTGGGTTAGGGAGTTGAGGATAGAGTGGAAAGGTGGTCGCAATAATTGTGAGGGGACAGGGTCCAGGGGACAGGTGGTGAGGTGGGCCATGGAGAGGAGTTTATCAACTTCATCGGTGGTAACTGTATACATAAAACACTAGAACATTATACATAAAAAGTTTGTGTAGTACCTTAGGATTTAAGCACATCGGGCTTAAACAGGCATTTTAAATGCCTAGTGTAATTTCTCAGAAATGTATTGCAGCAAGGGAGCTGCAAGTGCCGCCGCATACTGCCTGTCATTCAAGGGAATAGCTGGTCTTGTAAATGCTGATGCTACTTCACTTACCTGAGGCATGCATGTATGATGTATTTTACAAACTCATAACTTTTGGTGAAAAGCCCCATGAAATTATTTAGGGGGATTGAAGGGACATGTGCCCCAGGTGCAGTGTTATACTGTAGGGGGGCAGGGTGACCAGTAGAGTTGCTAACATCGGGCATGCAGGGTACATGGCTGCCTCACCCATGGGGTACTTCAGGTACCAGCATCTACCCTGTTTCCCCGAAAATAAGACCTAGCGTGATTGTCGGTGATGGCTGCAATATAAGCCCTACCCCTCAAATAAGCCCTACCCTGTTTTCCCGAAAATAAGCCCTACCCTGAAAATAAGACCTACAAGGACTTTAACTAGGGCTTATTTGGGGGGTAGGGCTTATTTTGCAGCCATCACCGACAATCACGCTAGGTCTTATTTTTGGGGAAACAGGGTATCTGCCGACAGTCTCTCACCACAGTGAAACAGTTAATGTCAGAGCTGCAGGAAGCTTCCCCTAGTCTCCTCCTTGGCTCTGACATGACTTATGACAAAACATGAGGAGAAGCCCAGGAGGAAGAACATCTCCCCACACAAAGCTGCTCAGTATCTGAGGTCTGTGCTTGGGGGGGGGGAAGTTTGGAGGGAAGAACATTTGTACTGGATTTGTGTTTCAAGGGGGATTGAGGGGTGGTAAAATAAGAGGATATGTGGTAAAGGGAAGGGTTTTTGAGGGGAGGATTTATGCAGGGAGGGGGAGTTTGGGACGCTAAAATAGGAGGATTTGTGCTAGGGAGGGTTTGGGGATTTATGTTGGGAGCGGAGAGGTGGGGGGGGGGGATAAGAGGTTTTTGCAGTTTGCCACCTTTGCCCTGGTCACTGGGTGACCTTGTCCCAGCACTGCCCATGTGTATAAACCCTTCAAGGTAAATCCAAGTTTTGTCACTCCCCTTCCCCCACGCATACTCTCTCTCTGAAGCCTTAATGCCAATAATACAATACATTAACCAATACATACTATTGTTCCTCCAGTCTTCAGGCCAGGCCGATGACCTCATGGGTCCTTCTTCCTCAGTGGCAGTGGTGGGTGGTCCTCCCTCCTGGACTTAGTGACGCTTAAGTAATGACAGCTGGCAGTAATGTAAGGCAAGGTGGCATCTTCAGGGGCCATGTCCTCCTCGCCATGGCTATAACAGCTTCTACTGTTCTGGGACAGTTTCCCACATGATTTTTTAGGGTGTCTGCGGGAATTTGTGTCCATTCAGCCAAAAAAAATGTGTGAGTTAATTTTTTTTGATGTTGGATGAGAAGACCTGATTTACAATCACTATTCCAATTCATCCCAAAGGTGTTCAGTAGGGTTGAGGTCAGGGTCCTGTGTAGGCCATTCAAATTCCTCCAAACCAAACTGTGTGGGCAAAGGTTTGTGGACACCTGACTATCAGACCTCCATATGTTCACAATTAGCATCCCAGTTCATCCCAAAGCTGTTCAGTGGGTTGAGGTCAGGGCTCTGTGCAGGATACTCAAGTTCTTCCACACGAAACTCATAAAACCATGGGGTTGCTTTACTAAAACCAGAGAGGGCAAAATCTGGTGCAGCTGTTTATGGTATCCAATCAGCTTCTAACTTTAGCTTGTTCAATTAAGCTTTGACAAAAAAAAAAAAAAAAATGGAAGCTGATTGGTTTCTATGCAGAGCTGCACCAGATTTTGCATGCTCCAGTTTTAGTAAATCAACGCCCATGTCTTTATGGAGCTGTCTTTGTACACAGAGGTACTCTACAGTTATGCTGGAACAGAAAAGGGTCTTCACCAAACTGTTACCAAAAGGTTGAAGGCGCCCATTTGTCTAAATGTGCTGTAGCATTACCAGTACCCTTCAGGGATACATCTGAACTAAACAAATTGGAAGGATGCCCTGACCATCACACCTATGGTGACCTTTGGACACCTGACCACCATACCTACTGTATATGCCCTTTGGTCGTATAGATATGATGGTCAGATCGCCTTACATTTTTTGGCCAAGTAGTATACACTATATTGTCAAAAGTAATGGGACACCTGCCTTTACATACTTGTGAACTTTACTGGTATCCTAGTACTAGTCCGTAGGGTTCAATATTGAGTTGGCCCACCCTTTGCAGCTATAATGACTGCGCACCAGTGCACAAAGCAAGGTCCATAAAGACCTGGATGAGCAAGTTTTGGGTGGAGGAACTTGACTGGCCTGCACAGAGTCCTGACCTCAACCAGATAGAACACCTTTGGGATGAATTAGAGTGTAGACTGCGAGCCAGGCCTTCTCATCCACATCAGTGCCTGAACTCACTAATGCGCTTCTGGAAGAATGGTCAAACATTCCCATAGACACACTCCTAAACCTTGTGGACAGCCTTCCCAGAAGAGTTGAGAGCTGTTATAGCCGCAAAGGGTGGACCAACTCAATATTGAACCCTACAGACTAATGCCCCGTACACACGGTCGGATTTTCCGATGGAAAATGTCCGATCAGAGCGTGTTGTCGGAAATTCCGACCGTGTGTGGGCTCCATCGGACATTTTCCATCGGATTTTCCGACACACAAAGTTGGACAGCAGGAGATAAAATTTTCCGACAACAAAATCCGATCGCGTCAATTCCGACCGTGTGTGGCCTGTTCCGACGCACAAAGTGCCACGCATGCTCAGAAGAAATTCCGACACGGGACAGCTCGTTCTGGTAAACTTAGCGTTCGGAATGGATACAGCACTTTCGTCACGCTGCAATGTAAAAAATGGTTTAATACAGCGCACTCTCTTCTTCTTTATAATGTGACAAGAATTAAGTAGTTTTGCTGCTCATATTCACACACACTTCTCACAAAGTTTTATTTGTGTTTTTTTAGTGGTATTCCCTCAATATATTGTTATTAGTTGTCACATCTGACAGTTTTATATTTTTTAGGTTTTTTTTTTTTTAAGCCTTTTTTTTCTTTAATGTTTGGATTTTTTCCAAGGCTGATCTTTGTTTAATGTTATTTTTATTTTTACTCCAGAATATTTTTGTGTGTGTTTTGTGTGGCAAGTTACCCCAACACCATTGATATCTTTTATTATTTAATCTCCAGGAGATTGTTTGTTGTTGGGGTCCCTTGTTCATTTCACATTGTATATTAGAAATGTACCTGAATCCTCACAAACAAACCATCATTTTTGAAGTAAAACACATAGGAGAGTATAATTCAAAACAAAAATCCTTTATTAAGGGATCAGAACCAAACAAAGAGGAAGGCAACACTGGATCAACAGGAGAAATTAGTGAAGCCTGGGACCCCCAGGGCAGACAACAATTCTTAAACCTCAAAATTGGTGGCCTGAGGAGTCCATATGTAAGGGAGGGC
This sequence comes from Lithobates septentrionalis, assembly GCA_037952835.1. Lineage (NCBI taxonomy): Eukaryota > Metazoa > Chordata > Amphibia > Anura > Ranidae > Lithobates > Lithobates septentrionalis. The sequence continues at coordinate 137,713 of JBBDGP010002243.1, read as the reverse complement.
AGTCTGGTCCGGGATTCGCAGAGATCCGGATAGCAGCAGATGACATCTGTGTCCCCAGGCTGTGGTACCACAAGAGGCTGCATCTTTTGGCCGACCAGACTGGATCCAGGGCAATCACTCTCTGGTCTTCTTTTCACACTTCCTTCCGGGCTGTGGCTGTGCAGTTGGAGATGTGGCAGGAGGAGGAGTAGGACCTGGAGGAGGAGTAGGACCTGCAGGAGGAGGAGGAGGACCATCCCAAAGCTGTGTGTGAGGTGTAAGTTGGCCCCTCACACCTTTCGCCAGAGCCTCAGATATGAGGGCCTCACACATGGCTTTTTGGCCCTCCTTCATCCTCTGCATTTTATAGGCAATGAATGCCGCAAGGTTCTCCTGCCTGGTGTGTGGTGCTCCCAGGACCTCTGTAGCCCTACAAAAAAATCTGATAGCCGCCTCCTCTAAGCTACTCCTCCTACTGCCACTTTCTTTTTCCAGGGGGGGTGGAGGGACCTGCAGATCAGCCACCTCCTGGCTGAGACTTCCCTGTGTATGAAAAAGGGACATGGTTTTAGTTTTTGCATCATCAATCACAATCCTAAATTAGTACTCCCAACTAACATCTAGTTAACATCATTGATTGGACAAGCAGAAATATTTAGAGGAATGCTATAGCTGGCTCAATCTGGGCTCCTCCACATGTGGCCTGGAAGGCCCAGGTTGGGCGTCAGAAGCCTCAGCCGGGGGGGAAGGAAGCGTGGAAGGAAGACTTGAGAGGGATGGCCTGGGTTCAGTCTGGCCTGCCAGAAAGTGCAGCCTGTCGTAGGACAACATCCTGGGGACATAGATGTCACCTGCTGCTCCGGATCTCTGTGAATCCAGGACTTTCTGGCGCTCCCTCAGATATGTACTCCTCAGGCCACCAATGAAAATCTTTAAATAGAGGATGTCTGCCGTGGGGATCACCTGCTTCATAATTTCACACAATTGCTCCAGTGCTGCCTTCCTCTTTGCTTGGTTCTTGTAATGGGGGTGTTTAATCTCCCACAGACAGGGCAGCTCCCTTAGCATATCAATGAAGACTGAAATGAAGTCATTATCTTCCAGTACCATATCCATGTTCACTGCAAGACACAACACAAGACAAAGCCTAATGTCACACCAAACTCTCCTAATCTTGTTACAATATAGGCCTCAATCTATAGAAGCAGTATAGGCCCAAGTTTGTCTCTTACCTTCGTTCTTACGATCGCCGCGTTCAATGCTCCTTCCTCCGCTCACAGATCAAACGTAATACGCACGCGTGTTACGCTTTATATACACTGCGCATGCGTGTAACTCCGCCCGCCCCTGACGTTCTTTCTAGTGTATTCCCCGCCCCTTTTCGTTCGGCGCAGTGGAGGAAGAGCATGATGGCGGAGTTACAGCAGGTGCGTGCTAATTGTAGCAACGAGGAGGAGGAGGAAAGGGCGGATCCAGGCACGTCCCGATCCAGAAGGAGACGTTTTAAGGCCACAAATATGTCGTTTGGGGAGATGTTGGAGATGGTTGACATCATGAAGAAGTCCGACTATGACGGAAAATATGGGCCTTACCCCAACCCCAACATCCGAAAGGCCAAAATCATGGCGAAAGTGGTCAGGAGTCTCGAGCGGAATTTCGGGGTACGAAGGTCTAAAGATCAGCTCAGGAAGCGGTGGTCGGACCTGAAGTTGAGAGAGCCAGAGCAGTACCGAAAGATCCGGAGAGTGCTGCAAAAAAGTAAGTAGTTGTGCTGTGTTCCTATTCTTTCTGTCTTTATTACGTTCGTTCTGCTCCATATGCTTTGATTAGTTGTAACGTTTCCAAAGGTCAACTTTAATGTTCATGGGCACATTATTCGTTCGTATCAAACATTTTTCTTTCTGCCTCTAGAACACCGTTGTTTAGGCCATATGCATTTTCACACATTTTTGGGGGCCTACTTGGATGCCAAATATTTGTTTGTGTAGATGGGTTTGTTACTAGAATGAAATGCAAACTAGATTGTGTGTAAGGAGAGGACACTGAGCAGCTGTTTTCACATCTGGACACTGGAGCACTAGTGTGGGACCCCAGAACACTATTTATATTAGGGTGGGCACACTGATGCTCCAGTGTATACTATAGGGGGGGGGGGGGTCTCCATCTGTGAAGCTTGTACCAAACAGGTAAAGTATTGCAGCTTGACAAAGGGCAATACAAAATATACATCTTTGAACTCGGCTAAAATAGACAATTGTACCCCACTTCCAAGCAATGTTTCCTATTTCTATAGTTCTGCCATCAAATATCTGTGTGCTAAGTATACCATTTTTGTTTTACATAGGGGAGAAAAGACTCGGAGGACACCCCTCATCCGAGGAGACCACAGACCCCCCACCTCTGGAAGAAGTTGAAATACCCCCAACCTAAGAAGCTGAGCAGGAGGAAGAAGAAGACGTGGTGGAGATTGGCACCACAACAGGTGAGTGTCTGCGATCACAGGCTCAGGTTAAAGAGATGGCTGGTGGCAGATTTTTGAGACCTTTTTTTTTGTTCTTTATCTCTTTTTAGGTGATCGTGATGTGAGGGATCCAGAACGCTTTACTTCTGAAAGTGCCCAGATACTGATAGGGGAGATCATGGGATGCAATCTCCAATTGCAAAACATCCAGCAACAAATCAGTGATGTTATTAAAAAAAATAATAACATCATTGATGTTTTGGGGCGAATTTAAACCCCACAAAATCACCTGTTTTATGGTACCAAACTTTTTTCAATGTTTAGTTAGAAAAGCCAAATTTGGAGGATGCACACAGTGTGCCAACATGTGCTATCTGCCATCACGGGAGATCAATGGACGCGTTTTGGGGGGGCAACCCTTCCTCAATTATAAAGTAGCGTTGAGGAAGGGCTTGCTCCCCCCAAACACGTCCCTTGATCCCCCCTGATGGCAGATAGCACATGTGGACATTTGTAAATTGGTGTGCATCTTCCAAATTTGGCTTTTCCAGGGGTGATTTCCCCCCATCTGAACGCTATATCAAACCCAGTTCCTAAATACTGATGTCTGATATAGCCTTCAGGTTTTACCTAATGTGAACTTTGTAAGTTCTAGTTTTTTGGCTTTCTTGTTGGTTTTACACAGGCCTGTTTTATCTGAAATGGATATTTAGATATTTCATAATGCTACTGCAAACATTTTATACAACAAACATGTTGGTTTGTTTTAAAAACCTTTGGTAAATGCGCAGGGCCGATCCTAGGGTCACCGGCGCCTGGGTGCAGAAATATTTCTGGCGCCCCCACATGGGCGTGGTCATCTTACCAACTCCTGCCCTTTACAAATGTTTCTATGGCAATGACTCAAACACAGAGATGCTCTCCTAAGAACTCTTTGTTACCCTAGGATCCTCCCATGATCTTTTAACAATAAAAAAAAATACAGGAAGAGCGTACACTAATGAGACCTGGATGGGAGTCTCTCTGATGCACACAAAGAGGGCTTCTGTTAGAGAGTCTGTTAGAAAGAACCCCCAGACATAGTACAGGTGATGATCAGAGACTGCAGACATGATACAAGAGATGGACAGAGACTGCAGACATGATACAGGAGATGATCAGAGACTGCAGACATAGTACAGGAGATGGTCAGAGACTGCAGACATGATACAGGAGATGATCAGAGACTGCAGACATGATACAAGAGATGGTCAGAGACTGCAGACATGATACAGGAGATGATCAGAGACTGCAGACATGATACAAGAGATGGTCAGAGACTGCAGACATGATACAGGAGATGATCAAAGACTGCAGACATAGTACAGGAGATGGTCAGAGACTGCAGACATGATACAGGAGATGATCAGAGACTGCAGACATGATACAAGAGATGGTCAGAGACTGCAGACATGATACAGGAGATGATCAAAGACTGCAGACATAGTACAGGAGATGGTCAGAGACTGCAGACATGATACAGGAGATGATCAGAGACTGCAGACATGATACAGGAGATGATCAGAGACTGCAGACATGATACAAGAGATGGTCAGAGACTGCAGACATGATACAGGAGATGGTCAGAGACTGCAGACATGATACAGGAGATGATCAGAGACTGCAGATATTGTACAGGAGATGATCAGAGACTGCAGACATAGTACAGGAGATGATCAGAGATTGCAGACATAATACAGGAGATGATCAGAGACTGCAGACATAGTACAGGAGATGATCAGAGACTGCAGACATAGTACAGGAGATGATCAGAGACTGCAGACATAGTACAGGAGATGATCAGAGACTGCAGACATAGTACAGGAGATGATCAGAGACTGCAGACATAGTACAGGAGATGATCAGAGACTGCAGACATAGTACAGGAGATGATCAGAGACTGCAGACATAGTACAGGAGATGATCAGAGATTGCAGACATAATACAGGAGATGGTCAGAGACTGCAAACATAATACAGGAGATGATCAGAGACTGCAGACATAGTACATATTGGCCGATCGGCCCTCTCACCTGACCCAGCGATACAGCAACGGTTCCTCTGATCAGGAGTCAGCTCACTCTGAATTGCCCATGGTGACTCCGCTGTATTCCTGCAATGACTCCATTCCTTTCAATGCCAGCAATGGCGCTAGACTGTGTGGCTTTCCCTCTGGTGGTGCAGGGCAGCAGGGTTCTCTCTCTGATGGTGTTCTCTCAGCACTGTCCTCTCCCTCTGGAGTCCTGGGTGTACTTCCCTGAAAACTTTCCCAGGCTCCTGTCTCTCTCTCTCTCTCTTTCCCATTCAGCTGAGCATGCTGTGTGGGCTGCAGTTTCCGTGTTACAGTGGGGCTGCCAGTTCTCGGGACTATATGTCCCACAATCCTCTTCTCTGCTCCTTTTTTCTTTTCCATTAGTACAGACCCCCCAGGACAGACCCCCCTCCATTAGTACAGACCCCCCAGGACAGACCCCCCCCCCTCCATTAGTACAGACCCCCCATTAGTACAGACCCCCCTCCATTAGTAGAGACCCCCATATTAGTACAGACCCCACCATTTGTACAGATCCCCCTCCATTAGTACAGACCTCATTAGTACAGACCTCCCCTCCATTAGTACAGACCCCACCTCCATTAGTACAGACCCCCTCATTAGTACAGACCCCCCCATTAGTACAGACCCCCCAGGACAGACCCCCCTCCATTAGTACAGACCCCATTAGTACAGACCCCCCCTCCATTAGTACAGACCCCATTAGTACATACCCCCCCTCCATTAGTACAGACCCCCTCTCCATTAGTACAGACCCCCCGGGACAGACCCCCTCTCCATTAGTACAGACCCCCTCTCCATTAGTACAGACCCCCCTCCATTAGTACAGACCCCCCAGGACAGACCCCCCTCCATTAGTACAGACCCCCCAGGACAGACCCCCCTCCATTAGTACAGACCCCCCAGGACAGACCCCCTCTCTATTAGTACAGACCCCCCTCCATTAGTAGAGACCCCCATATTAGTACAGACCCCACCATTAGTACAGACCCCCCTCCATTAGTACAGACCCCATTAGTACAGACCCCCTCTCCATTAGTACAGACCCCAATAGTACAGACCCCCTCTCCATTAGTACAGACCCCCCCATTATTAGTACAGCCCCCCTCCATTAGTACAGCGCCCCCTCCATTAGTACAGCTCCCCCTCCATTAGTACAGCCCCCCCTCCATTAGTACAGCCCCCCCTCCATTAGTACAGCCCCCCCTCCACTAGTACAGCCCCCCCGCCATTAGTACAGACCCCCAGGACAGACCCCCCTCCATTAGTACAGACCCCCTTTCCATTAGTACAGACCCCCCTCCATTAGTACAGACCCCCCTCCATTAGTACAGACCCCCCCAGGACAGACCCCCCTCCATTAGTACAGACCCCCCTCCATTAGTACAGACCCCCTAGGACAGACCCCCTCTCCATTAGTACAGACCCCCCTCCATTAGTAGAGACCCCCATATTAGTACAGACCCCACCATTAGTACAGACCCCCCCTCCATAAGTACAGACCCCATTAGTACAGACCCCCTCTCAATTAGTACAGACCCCATTAGTACAGACCCCCTCTCCATTAGTACAGACCCCATTAGTACAGACCCCCCCATTATTAGTACAGCCCCCCCTCCATTAGTACAGCGCCCCCTCCATTAGTACAGCCCCCCCTCCATTAGTACAGCCCCCCCTCCATTAGTACAGCCCCCCCTCCATTAGTACAGCCCCCCCTCCATTAGTACAGCGCCCCCCTCCATTAGTACAGCCCCCCTCCATTAGTATAGCCCCCCCCCATTAGTATAGCCCCCCCATTAGTATAGCCCCCCCCATTAGTACAGCCCCCCTCCATTAGTACAGCGTCCCCTCCATTAGTACAGCCCCCCCTCCATTAGTACAGCGTCCCCTCCATTAGTACAGCGTCCCCTCCATTAGTACAGCCCCCCCCTCCATTAGTACAGCGTCCCCTCCATTAGTACAGCCCCCCTCCATTAGGGTACATATATACACCCGGGCGGCAGCTGAAGAGGAGAGAACAGTGTGCAGCCAGCCGCGCCGCCCGGGTGAAGAGCAGAGGAGTTTAAAGTAGGCAGGAGTGGGAGACACAGAGCAGAATGTGTCGGGCACATACCGCTCCTCCGCTCCCTCCCCCCGCGCGACATCACTGTGCGGCTGGTCTCTCTCCATGCAGAGACCAGCCGCTCAGGAGGGAGGGGTTTGAGCAGCACATACAGCGGCGGCGGCGCCTTTCTTCTTTTAACACCGGCGGAGAGCGCCGCCGCCGGACGCAATCAAGAGGAGGAGGAGGAGAGAAGGGAGCACTCCGGCGCTTCAGCGCCCCCACCTCTCTGGCGCCTGGGTGCACTGCACCCCGTGCACCCCGTCTAGGACCGGCCCTGTAAATGCACATGTGATTGTGCAGGTATAAAAAAGTGCCTTACTCAAGAATGTGTGGATTATTGTCTCAACACTACAACACTTTTGGGGTGATGTAATTGTTGTTTTATGCACAAATGGGGGTTATTTCCTAAGGGCAAATCCTCTTTGCACTACAAGTGCAGGTTCAGTGCAGTTGCAAGTGCACTTGTAGTGAAATGTGTTTTTGCATTTAGGAAGTACCAGCCAACACTGTTTTTTATAAGGTTACCCAATCACGACATTTTCTGCACTCAACACATTTCTGTCAGGGTCAGCTAAAACAAACACAAGCAGTAAATGTCCACCAAGAATTTCTTTTGTTTGTTTTTTATTTGAAAAAGGTGTCACATATTGTCTGGCATATTGATAGCCCCCCTACCCGCAAAGAACTCCAGGTATCGTAACCGGACATCACGGGCATTCAGGGAGGGCAAGCCAGGACGGCCGCTTTCAAGTGCCGTCATTGTTGAAGTATTTGGGATTCCGGCCTCAGGCCCAACTGAGCCAGCATAGTTGACTGAATGTTTTCATAGAAAATTATGGAGAACACAGCAGGCAAGTATTATATGGTTCAGTTTATACTCCGCCATATGGATGGGTGTCATAAATAATCGGAACCGGCTGGCCAGGATTCCAAATGTGTTCTCCACCACTCTTCGGGCTCTGGCCAGCCGGTAATTAAAAACCCTCTGTTCCGGGGTGAGGGTCCTCATCGGGAATGGCCGCATCAGGTGGTCCCCCAGCGCAAATGCTTCATCAGCAACGAACACAAATGGGAGACCTTCAACATTGTCCTCTGGAGGTGGCAAGTCCAAGCTGCCATTCTGGAGACGCCTGTAGAACTCCGTCTGGGCGATCACTCCACCATCGGACATCCGGCCATTCTTCCCCACGTCTACATACAAGAAGTCGTAATTAGCCGACACCACCGCCAACATCACTATACTATTAAACCCCTTGTAATTATAATAGTACGACCCCGAGTTGGGTGGTGGGACGATGTGGACGTGTTTCCCATCAATTGCCCCTCCGCAGTTAGGAAAGTCCCACCGCTGGGCAAAGTGGGAGGCCACAGTCTGCCATTCCTGTGGCGTGGAAGGAAAGTGTTGAGGAAAAAACAATAAACATTACTATTTTTTCACAGAAACCTGGCAAGCAGATTAGACACAAACATTATGGGTCAACCTCCAGATAGCATTTATTAAGGGGAATTTAACAACAACAAAGTATAAGGTACACCTATCATATTCCCCCCCCCCCCCTCTCATGGGCCATTTCTAACATTATAGGGGGGGAACTCTTGGAAAGGTAACCCTCTTCACTTCATTGAGAGATGAATGCCTAAATACAGGGTATTACTTGGAACAGCCCCTCCTTAGTTACACTATTGGCAGCCCACTGGACAGGTAAGAAGTGTCATAATACAAAGATATAAATACACACTGTACACATTTGAGCACATTTGTACATTCTGCTATTACCTATCAAGATCATAATAGGATACAAGAACTTTAAACAGTACCATTGGAAAGTATACAGGCAGGCCCTTGCACTACATGCTTTGGGGAATTCATCCATAAATCTGACCAGTAAAGAGGTGGGTATAGTGTGTATGGGTTTGGCAAAGTCAGCAGATAGATGATTGAGGATAGAGAATTGGGATCAGCTGACTTAGCAGTTGGGGGAGGGAGGGTTACAAAAAATTTGGGGACACCACAAAAAAAAGCCTCTGGCCCTCTGCCTGAATTTACATCAAAAATAACATTTCCAAACATTTTAGGGGGTGTTTGGGGTAAAGCACTACTATGGAGCTGATAAAATACATTGTTAAGTGACTACATGAGGTGAATATAGGGCAGGAGACACCATGCTGGGGAGGTAAGTGAAGGCAAATATGTATGAAGGACATAAAATAATAATTACAGAAAAATCCAGCATGCATGAGGACAAAGGGGACATTCACAGCATACTACAATCATGGTAATTAGGGAATGAGGAAAGAAATACAATATATTATCAAACATTCAATACAATAAAATGTGATATAAAAGGATAAAAATCTTACCTTCATATACTCCTTCTGCAGGACCTGTATGATGGCAGAACAGGTCTCTGGGATAATGATCCCCAGAGCCTGGGGGGAGATGCCTGTCGAGAACTTGAGGTCCTGCAGGCTTCTCCCTGTCGCCAAATACCGCAAGGTAGCGACCAGCCTCTGCTCCGGAGTGATGGCTTGCCTCATGCAGGTATCCTGCCTGCTGATATAGGGGGTCAGCGAAGCCAACAAACGGTGAAACACGGGGTCCGTCATCTGGAGAAAGTTCCTGAAATCATCAGGATTATTCTCACGGATCTCACGGAGCAAAGGCATATGACAGAATTGGTCACGCTGAAGCAACCAATTCTTGGTCCATGAACTCCTCCCCACCCTGTTCATGGACTGGACTTGTGTCAAGGTCAGGACCCCAACACCAAGCCCCCGCACAGCACGAACTCTACGAGGAGTACGCATACGAAACATGGCTAGAAAACGGTCGGCTGCTCAGAACGAAGTAACAGAACGCACTGAAGAACAGCAAGGCCTGTGAAGAGCGACCTGAAAAACAGCAACGAGCGGACAAGATCGCACAGAAAACTCCGATACGAACTGACTGCACGCACTGAAGAGCAGATACAAACTCACAAGCATAAACTGAACGGCAGAAAACGATCTGAAAGCCACGAGTCTGAAAAAGCGCGAATCGACTCTCACCAAACTTTTACTAACACGAGATTAGCAAAAGGAGCCCAAAGGGTGCTGCGCTTGATTCTGAACCGGCCTTTTCTAGTCTCGTCGTACGTGCTTGACGTCACCGCGTTCTTGGCGATCGGAAATTCCGACAACTTTGTGCGACCGTGTATAGGCAAAACAAGTTTGAGCCAACATCCGTAGGAAAAAATCAGAGGATTTTGTTGTCGGAATGTCCGATCAATGTCCGACCGTGTGTACGGGGCATTATACTGGGATGCCATTAAAGTTCATGTGCGTGTAAAGGCAGAATACTTTTGATAATGTTGTGTATATAATATAGCTGTAGTTCTACATTAGTTGTACAGAAAACAGGAAGAGTTAATGCTGGCTGAAAAAGGCACAAGGTATGATACTGGGTACAGAGCCAGGGACATTTTGATGAATTGTTGCTTCCGTATTTGCTGCCATTGCTGCTTACAATATGGGTTATGTAAGAGTAGTATGTACAGTAAGGATTAAACACAATATTGCATTTTCCCCAGGGCTTACCGCAGGCAAGAAACCACTGTGTTTTCTGTAAGTCCTATACATTTGCCTTTTAATAACAGCTCCAGTCTTACAAATGATAGTATATAGTCTGATTATCTAAATCTAAGAACAAAAATGTAACACCATTCCTACAGTAAAGCAGGGAGGTGGTAATATCCTGTTATGGGGGTGGTAATATCCTGTTATGGGGGTGGTAATATCCTGTTATGGAGGGGGTAATATCCTGTTATGGGGGTGGTAATATCCTGTTATGGGGGGTGGTAATATCCTGTTATGGAGGGTGGTAATATCCTGTTATGGGGGTGGTAATATCCTGTTATGGGGGTGGTAATATCCTGTTATGGGGGTGGTAATATCCTGTTATGGGGGTGGTAATATCCTGTTATGGGGGTGGTAATATCCTGTTATGGAGGGGGTAATATCCTGGTATGGGGGTGGTAATATCCTGTTATGGAGGGGGTAATATCCTGTTATGGGGGTGGTAATATCCTGTTATGGAGGGGGTAATATCCTGTTATGGAGGGTGGTAATATCCTGTTATGGGGGTGGTAATATCCTGTTATGGAGGGTGGTAATATCCTGTTATGGGGGTGGTAATATCCTGTTATGGAGGGTGGTAATATCCTGTTATGGGGGTGGTAATATCCTGTTATGGAGGAGTTAATATCCTGTTATGGGGGTGGTAATATCCTGTTATGGAGGGTGGTAATATCCTGTTATGGGGGTGGTAATATCCTGTTATGGAGGGTGGTAATATCCTGTTATGGGGGTGGTAATATCCTGTTATGGAGGGGTTAATATCCTGTTATGGGGGTGGTAATATCCTGTTATGGAGGGTGGTAATATCCTGTTATGGGGGTGGTAATATTCTGTTATGGGGGTGGTAATATCCTGCTATGGAGGGTGGTATTATCCTGGTATGGGGGGTGGTAATATCCTGTTATGGAGGGTGGTATTATCTTGGTATGGGGTGTTTCTCTGCAGCAGGGACTGGAGCACTTGTCAGGATAGAAGGGAAAATGGATGGGGCAAAATACCATCAAATTCTTGAGGAAAATCTGCTGTCCTCTGCCAGAAAGTTGTCAATGAGAAGGTTTCCCTTCCAACATGACAATGATCCAAAGCACACAGCAAAAATGAGCACACAGTGGTTGAAGGAGAGAAAGGTTAATGTCCTTACATGGCCTAGTCAGAGCCCACACTTAAAGTGGAGGGCCACCCTGAAAAAAAAAATTGCACCAAAAATCCTACAAAGTTAAAAAAAAAACATTTAAAAAAATTTTTTTTTAAACTTACCTGAACCCTTGTTGCTAGGCAGTCTTTCTAATCTGCCTCTTCCTATTCCGCGGCGTATCCTGTTCCTCGGTGAGTGGCCCCGTTTCCCCGTTGCCTTCTGCGAACTGTGTGTGTTCCCAGAAAACCACGGGGCTATTCACAGAGCGCCGTGACGCTCGCGCAGTAGGGAACTGGCAGTGAAGCCGGAAGGCTCCAGTGCCTGTTTCGCTTACTTAGGATGGCGGTGGCGGGACCCGAGAGCCGAGGGACGGGTTGGCCTTGGGGCGGCCGACATCGCGGGCACCCAGGACAGGTAAGTCTACTTATTTAAAGTCAGCAGCTACAGTGTTTGTAGCTGCTGACTTTAAAAAAAAATTTTTCGTTGGCCAGAATCCCGCTTTACATCCTATTGAAAATCTGTGGAATGACATAAAGACTGCAGTCCACAAACGTTCACCATCAAATTCAACTGAACTTGAGAAGTTCTGCAAAGAAGAGTGGGGTAAATATTGCAAAGTCTAGATGTGTAACGTTAGTAGAGACAAATCCCAACAGACTAAAGGCTGGAATCAAAGCAAAAGGTGGTTCAACAAAATACTGACATAAGGGGGTCCTTTTTCCAACTCAGTGATTCTGTTTTTGATTTTTTTTTCTCTGACATGTTGGTGTTATATCTTTCACTTGGATGTTATAAGTTGCACTAGTATATACAGCTGGATAAAACACAAACTGTGTCTGTCTTCAGGCTGCAAAGCAACAAAATGTGATCATTTTAAAGGGGGGTAATTCTTTTCTATACCCATTGTACATTGTAAAGTGTTACTGTTCCTCTAACTGCCAGAGACGTGTAGAATTGTGAATTTTTAGTTCACTGGAAAGAACTTCATTCTAGCTAAAAGCAGAAGTTACAAGCTGTGTTTGCAAAGGGAGTATATCTATTTTGGTTTTACGTTCTTCTCCCGGGGATCACAGGGGTGCAGTTCATTCTGCACTCCTGTGACCCGGGCCAGGCTCAGAAAAGATCCCAATTCCTCCTTCTTCTATGACGTGGGGTGGGCGGGTGCACATGCGTTGCGCTGGACGCATGACGTCACCCAGTGCCGGCGCTATGTACATCTGCGACTAAAATGAGAGGATGCTTTAGCGCCAATTGCTGAGCAGCATAGCCACCCAGGTGATGGCGCCTTCCTCTCATTCCACACGCTAGCGGGACATTGGGAGGGTCCTGTGACTGCACACATTTAAGCATCACTCCCAGGTGGCCCAACTACTTTGGTTCTCCCTTCCTTTGGACCCTATGCACCACTTTCGGATCATGGCTCCCATGTTTCAATACAAGGTATCACTTGGGTCTATTGATTCCATCATCGGTTTTTCTTGTTATTTAGTCCATCCTGTTTATTTAGTTCTCTTGGTGGTAGATTACTTCACTCAATTACTTTACTATCCCATACACATCATCTCGGCTCACTTGGGTTTAGGTTCATTAACGTCACCATTAGTACACCTGTACTCACTCCGCTCCACCAATAAATATTGGGCTACAGAGCATATTATGGACTTATAACCTAGGTTCACTCTGGGTAATGGCACTGTTCCAATCGGTGCGACTCTGATTTTGTGGCGTCGCACCGGTTTGCAAAAGTAGTTCCTGCACTGCTTTTGCCGATTTCAGGTGTGACTTCAATAGACATCTGTGTATGAAGACGCACAGATGTCTACCAAGTAGCACCTGAAATCGCGATGACCTTGCTACTTTGAAATTGCGCTACGGAACCAGGGCATACACATTCAAATATTTTTCACAGAAGTCCTCTAGAGACAGTTTTGGCATTACCCCTGGTCACTTTTTGGAGATCACATTCCCACGGGTATTCGTCCATTTTGGATGTTGCTTTGGTTGGTGTGCTGTCATGGACAATACTGCCACAACTCCCGAAAATAATGCCCCCGGAGGGCTCCCAGCTCTCAGTACCACATCTTCAACACACAGCTGATATGCAAGTAATAGGGGGGTCCCCTCATTCCATCTCCTTTCCCTTTTTGATAAATGCCAGATCATAAGGGAATTCCTGTACTTCATTACAGATATATACCGTACGCCTGATCCTGAACAAGTGGAGTAAATCCATGAAAAACGTCCATTTTTTTGGATGCCGTGTTGAATTAATCATGTGTTTTATCCTATATATGAATTTTTCACAATTATGTAATTTTTATACAAATTATCACCGATGTGGATTAGAGAGTTTGTAGGTTACATATTTACAAAACTATCCACAACTGTACTGTGCTGTGATGTAATATGTATGTATATATATATATATATATATGAATTTTCAATGGGATACCAACCATTATTATTACTGCATTGTACCCTGACACACATAGCTCCCAATTGTCCCTGATTTGGAGCAATGTCCCTCTTTCACCCTCATTTTGGTCTGATCTATATAGTTGTATATAAAATGCATTTTTTAGCTTTCAAAAAGTGTTTCCCAGCGCTAAACCTTTCATCCAAATTATAAATGGCTGCATTTGTAAATGTTAAAATCCAATATAAAGGAATAGTAGTGGTAAAAAAAAAGTCCCTTGTGGATTTATTTAACCTTTTTTTGGTTAATTCTTCTTTAAGTGGGTGTGGTGGGGGGCGTGTCCTATGCCTACATACATTTTCTAGTAGGTGTCCCTCATTCCCATCTTAAAATGTTGGGAGGTATGGACACATATAGATATTCACAGTGCCTTGAAAAAGTATTCATACCCCTTTGAAATTTTCCACATTTTGTCATGTTACAGCCAAAAATGTAAATGTATTTTATTGGGATTTTATGTGATAGACCAACACAAAGTGGCACATAATTGTGAAGTGGAAGGAACATAATCATTTTTTTTTCAAATTTTTTTACAAATAAATATTTGAAAAGTGTGGCGTGAATTTGTATTCAGCCCCCTTTACTCTGATACCCCTAACTAAAATCTAGTGGAACCAATCACCTTCAGAAGTCACCTAATTAGTAAATAGAGTCCGGCTGTGTGAAATGTAATCTCAGTATAAATATAGCTGTTCTGTGAAGCCCTCAGAGGTTTGTTAGAGAACCTTAGTGAACAAACAGCATCATTAAGGCCAAAGAACACACCAGACAGGTCAGGGATAAAGTTCTCGAGAAGTTTAAAGCAGGGTTAGGTTATAAAAAAATATCCCAAGCTTCGAACATCTCACGGAGCACTGTTCAATCCATCATCCGAAAATGGAAAGAGTATGGCACAACTGCAAACCTACCAAGACATGGCCGTCCACCTAAACTGACAGGCTGGGCAAGGAGAGCATTAATCAGAGAAGCAGCCAAGAGGTGCCATGGTAACTCTGGAGGAGCTGCAGAGATTCACAGCTCAGGTGGGAGAATCTGTCCACAGGACAACTATTAGTCATGCGCTCCACAAATCTGGTCTTTATGGAAGAGTGACAAGAAGAAAGCCATCGTTGAAGGAAAGCCATAAGAAGTCCTGTTTGCAGTTTGCGAGAAGCCATGTGGGGGACACAGCAAACATGTGGAAGAAGGTGCTCTGGTCAGATGAGACCAATATTGAACTTTTTGGCCTAAAAGCAAAAACTCTATGCGTGGCGGAAAACTAACACTGCACATCACCATAAACACACCATCCCCACCATGAAACATAGTGGTGTTAGCATCATGTTGTGGGGATGCTTTTCTTCAGCAGGGTCAGGGAAGTTGGTCAGGGTTGATGGAAAGATGGATTGAGCCAAATACAGGACAATCTTAGAAGAAAACCTGTTAGAGTCTGCAGAGGACTTGAGACTGGGGTGGAGGTTCACCTTCCAGCAGGACAACGACCCTAAACATACAGCCAGAGCTACAATGGAATGGTTTAGATCAAAGCATATTCATGTGTTAGAATGGCCCAGTTAAAGCCCAGAGCTAAATCCAAGTGAGAATCTGTGGCAAGACTTGAAAATTGCTGTTCACAGACGCTCTACATCCAATCTGACAGAGCTTGAGCTAATTTACAAAGAATGGGCAAAAATGTCACTCTCTAGATGTACAAAGCTGGTAGAGACATCCCCAAAAAGACTTGCAGCTGTAATCGCAGCGAAAGAAGGTTCTACAAAGTATTGACTCAGGGGGGCTGAATACAAATGCACAACACACTTTTCAACCCGGAAGCCTGGACTGGCACTTGGCTCAGCCTCTCAGCAATAGGCTGAGAGTTTAACCCTGTCCCTCCAGAGCCCAGTGAGCGCTGGAGGGGCAGAGCAGAGAGTCGGTGACTGACAGTCACCGGCTCTGTGCATCCTGAAAACTGAGAGATGAGTGATCAGCAGTGTTTGATCGCTCAGATCTCGGTCTTATTGCCGGCAGGGGACAGATGCAGCATCAGATCGGATATTTTTTGTAAAACCCACACTTCTTTTTTTAAAATAAAAAGTAAAACTATATATATATATATATATATATATATATATATATATATATATATATATATATATACACACACACATATACACACACACAGTATAAGGGTGGGGGGTTTGAGTACCTTAAATGAGCACCAAATAAGTAGGGGTTAAAAAAGGGGGGCGTAAAGATCCGCTTTAATCGCCCATCTAAATGAGCCCTTAGCCTTGGGTGCTAAAGAACATTGTCCTAGCAACAAGGTTCCCATGTTATAGTCCGATCACTGGGAGAGAGGAGACTTAGGAAATGCTTCCTCCTGCCTGCAGCCGACTGACACCATCTTCGCCAAGGCAAGGTTACTGGACTAGAGTTCATTTGCCTATTATTGATAATAGGTTAAACTTTTCTGAGATTGATACTGTTATTGTATTGTGTGACACAGTGGCGGCCAGTGGTAATTTTTTTGGGGGGGGAAGCAAACAGTAACACCCCCCCTCGGTCGGCGGGAGGGTCTGGTGCACTTACCCCATCTATGCAGCACTTCACCGGCAGATTCCCTTGCTCGGCAGCAGCCACGACAGCTTTCCCTTCCTCTGCTCTCCATGGGCATCGGCAGCTTCCGTTTCCTCCCTCCTCCTCGGCGGCCAATCGGGAGTCTTCTCAGACCTGCTTCTGATTGGCGGGATTGAGGATCAGTGTTACAACAGTGAATATTCATTCGCTATTGTAACACCTGGGTGGGCTCATGGCGCAATGCTCTGCACTCCGAGCGCACCCTATTTGGAATCTTATTAGAACCTATAACTCTAATCAGGTGCTTAAACCCCCCCCCCCCCCCCCCACTGTAATTCAGGCGCTCAGTGTCCTGAAAGGGGCCGGACGCATGAATAGGGGGTAGCCACAGCGGCCGTAGATAGA
This sequence comes from Lithobates septentrionalis, assembly GCA_037952835.1. Taxonomy (NCBI): domain Eukaryota; kingdom Metazoa; phylum Chordata; class Amphibia; order Anura; family Ranidae; genus Lithobates; species Lithobates septentrionalis. The sequence goes on along the minus strand of JBBDGP010002243.1, from coordinate 120,891 downwards.
TTCATGCTATGCATGAATCTATTCATTATTCATATAGGGGGTGGCGTGGATATAGGGGGTGGCGTGGATAGAGGGGGCGGCACCCGGGCACCCCTAATGGATGGGCCACCACTGGTGACATGACTTGCCTGAAAAGTTACTGAAAAGTCCACTTTAATTTAAAGCTGTTCTCTAAGAAGGCTGCCATTTAAACCCATCGCATTCGTGAAAGCATCAAAAATCTACCTTGATTTCACCTTTTCCATTGACATTTTGACTAAATCTCCCAATTTTACACAATTCAAATACTTGGCAAATAGGTAAAGCTGGACACCAGGCACAAAATATACAGTATAAACCATTATATTCCTCAATAGACACAAGTAATATAAATTTACTTTCCATGAACCAAATCATTCACAAATTCAGATATTACCTTGTTAAAGTAGCACTGACATCATCACTGTGCTGTACATAGCCTGTGCAGAGAGCAGAGCTGTGGGAGGGGCACAGGAGACTCCACCCACTACAAGCTGCCTGCAGGAAACTACAGGAGGGGGCGGAGACAAGACCAGTCACCCTACACAAGGAGAGAGAGCCTCAGTGAGCGGTCTTTATTACAGGAAGATCCTGCACAGAGGAAAAGTGCCGGTGTTTCATCAGATTAGGCGTCCCGTCAGAATTGGTAACGGAAGTGACGTTCCGTCGCCGCCATCTTGCTACACCCTGCACTCCTCCATAGTAAGGATACACTGAGAAGGGGGAAAGCGGACATCTTGTTACACCCACCGGAATTTTGCATTTTACATTTATTTTTAGTAGTAAGCTGAAGTTATATAGTGAAATACAAGACTTAGAACTCCGTCTGACTGATTAGATGTTGAATTTTAAAAGCAGCGGTAAGCCTGCTGATCTCACAGGTTTACTAATCTGACAGAACACCGCTGTTTTTAAAATTCAACATCTAAACAGTCAGACAGAGTTCTAAGTGCGTTATTTTACTATATAAACTCAGTATACTGTTAAAAATAAGTGTAAAATGCAAAACTCCGGTGGGTGTAACAAGATGTCCGCTTTCCCCTTCTCAGTGTATCCTTACTATGGAAGAGTGCGGGGTGTAGCAAGATGACGGCGACAAAACGTCACTTCCGTTACCAATTCCGACGGGTCGCCAAATCTGATGAAACACCAGAGTTGATTTACGCTGGATTACTGCACAGATCTGGAAGAAATAAATGAAACACACCAAGATGCAATTAAAAATACACATGAACACCTGTATGTTCACATTATTGCGACCTGCATTCTGCATGTAGGCAGCCCATTAATTTCAATGTGCTACCCTACCTGCAGAAATGAGCGGGAAGTCCCGCTAAGTGGTTAGCATGTGCAAAAAAAGCATTGCATTTGCCGATGTGTATGGGGTGCAATTAAGAGTTAATAGCAGCCCGCGCATCCACTAAAGAGCAGCGCATTTCTCTGTGGTTTCCGAAACGCGTTTTTGACCCACATTTGAAGCTATAGCTATGAATAATATTAGTTTTTTGCTTGGAGTTCAGCTTTAATTAACTTCAGTTCATTATATAAAGATCTTAAGAATTTGTTGGCATCATATAAATGAAAATATCTGTTATACTGAATGCCATTGTATAACATTGGTAAGCCCGTCCAAACTTAGGTGCACACCCTACTGCTTCATTTCATTGTTTGTTTACTGAAAATCTTTTGTACTCTTTGCGCCAGTGTTTCTGTACACCATGTGCTTATTAAAAGTTATGTGATTAGTGCTCCAAATTCCTTAGTTTATTTCCTTTCCACTTTCTCAGACTGGAAGCCATACAATGAAGTGAGTGTATACATCTTTCCCATTTCCCTTTAGGATTAATAAAGTATTCTGATTTCCTTATTCTAACCTACCTCTTCAGTCACCCGCACCGCCAAATGCTGCTCTGATCAAGAAGAAAAGATGAAGTCTGTGTCTGTGACAGGAGTGTTGATCTCCTGCGGCCCCCACTTGCTGTGATCATTGGCTCTTTCCACCAACCCCAAAGTCACTAGGGGTCTCTCTAGTGGGAACTGTTTCCAGGACCCCAGCTCTACAAGGCAAACATGCTTACTACTATATCTTGTGTTTACAGAGGATGCCTATGGGCTAGGTCCGTTAGATGGGAACTCTGAGGTGCTAACCACAACCCTTAAACAAAGTTATGTCATTCTGTGATTTTGTGGTTAAAAAGAGGTTGAGGTTAGCATTAGGGTTGTCTTTAGGATCAGTGTTAGGGTTAGCATTAGTGTTACGGTTATCATTAGGGTCATCATTAGTATTAGCATTAAGATTATCAATTGGATCAGTGTTAGGGGAGATTATTAGTGTTAGCAATAGGATTAATATCAAGGCTAAAGCTAGCATTAGCATTAGGGTCAGTGTAATGATTAGCATTAGAATCAGTTTTACATTTAGCATTAGAATCAGTGTCATAATTAGCACTAGAGTCAGTGTTATAATTAGTATTATGGTCAGTGTTAGGGTTAGCATTAGGGTCAGTGTTAGGGCTATCATTAGGGTCAGTGTAATGATTAGCATTAGAATCAGTGTTATAATTAGTATTATGGTCAGTGTTAGAGTTAGCATTAGGGTCAGTGTTAGTGTTAGCTTTAGGGTTAGTGTTAGGGTTAGCATTACGGTCAGTGTTATGGTTAATATTTGGGTCAGTGTTATGGTTAGTATTTGGGTCAGTGTTGGGGTTGGCATTGGGGTCAGTGTTATGGTTAGCATTATGGTCAGTGTTATGGTTAGTATTTGGGTCAGTGTTGGGGTTGGCATTAGGGTCAGTGTTATGGTTAGCATTAGAGTCAATGTTACGGTTAGCATTAGGGTCAGTGCTAGGGTTAGTGTTATGGTTAGCATTATGGATAGTATTTGGGTTAATGTTATGGATAACATTAGGGTTAATGTTAGGGGTAGCATTATGGTCAGTGTTAGGATTAGCATTAGAGCTAGGTTTAGGACTGTTTTAGTATTAGGGCTACAGCAACAGTTAGCATTAGAGTTAGCATTATTACAGTTAGCATTAGTGCTAGGATTAGCATTAGAGCTACATCTAACATTAGGGTTAGCATTAGGTCAGTGTTAATGTTAGGGTTATTATTAAGATTATCATTTAGATCAGTGTTATTATTAACAGTAGTGTTAGCATTAGGGTTTGTGTTAGGGGTAGCATTAGAGTCAGTGTAATAGTTAGCATTGGGTTGGTGTTGGGGGCAACATTATGGTAAGTGTTGGGGTTAGTGTCAGAGCTAGGGTTAGGAATGTTGTTAGGGTTAGCATTGAGGCTACAGCCCGAGTTAGCATTAGGGTCATTATTAGTCATTATTAGGGATAACATTAGAGCTAGAGTTAGCATTGGCATTAGCATTAGGGTCAGTGTTAATATTAGTATTAGCATTAAGATTATTAGTTGGATCAGTGTTAGGGGAAATTATTAGTATTAGCATTAGGATTAGGATCAGGGCTAAAGCTAGCATTAGAATTAGGGTCAGTGTTAGGGTTAGCATTGGGGTCAGTGTTAGGGTTAGCATTGGGGTCAGTGTTAGGGTTAGCATCGGGGTCAGTGTTAGCATTAGGGTTAGTGGTATTGCCAGCATTAGGGTCAGTGTTAGGGGAAATTATTAGTGTTAGCATTAGGATTAGCATCAGGGCTAAAGCTAGCGATAGCATTAGGGTTAGTATTAGGGTCTGTGTTAATGTTAGGATTAGCATTAAGATTATGATTTTGATTGGTGTTTGGGGCAGCATTAGGGTCAGTGTTAAGGTTAGCATTAGGGTTGGTGTTAGGGGAAGCATTAGAGCTAGGGTTAGGATTGTTGTTAGGGATAGTGTTAAATCTAGAGCCAGAGTTAGCATTGGGGTTAATATTAGGGTCAATATTAAGGTTAGCTTTGGGGTTAGCATTAAGGCTAGAGCTAAAGTTAGCATTAGGGTCAGTGGTAATGTTAGGGTTAGCATTTAGGTTATCATTTGGATTAGTGTTAGTGGTAACATTAGGGTTAGTGTTAGGGTAAGCATTAGGGTTTATGTTGATGGTAGCATTAGGGTCATTGTTGATGTTAGGGTTATCATTTGGGTTTTCATTTGGATTAGTGTTTGTGGTAGCATTAGGGTCAGTGTTAGGGTCAGCATTAGGGTTTATGTTATGGGTAGCATTAGGGTCAGTGGCTTAACATTAAAGCTAAGATTAGGGTCATTGTTAGAGATAGAGATAGGGTTAGGGCTAGAGATAGAGTTTAGATTAGGGTTAGCGCTAGGGTCAGTGTTAACATTAGGGTTAAGGTTTTTTCTTTCTTAGTATCTAATGTTATGTTCTAAACTAATGAGGGGGCATTAGTTGACATGAGCTTCTGAAATTCACATGAACCTCTTAAAGCCAATTGTATACAGTACTTAAAAAAACCTTCACACCACCCTCCCCATTGACTCCAACACAGTCCTATTGATTTGCAACATGCCGGCAATTACAGAGAACTGCTACGTACTATCCAGAACAGGTACTGCAGCAGATCACAGTGACCGCCAGGCGCACATAACCTGATGGTATAGACATTTACTGTTTCTCTTTTTACTATTTAAAGTTAAGCTTTCAGCAATAGAATCCAACCATTTCCTACATTTCAGACTCCATGTTTATGAATTGTGGTTATTTCCATTCACGGGGTCTGTGCCAATGTAATTTTAGATGCATCCTGCTGCTCGCTCTGTCCTCCCAACACAGATGAAATCTTTTTAGAAGAGATGTTTTTATCAAATTGATCCTTTGCTGATACAGAGCAGGATTGGCCTGGTACTAGATATGCTCCCGCGAGCGGATGTCTGCTGCTCGTCACCAGCCAATTAGCATGTTACGAGGAATCATTATTAATAAATTATATAACTTATTCGGTCCTTGGCTTTCATTAGCGTGTCCCTGTTTGCCCACTATAAAAAGGTGTAACTACCCAGAATGCCTAGCAGGCTTGGTTTAAAGAGACCCTGTTGCCAGCATCCCCAGCAGATGCAGAGCTCCCACTCAAATGACACTCTATACCAGGGATATGCAATTAGCGGACCTCCAGCTGTTGCAAAAGTCCCATCATGCCTCTGCCTCTGGCTCATGCTTGTGGCTGTCAGAGTCTTGCTAAGCCTCATGGGACTTGTAGTTCTGCAACAGCTGGAGGTCCACTAATTGCATATCCCTGCTTTATACTATAGTATTCCCCTTGGATTCTTCCACAGCTGCTCTTAAAAGTTTATATAGAGAGGTGATGTGAGAGCTAGAGGAGTTGGGTCAGCACAGACAGTAATTAGACATTCTCAGAAGAAGATGACGTGCATGGAGGGAGCTGGCTTTGCTAGGGGATTGACCCTTTTGAAATAGTGAATTTTCTAGTTCAAGGGCACATTGTAAAACAATAAAACATACGTTATGGGAATGAAAACACTGTAAGGCCCCATGCACACTGTGCGTTTAGCCCCATTTCATGAGATTCCGGCATTTACTGTAGGTGCTGGTGGAAGGCATAGGTGCACTGTCCACTGGCCACTGCTGGCAGCCGGTAAACTCTATGGAAGATGGTGCACTGGTCTGCATCCAGGAATTTGTCCATGAGTATATACTGCCCGAGACCAGGGGCGTATCTACCGTGAGGCAAACACTGCGAGGTTTCAGATTTTTTTTTAGTCAGCTGTAGTCCCCTGTGGTGGTGGAGGAGTAGTGAGTAGAGATCGGAATGGGTACAGTACAGTCAGAGATCATAGCCGACCAGTGTCCCTGCTCTTCAGTAGTGGTGGATCTCCGGTGTCTGCACAGGGATACTAAACCCTGTCCCCCCCCCCCGCTCTGATGGACTAGGGGTAGTGCACACTTTTAATCTGTGTACTCGTGGAGAAGGTGATTTCGGGGGCAGCTTCGGAGTGTGCGGAGCGGCCCATTTTCCTTCCAGACCTTGGCTGGCTGAAGGATTCCCTGCCCGACACTAATACGCTTCCGCCACCATATCGGGGAGACCCTGGCTTGCCCACCTACCTTGCAGCATTCCATACCTCCCAACTTTTTGAGATGGGAATGAGGGACACCTATCAAAAGTATGCAGGCATGGCACACACCCCCCTTAAAGGAGAACTGTTCAAAAAAACAAGAATGGTTAAACCCACAAGTGCTTTTTTTTACCACTACTATTCCTTTATATTGGCTTTTGGAATTTACAAATGCAACAATTTAGAACTCGGATGAAAGGTTTAGCACTGGAAAACACTTTTTGATAGATAAAAAGTGCAATTTGTATACAAGTATATAGATCAGACCAAAATGAAGGACAAATGAGGAGAAAAGAGGGACAGAGGGACATTGCTCCAACTCTGAGACAGTCCCTCGAAATCAGTGAAAGTTGGGAGCTATGGCATTCCCTCTACCTTTGTTTCTTTGTGCCCCACAGTGGCTCCTCCTGCTTTTGGCTGGACCCCCTGGACCTGGAGAGTGGGGGTGCAGCCAGCCTGAATTAGTGGGCACTAAAAGCTGGCAGGATCAAGAGCATGGTGAGGCTGGCTACTGAGTAATGCCGAGTACACACGACCGGACTTTCCGTCAGAATAAACTCTGACGGTTTTTTCAACTGAGTTCCGCCGAAACGGACTTGCCTACACACGATCACACCAAAGTCCGATCGTTTAGAACGCAATGACGTACGACGGGACTAGAAAAAGGAAGTTCAATAGCCAGTAGCCAAGAGCTGCCCCTGCGTCATTTTTGGTCCGTCAGAACAGCATACAGATAAGCGGTTTTCCCGATAGGAATTGATTCCGTCGGAAAGATTTGAAACATGTTCTATTTCTAGGTCCGTCAGAATTTTCGAAAGAAAAAGTCAGATGAAGCCCACACATGATCAGAATGTCCGACGGAATGATTCCGTGGGACCTTTTCTGCCGGAAAGTCCGGTCGTGTGTACGCGGCATTATTGCCTCTTCTGAAACATCACAAAATCATTAGTTTCACAACTAAATCAGTTTTGCCTAAATTATTCTGCTCCTTCCTAATTGAAAGATTGGATTGCTACATACTGAATATGGAAAGCATTAGGCTGAAGAAGATTTCCCCAGCGACAGTCCTACAGCTTTCAATGGATTTTAGGATGCACATTGTCAGGAGCTCACAGTGTGCCGTGAAACCAGAGTAAGCTATTTCAGTACAGAAGAGGAGCTGGTACAACTGTGCAAGACTGAAGGGAATGTTGGAGAAAGTTATTTCTGAAACATTGCCTATGAACCTACATCATCAGGAATGAGAAGGAAACTATCCTGCCCTTGAGATAAAAGACCAAAATGTTCTTCATCTCTTCTTGTTTTTATTATTCTGCTTTCGCCCCCAGCTGCCAGAAAACAAACAAGAGTTAATGGCGTTGGTGTCGCAGGCGAAGCCGCGTCGATACCAGCGGGTCACCGTTCCGTACAGCTCCTCCGCTGGGAGCCCCAGAAGCTTTCATTCTGAATGACAGATCTCTTCAAATCTCTGAACTTCACACAGCGCTCCTCCATTTGTGTCACCTAATGAATGGTTTGACCCATGCTGGAGACTATTTAACCGGAATAATGACCTCCCAATGCCAGGAAAAAAATGGAAGGGGGGGGGTGACAATCCGTTCGGCAGGTGATTTGTCACTTTTCGTGTCTGCGCCTGTGTCATAACTTCCTAATAAATGCACGCTGGGCTCTCTTCACCTCTTCACACCGGGGACCGCGATAAAAAATAACACGCCACGGGAACTGTATGTGCAGAGGAGGAAAGAAAAACAGCACTTTATGTACAGTTCTCGTGGAAGCATGCCAGCGCACACCCGAGGGGTATAGGACCACCCACCCTGCGCAATTTATAATATTAGATCTAGATTTATTTTTGCACAGGATTATTTATGGGAACGCGGTTTTAACCGCTCAAACTTCCTCTGAGATGAACGCCTTAAGGCAGCCATTTTGTGGGTTTGTGGAAAGGCCTTCTGCATACCTCCCAACATTTTGAGATGGGAATTAGGGACACCTACCAACAAACGTATATAGGCATAGGACATGCCCCCTGTCACACCCCATTAAAGGGGAATTAACCAAAAAAGCGGTTAATTAAATCCACAAGGACTTTTTTCACCACTACTATTCCTTTATATTGGCTTTTAAAATGTACAAATGCAGCAATTTAGAAATTGGATGAAAGGTTTAGCACTGGGAAACACTTTTTGAAAGATTAAAAAGTGCATTTTATATACAACTATATGGATCAGACCAAAATGAGGGGGAAAGAGGGACAGAGGGACATTGCTCCAAATGAGGGACAGTCCCTCCAAATCAGGGACAGTTGGAAGCTATGCCCTCTTTCTTGGAGGAAGGGATAGGCCACCTAAGAGGCATATTTAGACTTTGGGTGGCCCGTGGCACTTCAAGTGGGGGGGGCCCCTTATACACAAAGTTGGTTTACATTCTCAGTGACAGTCACACATTTTTAAAATGAATGACACAACATCATTCTGAGGTCGCATATGCCCACACATGCAGTCTTAGCGCTCTGTGTGTGGTTTGCTTAAGTGCTATCCACTTCCAGACCAGGCCTTTTTCTGGCATTTTTTGTTTACATGTAACAATCAGTATTTCTTGCTAGAAAAGTACTTGGAACCCCAAAACATTACATATTTTTTTAAAGCAGAGGCCCTAGAGAATAAAATGGCGGTCGCAATTTTTTATGTCATGCGGTATTTGCGTAGCGGTTTTTCAAATGCAATTTTTGGGAACAAAATACACTTTTTTGTAATGCAAAAAAACACAACTCATAACCCATTTTTTTTGTAAAATATAAAAGATGATGTCACGCTGAGTAAATAGAAACCAAACATGTTACGCTTTTAAAACTGCGTACACCCGTGCAATGGTGACAAACAAAATACATTTTACTATCCATAGGCCACACTTTAAAAGCCTTTACAGGTTACCACTTTAGATTAACAGAGGAGGTCTAGTGCTAGAATTACTGCCCATGATGATCTGACGTTCACGGTGATACCTCACATGTGTAGGACGATCACTGTTTGCTTGCCTGACACGTGACTCCACACTTTGCGTGCAAGCATGGGGGGGGGGGGGGGGGGGCGACAGAGGCACTTTACTTTTTTTAAATTCTTAATTTTTCTTTTTTTTCTTACACTGTTGCTGTAAAAATTTTCTTCATCAATTTTACTGCTGTCACTGGGAATGTAAACACTCCTTGTGACAGCAATAGACATTTGACAGGTACTCTTTATGGAGAGATCTTGGATCTGTAAGACCCCAAATCTCTCCTCTGCCCTTAAAAGCATTCAAAACGCCAAGATCGGTGATTTTGGATGGTTTTAATTTTTTTTAAATGGTGCCGTTGACATCAGGTCACCGCTTACGGGTTACCATAGTTGAGAGCTGATCAAAGCAGATCCCATCTGTGTTTGGCTGTCCGACCAGCTGGCAGATGCGCCGGCTGGTCGCTTGGGTCCTCCGGTGGGACAGGAGAGCCGGAGCAAGCGTCGGAAGGTGGCGAGGTGGGGGGGGGGGGGGTTTGGGGTGGGGGCATTCCCTCCCACTGCTTGTAAAAGCAGTCCAGCGGCTAGTTAACCACTAGGATTGCTTTTCAAGAGAACCATCTTGTAGTTCTAAGAAAACGGTACTGGAGTAATGCTTGCGGCTGCAGACGTCATCCCGGTATGACCACTGAAAGTACAGCAACGTACAGGTACATCGCTGGTCAGGAAGTGGATATAACAGTCCAGAGTTTTACAGATGATGGCCGAAAAAATTTTACTTCCCAAGATACATTTAATAAAAGAAATTAAGCTTGTATTATACATTTTATATTATTTTATTATTTATTATTACAGTATTGTTATTATTTTATATATTTTAAACATTTTATTTAAAAAGGTATTCATACCCCTTGAAATCCTCCGCATCTTGTCATGTTACAATCCAATCAAAAACATAAATGTATTTTATTGGGATTTTATGTGAAAGACCAACACAAAGTGGCACATAATTGTGAAGTGGAAGGAAAATGATAAATGGTTTTCAAAATGTTTTCCAAACAAATATGTGAAAAGTGTGGCGTTCATTTGTATTCAGCCCCCTTTACTCTGATACCCCATAACTAAAATCTAGTGGAACCAATTGCCTTCAGAAGTCACCAATTAGTAAATAGAGTCCACCTGTGTAATTTAATCTGGGCTGGTGCTCCATTTTTCGGGAGGGGGGGCAGAACACAACACCCCACCCCCGCGCGCCAGTTCTGCACTTACCCCAGCCAGGCCACGGGCGGCTTTCCCGGCTTCATCCTGATTGGCCAGGAGGAAAAGCAGGAAGACAATAGCGATTGTTGATTCACTAAAGTCACAAGTGGGTGGGCTCAGGGCGCAGGCCCCAACCTTTTTGAAGCCAATTAAAGCCTCAGGCTCTAATCATGTGCTTAAAAAAAAAAAAAAAACTTGTAGAAACCTATGTGTCCGGTGCTCCGCATGGAGATTAGGGGGGCGGCCTCCCTGCGCCCCTTATGGACTGGCGGACGCTGTCATAAATACAGCTGTTCAGTGAAGCCCTCAGAGGTTTGTTAGAGAACCTTAGTAAACAAACAGCATCATGAAGGTCAAGGAACGCACCAGACAGGTCAGGGATAAAGTTGTGGAGAAGTTTAAAGCAGGGTTAGGTTATAAAAAATATCCCAAGCTTTGAACATCTCACAGAGCACTGTTTAATCCATTATCCGAAAATGGAAAGTTTATGGCAGAACTGCAAACCTACCAAGACATGGTTGTCCACCTAAACCAGTGATTCTCAACTCCTGTCCTCAGGACCCACTAACAGGCCAGATTTTAAGTATTACCTTGGGGAGATGCAGACTAGAATGCTGCAATCACTGAGCAGCAAATTATATCACCTGTGATGTATTTCAGTTATCTTACAAACCTGGCCTGTTAGTGGGTCCTGAGGACAGGAGTTGAGAACCACTGACCTAAACTGACAAAAGCAGCCAAGAGGCCCATGGTAACTCTGGAGGAGCTGCAGAGATCGACAGCTCAGATGGGAGAATCTGTCCACAGGACAACTATAATGCTGCATACACAAGGTCGGATTTTCCAACGGGAAATGTTCGATGGGAGCTCGTTGCCGGAAATTCCAACCGTGTGTAGGCTCCATCGGACATTTTCCGTCGGAATTTCCGACAAACAAAATTTGAGATCTGGATCTCAAATTTTCCAACAACAAAATCTGTTGTCATAAATTCCGATCGTGTGTACACAATTCCGACGCACAAAGTTCCACGCCTGCTCGGAATCAAGCAGAAGAGCTGCACTGGCTATTGAACTTCATTTTTCTCGGCTCGTCGTACGTCTTGTACGTCACCGTGTTCTTGACGTTCGGAATTTCCAACAAGATTTGTGTGACCGTGTCTATGCAAGACAAGTTTGAGCCAACATCTGTCAGAAAAAAAACATGGATTTTGTCGGAAAGTGCAATCGTGTGTACGCGGCATTTGTCGTGCTCTCCACAAATCTGGCTTTTATGAAAGAGTGGCAAGAAGAAAGCCATTGTTGAAAGAAAGCCATAAGAAGTCCCATTTACAGTTTGCGAGAAGCCATGTGGGGGACACAGCAAACATGTGGAAGAAGGTGCTCTGGTCAGATGAGACCAAAATTGAAATTGAAATTGGCCTAAAAGCAAAACTCTATGCGTGGTGGAAAACTAACACTGCAAATCACCCTGAACACACCATCCCCACCGTGAAACGTGGTGATGGCTGCATCGTGTTGTGGGGAAGCTTTTCTTCAGCAGGGTCAGGGTTGATGGGAAGATGGATGGGGCCAAATACAGGCCAATCTTAGAGGAAAACCTGTTATGGGGCGTACACACGGTCGGACTTTTCGTCTACAAAAGTCCAACGGACGCCGACGGACTAAAGCTGGCTGGTAATCCGATCGTGTGTGGGCTTCTCCGGACTTTCAGCGGACTTTTTCAGCCTCAAATCCGACGGACTTTAGATTTGAAACATGCTTCAAATCTTTACGTCGTAACTACGACGGACCCCGAAATCCGCTCGTCTGTGTGCTAGTCCGACGGACAAAAACCCACGCTAGGGCAGCTATTGGCTACTGGCTATGAACTTCCTTATTTTAGTCCGGTGTACGTCATCACGTACGAATCCGTCTGACTTTTGTGTGGTCGTGTGTAGGCAAGTCCGTTCGTTAGAAAGTCTGCCGCAAGTCCGCCGCAAGTCCGCCGAAAGTCCGCCGGAAGTCTGTCGGACAGGCTGTCGGACTTTTGTAGACGAAAAGTCCGACCGTGTGTACGCCCCATTAGAGTCTGCAAAAGGCTTGAGACTGGGGTGGAGGTTCACCTTCCAGCAGGACAATGACCCTAAACTTACAGCCAGAGCTACAATAGAATTGTTTAAAGCAAAGCATATTCATGTGTTAGAATGGCCCAGTCAAAGTCCAGGCCTAAATCCAATTGAGAATCTGTGGCAAGACTTGGAAATTGCTGTTCACAGACGCTCTCCATCCAATCTGACAGAGCTTGAGCTCTTTTGCAAAGAAAAAAAATACACAAAAAAGAAAAAACGAGCAGGTGCGCTGATCAACAGTTTGGGATAGCCCTCCAGCTGGCTATTGGTGATAATTAGACTAGTCATAGGGTGCTGCTGCTCTCTATGGATCCTCTGGTGGCAGGAACACATCTAGACAAAACACAAATGACCAGAGCTCAAAGCTGCCAAAAATGGTCAAACTCACATTGTGTGAAGATAGATACAGCATAAGGATTCCACTGTGGCCGCACTCCTATAACCACCTCAAGAAGGGGAAGGGGGAGCCATGGACTCCCCCTTTGCGCTCTCTTCTTTTGTGTTTTATTTTGCAAAGAAGAATGGGCAAAAATGTTACTCTCTAGATGTGGAAAGCTGGTAGAGACATCCCCAAAAAGACTTGCAGCTGTATTTTTAGCGAAAGGTAGTTCTACAAAGTATTGACTCAGGGGGGCTGAATACAAATGCACCCCACACTTTTCACATATTTGTAAAACATTTTGCAAACCATTTATCATTTTTCTTGCATTTCACAATTATGTGCCCCTTTGATCACATAAAATCCCAATAAAATACATTTATGTTTTTGGTTGTAACATGACAAAATATGGACAATTTCAAGGGGTATGAATACTTTTTCAAGGCACTGTAATTTTTTTATATTGTTTTATATAATTTTTGTATTGGGGGAGGGCCCTTCTGTCAGGGGGGCCCAGGGCAATTATCCTCCCCCCCCCTTATATATCCAGCCCTGTGCCACCTGGCCATCAAAAATGGGACTTGGTGGGGCCCAAAGAGGAATTTCCCAAAACTGTGTTTCGGACAGATAGAAACATTGGGGCTGGGTTCACATTGCAGCACGCAGCAACTCACAGCAGGAGTCCGGTGCATCTCCATTCACTGTTTCAGGTCTGATTTAAGCCCAAATTTTGGGCTGAATTCGGACCTGAAACAGACCAAAAGACGCACAAGGCTCCTGTGCAATTCGCACAAGAGCCACTGCGGAGATTTATGAACCGGCTCCATAGAGAGCCCATCACAATCTCCTGCTATGCGAATTGGATGCGGAACACCCGCATCCAATTTGCATAGGTGTGAACCCAGCCTTAAAGACCAAGTGGTCCATCAAGTCTGCCCATTTTTTTTTTTTTTACTTTTATATCAGAGTCAGAGTAAACAGCTGAGTTTGCTCCAAGCATGTTTGAATCTACTTAGGCTTTGTTCACACTAGTGTGACTTGTCATGTGACTTTAGACACACAAAGTCGCAAGACAAGTTGCAGCCCATTGATTTCAATGGCTCCCGTTCCAATCGAAGCAACTTAAAGTTGCAGTGACTTAGAAAAGGTTCCTGCACTACTTTAATGTGACTTTCTTGTGACTTGAGTACCAGAGAGTGTAAAGTTGCATGAGAGTAGTACTCCAAAGTTGCACTCAAAATCACGCAACTTTGGGGTTCCATTGGTGTGAACCGAGCCTTACTGTTGACTGACTCACTACCTCCACTGGAAGTCTAATCCGGGATGTGGCCATATCCTTACCTAAAGAGGAACTTCAGTCCCCTTACTGCTGGCCCCATTCCCCCTTACTGGTACCGCCATTTTTGATGGCCTGGCATATGTGCCATTGTGCCAAAGCTATCTGCCCGTCCTTCAAGACCTGGTGATGCCTGAGGCTGATGTGCACATGCGCAGGTGTGCAAACTCTGACTAAAATGGCATTTTTGGTTTGTGGTGCTTACATGCAGTATAGTTCCACGTTGAGGAGTAAATCTTGGTATAACCTATGTAAGTAGATTTATGTGACAAATCCAAATATTCTGCTTTTACAATCTTCTTTTACAAAATTCCCTTCTTGTATAAACCTAATCTAGGGTGACACCCCTTTAAAATGTCACCAGTGTTGCATCACCGTGGTCATTTAGACAGTACAATCAATGTACATAGTCTGATGTTGTTATGTTTTTGTAGAAAGTATGAACTGTCTGTAATACTTTGAGTAGAATGTTTTTTTAATAACAACATTTGGGGTTGACAAGCCCCCCCCCCCCCACCGGTATGCGAGTGTGCGATCCAGACATCGGATTACAACAGGGAACGGACAGATGTAATATATTGTACATAGTCACCTTTGTTGAAGCACAAAACATGTTTTACTATAGAGATTATTGGGATGTTTTGGGAATGAATTGTCTGTTCTTTTGCTTTTGTCCTTGTGCTTGTTTTATGTGTCATCATTCAATTACAACACATCTTAAAAGGGGCCTTACAGTAAAAAAAAATGCAAGCTCTGCTTTTTTATCAAGCCCCAAAAATCCTTTTGGTCTACAATTTTCAACCTTATCCTGGCCCAGGAATGGCCCTATCGCCCCATTCAGTCCTGGGAGTCACTGCTGTGCAACAAAAACTGGCTACTCATTTATTTGATGGGGCGAAACAGTCCATCCCGAAGGCATGGAAGAAGCATAGAGTTCATTAGCTTAGGTTAAATGGTGTATCAATATGTTACTTGTCAACAAAACTATTTTCAGCAGTCTTACTGATTCCCAACCGAAATTTCTTAAAGTTTGGAAACCCGGGCTCAGCTATACTGTACCTTCACTGGACCCGATTTACCTTGGCTACCTCTAGGCACTCATTGAATGTTTGGATCATAACCCCAGAGGGGAAACCCTACCCTCTTGTCCCTCACCCCTCTCTCTGGTCATCCCTCAGGTTTCATGTTCTCTTCTTCCCGCTCCTTCTCTTTTTTCAACCAAAAATTCTCTAGCATCCTTATTGATTCCCAACCAAAATGTACTAGTTTGGGAACCTTGGCTCCTCTGAATTTTTTCCTATTCTGGAACCCGGCTACCATTAGCTACCTATAGGCACTCATAGAATATTTTGATCTGAGCCCCAGAGGGGAAATCCTACCCCCTCGTCTTTCTCCCCCACCCTTCTCTTTGGTCATTCCTCAGGTTTCATCTTCTCTCCTTCCCAGTTCTTTTTTTTTTCAACCAAAAATTCTCTAGCATCTTTACTGATGCTCATCCAAAATATATTAAAGTTTGGGAACCTTGACTCCACTAAATTCTACCTATCCTGGACCCCACTACCTTAAGCTACCTATAGGCACTCAAAGAATGGTTGGATCTCAGCCCCAGAAGGGAAACCCTACCCCATCGTCCTTCTCCCCCATCCTTCGCTCTGGTCATCCCTCGGTTTCATCTACTATCCTTGCGCTCGTCTTTTTTCAATCAAAAGTCCTCTAGCATCCTTACTGATTCCCAACTAAAATGTTTTAAAGTTTGGCTCCACTATATTCTAAATATCCTGGACCGGGCTACCCTTAGCTAGAGTGCCTATAGGAACTAATACAATGGTTGCCAACCTTTTGGACCTCACCGGCCACTATACTCATTTGAAACCCATGGACCACTAACATGAATCTTACATGTCTTATACACACAATGTTCCGGCTCACTGCCCCCCTCTGCCCCCCCCCACACTCTGCATGACACTGCTGCCTTACACAGAATCATCATTGGACCTCACCGCCGTATCCATCTATGTACTTGAGCTCCGTGCTCCCCCTGCAGTCTTTGATCAGCACTGCCATTGGAAGTCCCCTCCTTCTTCATCTCCCGCTCTCTGCAATACTCCCAGTGCATCCCTCTGAGTTCACAGGAGCCAGAACTACAGGGGAGGCATCAGGTATCAATGTACGGGGACAGTCAATACTTTGAGAACATCACTGGAAAAAACAACATCCGCCACAATGTTGACTTGCTGGCAGGACCCCTGGGGACCTCCAATATTTGCTCGTGGACCATCAGTGGTCCACGGACCACTGGTTGGCCACTGCTGCACTAAAAGAATGTTCGGATCTCAGCCCCAGAGGGGAAACCCTACCCCCTTTTCCTTCTACCTCACCCTTCTCTCTGGTCATTCCTCAGGTTTTATCTTCTCTCCTTCCGGCTCCTTCTCTTTTTTTCAACCACAAATTCTCAAGCATCCTTACTGATTCCCAACTAAAATGTATTAAAGTTTGGGAACCTTGGCACCACTAAATTCTACCTATCCTGGACCTGGCTACCTTTAGCTACCTATGGGCACTCATAGAATGTTTGGATCTCAGCCCCAGAGGGGAAAACCTACCCACTCTCCCTTCTCCCCCACCCTTCTATCTTGTCATCCCTCAGATTTCATCTTCTATCCTTTCTGCTCCAAATTCTTTAGCATCCATACTGATTCCCACCCAAAATTTCTTAAAGTTTGGGAACCTTAGTTTCACTATACTCTACCTTCCCTGGACCTGGATACCCTTAGCTACCTATAGGCACTCATAGAATGTTTTGCCTCTAAGTCCCAAAGAAGAAACCCTACCCCCTCTTCCTTCTCCCCTATCCTTCTGTCTGGTCATCCCTCAGGTTTCATTTTCTCTCCTTCCCACTCCTTCTCTTTTTCCAACCAAAATTTCTTACATTTTAGGGACCTTGGCTCCACTATACTCTACCTATTCTGGACCCGAATACCCTTAGTTATCTATAGGCAAAATATATGCAGATGAAACTTCACTTTTAAATTCTGGTGGATGCCATTGCTACGTCCAGATCTGAAAGCATGAAAGCTTTTAGATCAGGATAACAGTCAGAAAGCTCACATTTCACTAATGCCCCGTACACGGATTTTCCGATGGAAAATGTCCGATCGGAGCGTGTTGTCGGAAATTCCGACCATGTGTGGGCTCAATCGGACATTTTCCATCGGATTTTCCGACACACAAAGTTGGAGAGCAGGAGATAAAATTTTCCGACAACAAAATCCGTTGTCGGAAATTCCGATCGTGTGTACACAAATCCGACGCACAAAGTGCCACGCATGCTCAGAATAAATAAAGAGATGAAAGCTATTGGCCACTGCCCCGTTTATAGTCCGAGTACGTGTTTTACGCCACCGCGTTTAGAACAATCGGATTTTCCGACAACTTTGTGCGACTGTGTGTAGACAAAACAAGTTTGTGCCAACATCCGCCGGAAAAAATCCTAGGATTTTGTTGTTGGAATGTCCGAATAAAGTCCGACCGTGTGTACGCCCTATTAGAGTTCAATTTTAAATCTCTTGAACACTTGCTTTTTGTTCATAATGGAGGACTCTTTCCCATAGGACAATTCTCAGCTTATGTAACCTAATAAAATAAAATGTCAAGGGAGACCGCACAGCTCTTATTAATATCCTGCACTGTCAAAGTTGGAAAGGCCTTGGATGAGTTCAAGACCCACCAAAATATCAGGACAGACAGTTAGTTGCTGCTAAAGGGAAGAGACAGAAAAATATATAAAAAGTACAAAACAACCAATCAGCCCGGTACAAAGAATTAAAGCTGAAGTTTGATCTGCTTATATTTTTCTATACCTGGTTCCTCCTTTTTCCCCTCCTCAACATGCTAATGACAATATTAAATATCTTATCTTTCAATTGAATGGGTTGTAGATTATAGATTATTTTGATTAGACAATAAATCAATGATTTATTGAAGTGTGTATGGCCACCATAAGATATCTTGTTCATGAATATGATCATATTTCAATCTATCAGGTTATGAGATTACATGGTGGAAACAGGGATGTGATCGATAATTTATGAACATAGGTTATGATCTTATCTATTGTTTGAAATCCAATTCCCCATGTGTGTCATATTGATTGAATAGGTTGTCAGCTATTGATTGAATATTCCTAGCAGAAGAAATCGATCAGAAAGGGAACGAACATTAATCGATTAGTGTATGGTCTCCGTTAGGCTTAGTGCAGATCTATGTGGCTGCATGTAGGGCACCCCATTCATTTTAATGGGCTGCCCTGCCCACGAGAAATGTAGAGAAAGAAGTCCCTGACCCCTTTTCTAAAACTGCGCTGCCCCAAGCTGCATGCAGTTTGGCACAAGCATTTCCATTTTGTTGATGTGAGGGGGCTCCATTGAGAATTAAAGGCACCCGGGCTCCTGCTAAAGAGAAACACCCTTCTCTGCGTGTCAGTAACGTGTGTGCAATCCCGGCATTCAATAATGTGGTCCAAGCCTTATGCCCTGTACACAAAATCCATGTTTTTTTTCTGACGGATGTTGGCTCGAACTTGTCTTGCATACACACGGTCACACGAATCTTGCCGGAAATTCCAAACGTCAAGAACGCGTTGACGTACAACAGGTACGATGAGCAGAGAAAAATGAAGTTCAATAGCCAGTGTGGCTCTTCTGCTTGATTCCGAGCATGCGTGGAACTTTGCGCGTTAGAATTGTGTACACACGATCGGAATTTACGACAACTGATTTTCTTGTCGGAAAATTTTGAGATCCATATCTCAAATTTTGTGTGACGGAAATTCCGATGGAAAATGTTCGATGGAGCCTACACAACAAGCTCCCATCGAACATTTTCCGTCGGAAAATCCGACTGTGTGTACGGGCATTAGTGTTACTGACCTGCAGCAAAGAAAAAACAGGTCTGCTGCTCAGCCAGGCAGAGTTGAGTAAATCTCAGGAATGGATGGACAGAAATACAAATCCCCATATATGTAAATATGACATCATCTCTGTATTTAGCGGTTTGCCTGAAGCTCAGCTTTAAGCTGATGCTTTTAGACTCATCGCAGTCATGCGGCTTCTGTACACGGTCCTATGAAACAGAGTAGAGTCGCATTAAAAAGTCGTACTCCAAAGTCGTACTCCAAATCACGCGACTTTTGGAGTTGCACTGGTGTGAACCGAGCCTGACTCACTTCCTCCACTGAAAGTCTAATCTGGGATGTGACCGTGTCCTTACCTAAAGAGGAACTTCAGTCCCCTTACTGCTGGCCCAATACCCCCTACTGGTACCGCCATTTATGATGGTCTGGCGTATATGCAGATGTGCTGAAGCTATTTGCCCGTCCTTCAAGACCTGGTAGAGCCCTGAAGCTGATCTGCACATGCGCAGGTGCGCAAACTTTGGATTAACTGGCGTTTTTGGTTTGTGGTGCTCAGATGCAGTATAGTTCCACGTTGAGAAGTAAGTCTTGGTATAACCTATGTAAGTAAATTTATGTAACAAATCCAAATGTTCTGCTTTTACAATCTTCTCTTACAAAATTATCTTCTTGTATAAATCTAATCTAGGGTGACACCCCTTTAAAATGTCACCAGTTTTGCTTCACCGTGGTCATTTAGACAGTACAATCATTGTACATAGTCTGATGTTGTTATGTTTTTGTAGAAAGTATGAACTGTCTGTAATACTTTGAGTAGAATGTTTTTTAATAACAAAATTTTGAGTTGGCCCCCCCGGTACGCGAGTGTGGGATCCATGCAGTTGTGCACACATCATTCAGTTTACAACAGGGAACAGACAAATGCAATATACTGTATTGTACATAGTCACCTTTGTTAAGTTCACAAAACATGTTTTGATGAAGAGATTATTTGGATGTTTTGACAATTAATTCTTTTGCTTTGTCCTTGTGCTACTTTTATGTTTTGGTATTCAATTACAACACGTCTTAAAGGGGACCTTACACTAAAAATGCAAGCTTCGCTTATTTATCAAGGCCTGTCTCCCCCATGCCAAAACGCTGCATTACAGTATTAGAAACAATTTGAATCACTCAGTCCTGGGAGTCAATGCTGTGCAACAAAAACTGGCTACTCTCTTCTTCGCTGTGGCAAAACAGTCCATTGCGGACGCATGGAAGAAGCTAGAGTTCATTTGCTAAGGTTAAATGGTGTATGAATATGTTACTTTTCAACAAAAAAATCTTCAGCAGTCTTACCGATTCCCAGCCGAAATTTCCTAAAATTTGGAAACCCTGGCTCAGCTATACTGTACCTTCCCTGGACCTGGTTACCCTTTGCTACCGATAGGCACTAATAAAATATTTGGATCTCAGTCACAGAGGGCAAACCATACCCCCTTGTCCTTCTCCTCCACCCTTCTGTCTGGTTATTCCTCAGGTTTCATCTCCTCTCCTTCCTGCTCCTTCTCTTTTTTCAACCAAAAAATCTCTAGCAATCTTATCGATTGATTCCAACCAAAATTTCTTAAAGTTTGGGAACCTTGGTTCCACTATACTCTATCTATCCTGGACCCGGCTACCCTTAGCTACCTATATGCACTCATAGAATGTTTGGATCTTGGCCCCAGAGGGAAAACCCTACCCTCTCATCCTTCACCCCACTCTTTGCTTTGGTCATCCCTCAGGATTTATCTTCTCTCTTTCCCACTCCTCTTTTTTCCACAAAAAATTCTCTAGCATCCTTATTAATTCCCAACCAAAATGTATTAAAGTTTATGAACCTTGGAGCCACGAAATTCTACCTATCCTGGACCCGGCTACCTTTAGCTACCTATAGGCACTCATAGAATATTTGGATTTTGGCCCCAGGGGGAAAACCCTACCCCTCATCTTTCCCCGCCATCCCTCACTCTGGTCATTCCTCAGGTTTCATATTCTCTCCTTCCCGCTCCTTCTCTTTTTCAACCAAAAACTCTTTAGCAGTCTTATTGATTCCCAACCACATTTTTTTTAAAGTTTAGGGACCTTGGCTCCACTAAACCCTACCTATCCATGACCTAGATACCCTTAACTACCTATAGGCACTCATAGAATGTTTTGGGTCTTGGCCCCAGAGGGAAAACCTTACCCCCTCATCCTCCGCCATACTTCACTCTGGTCATTCCTCAGGTTTCGTCTTCTCTCCTTCCCGTTCCTTCTCTTTTTTCAACCAAAAATTCCTTTGCATCCTTATTGATTCCCAACCAGAATAGGTCAAAGTTTGGAATGTTTGGATCTTGGCCCCAGAGGGAAAACCCTACCCCTCATCCTTCTCTGCCATCCTTCACTCTGGTCACTCCTCAGGTTTCATCTTCTCTCCTTCCCGCTCCTTCTCTTTTTTCAACCAAAAATTCTTTAGCACTCTTATTGATTCCTAACCACAATTTACTAAAGTTTGGAATGTTTGGATCTCAGCCCCAGAGGGGAAACCCTATCCTCTCATCCTTCACCCCACCCTTCTCTCTGGTCATCCCTCAGGTTTCATCTCCTCTCCTTCCTGCTCCTTCTCTTTTTTCAACCAAAAACTCTCTAGAATTTTTACTGATTCCCAAACAAAATTTGTTAAAGTTTGGAAACCCTGGTTTCACTATACTCTACATATCCTGGACCTGGCTACCCTTAGCTACAGTACTTATAGGAACTAATACAGTGGTCGCCAACCTTTCGGACCTCACAGACCACTATACTCACAATTTTGAATCCTGCGTACTACTAACATGAATTTTACATGCCTTATATACACAATGCTCTGTCTTTCTGCCCCCTCGCCCTGGATCACACTGCTGCCTTATACACACAATGCTCCGGCTCTCTGCCCCCCTCTGCCCCCACACTCTTCATGACACTGCTGCCTTACACAGACTCATCATTGGATCTCATTGCCATATCAATTTATGTACTCGAGCTCCGCGCTCCCCCCCCACAGTCTGTAATCAGCACTGCACTACTCCCAGTGCCTCCCTTTGGGTTCACAGGAGCTGGAGCTATAGAGTTGGCATCGGGTATCAATTTACAGTGACAGTCCATACTTTGGGAACATCAGTGGAAAAAAACTTCCGCCACAATGTTGATTTGGCACCACCAAAATTTGCTCGTGGACCACAAGTGGTCCACAGACCATTGGCTGGCGACTAGACCATTGGTTGGCGACTGCTGCACTAAAAGAATGTTTGGATCTCAGCCTCATAGGGCAATCCCTATCCCTTTTTTCTTCTCCTTCGCCCTTCTCTGTGGTCATCCCTCAGGTCTCATCTTCTCTCCTTCCTGCTCCTTTTCTTTTTTCAACCAAAAATTTTCTAGCATCCTTAGTGATTCCCAACTAAAATTTATTAAAGTTTAGGAACCTTGGCTCCACTAAATCATACCTATCCTGGACCCGGCTACCTTTAGCTGCCTATAGGCACTCATAGAATGTTGGATCTCAGCCCCAGAGGGGAACCCTACCCCCTCTCCCTCCTCCCCCCTCCCTGGACCTGGATACCCTTAGCTACCTATAGGCACTTAAAGAATGTTTTGCATCTCAGTCTCCAAGGAGAAACCCTACTCTCCCTATTCTCCTATCCTTCTGTCTGGTCATCCCTCAGGTTTCATCTTCTCACCTTCCCGCTCCTTCTCTTTTTTAATCCAAAAATTCTTTAGAATTCTTACTGATTCCCATCCAAAATTTCTTACATTTTAGGGACCTTGGCTCCACTACACTCTATCTATCCTGGACCTGGATACCCTTAGCTATAGGCAAAATATAAGCAGATGAAACTTCAAGAGGAGTTCCACCCAGGGGGCCATAAAAAAAAAAAAAATTAAAAGTTAGCAGCTACAAATACTGCAGCTGCTGACTTTTAATTGGACACTTACCTGTCCTGGAGTCCAGCGATGCGGGGGATCGAAGCCCCGCTCGTCTCCCCCTCCGTTCAGCGGCGCCGGCATTGCAACTGTGGGCGCCGGGCTGTGGCTTCACAGCCTGGCACCAACTGCGCATGCGCGAGCGGCGCAGCTCGCCGTGATTGGCCGCTCAGTCACCTGGGACCTGTAATGGGTCCCAGATGATTGACAGGAGGGAGGGAGCAGAGCGGAGCCCTTCCTGTGCCGAGGAGGAAGTGATGTCACCAGCCCAGGCTAAGGAACAGGCAGACTACGAGGGACCACCTAGCAACAGGCATTTAGAGGTAAGTGAAAAAAAAAAATATCCAAATGTTTTTTTTTTGTTTTTTTTTAGGATTTTTTATGTATGTTTGTTTTTTTGGGTGGAACCCCACTTTCACTTTTAAATTCTGGTGACTGCCATTGCTATGACCAGATCTGAAAGCATGAAAGCTTTTAGATCAGGATACCAGGCAGTCAACCCACATTTCACTTAGCGTTCCACTTTAAATCTCTTGAACACTTGCTTTTTGTTCATAATGGAAGACTTTCCCATAGAGCAATTCTCAGCTTATGTAACATAATGAAATAAAATGTCAAGGGAGACCGCACAGTTCTTATTAATACCCTGCACTTGTCAAAGTTGGAAAGGCCTTGGATGAGTTCAAGACTATCAGGACAGGTAGTTAGTTGCTGCTAAAGGGAAGAGACAGAGAAATATATAAAAAGTACAAAACAACCAATCAGCTGGGTGCAAAGAGTTAAAGCTGAAGTTTGATCTGCTTATATTTTTCTACACCTGGTTCCTCCTTTCTCCCCTCATTAACATGCTAATGACATTATTATATAACTTTTTGCTATCATTACATACCTTATTTTAAACCCAGTAACATAATCACTAGTTCTTTGTGCTTATCAATGCAATGTCGGCAGATCATGGCTGATGGAAGGGGCCAGCAGGGACATAGGTGTGCGCACAGGGTGTGCCAGGTGTGCCTGGGCACACCCTAATAACCCCATGTGCATTAGCATTATCCAGGGACAGCACCAGGTGGGTGGTTGAGGGTGCCAGTGACCAGTGTAAATGCCCTCATTATATTAAAGGCTAGGTTCAACAGTAGGAACACATTACACCTGTATTTAGGGCGTAACGTAATATGCTCCCTATTAACTGTCTCCCACCACCAGAGCCTCCTTTCTGTGACAGCAGGTGGCGTTAATGTGTGTTTGAGAGTTGGGGTGCACACCCTAATGCAATAGGCTGTGCACACCTATGAGCAGGGAGGTTTACTGAAAACATGTAATGCTCAGATCCATGACTGAAAGAACTTAAAGTGCTCAGTTGCTCTCTATTCCCTGCACTGAGCCTAAAATCAGAGCCACTAGAGCAGGGCCGGTACAAGGCAGGGGCGGAAGGGGCAGATGCCCTGGGCGATACACTTTACTGCAGGGAGGGGGGCGCAGGTGAAGTGGGCTTCTAAAAACTGGCTGTGTGTGCGATTGTACATACCAGCCGCTAATAGCTGTAGTTACAACGATGTGCCGAGTGCGCTCCTGCACCCGGCACAAGCTAACATGTCAGCCCTTCATTGCCTTCCCTGTCAGTGGAGATACTCGGACCCCCCCCCCCCGACAGGCGCTTCGTGGTTCCGGCCGGCCCGGCGTGATGTCACTCACTGAGAGGCTGGGTGTCTTGTCCCCCATCGGATAGTACCTGCCCTGTACTGCGCAGGCGCAGCGCTTGCGCAGTACGTAGGACAAAGGAGACGCCGACAGTCTCCGAAGATTAACAGCTGTTCATCAGCTCTACACGGAGACTTTCGGCGTCTCCTTTGTCCTACGTACTGCGCAAGCGCTGCGCCTGCGCAGTACAGGGCAGATACTATCCGATGGGGGGGCCCTTTCTTGTCAGAACACCGGCGATGATGGGAGGCGGGATTGTAGGACTCACAGGAGCATCATACAGTGCTGCTGAGGCTGTGACCAAGAGGAACCGACGAGGAGGAACTAAACACTGAGTGACTGCAGTGTGTATTGCACAAGTAGGCAAAGCAGATGATTGCAGCTTAATTAACTCTGTAGATTTAGGGGGGGGGGGGATGGAGGTGGCTGCTGAGGGGAGGCCAATTACCAATCATTTTACATTTCAGTAATGTACAGCATGGAGGGGGGTTAATGTATTGCCATTGGTCACTGATCTATTAGTGAACAGTAGCAGTTAATTAACCCCTTTGTGCTGCATTGGTGGCACCAGTATCAGTGTTATACTGCAGCACAAATGGGGTTAATTAACTGTTACTGGTCACTAATAGATCAGTGACCAATGGCAATACATTAACCCCCCTCCATGCTGTACATTACTGAAATGTAAAATGATTGGTAATTGGCCTCCCCTCAGCAGCCACCTCCATGCTGTACATTATAAATTGGGTCAAACACAAGTAATAAGAACGAAGTCCCAATTACTCGATTGCATGGACCTCCTATCACATGTAATCACATTAGGATCAAAACAAGCTGGCTGGCTAATCACAGCTACCTGTCCTTCCGGGACTCGAGAAGCGCAGTGACATCAGGTGATGGAGCGAATCCCGGAAGGACAGGTAGCTGCGATTATCCAGCCGGCTTGTTTTGATCCTTATGCGATTACATGTTTTTGCTGTAAAAGCAAAATGTTATACTTTCAATGAAGTTTTTAAATATTTTTACAGTATGGCTAGCAAGCCTTTTTGTATTTTGGGGACCATCTGTGATATTGTTTCCTGGATGGTGGGTCCACTTGCCATAAGGGGTTCCTTGGATGGTTAAAGGACCTGGCTGGGTTTAGAGCCACAAGTGTCACTGACCTTCCCTGATAGGAGGTTTGTGCAATCTGGTAAGCAAGCACTTTATCTATGGTAGAGGATCATTCAATTGAAGGTGCGGATGTTGCCAAAGAACTTTTTTTTATCACATTGGGACTTTGTTTTTATCACTGGTGCTTGACTCAATATTAATTAGCGCAACTCCGTTGATGAATTTATGATTTGGGACTGTGTTATATCTCACAGTAGAGTTTGCGGCTACTTTAGATGTTTGTATTTTAGAATAATTAGAGCTATTTTTTGCTTTATTTGATGCATATTACAAATGCCATTGGTAATTAACCACTTGCCGACCCATCACAGTACATTTACTGCTATTGGGTGCAGTGCTGGGACAAGGTCATTTGGTGCCCAGGGCGGAGATGGCAAACTGTGCCCCCCCCCCCCCCCGACCCCTGTTTTTCACAGATTTTCCCCGATGTGCACCTGCGGCGGCGCGCGGGGAGGAATTAAATAGGAGGACAAAAACTTTTATCTTAGATGTTTACACTTATACCCCTTTCACATTGGGGCACTTTGCAGGCGCTACTGCGCTAAAAACAGCACCTGCAAAACGCCCTGAAAGAGCCGCTACTGTGTCTCCAATGTGAAAGCCCCGAGAACTTTCACACTGGAGCGGTGCGCTGGCAGGACGGTAAAAAAAGTCCTGCTAGCAGCATCTTTGGAGTGAAGGAGTGGTGTGTAATGATGGTAAAGCAGCGCTAAAAATAGCTCAGTTTTACCACCGATGCCGCCCCTGCTGTGAAAGGGGGCTTAAGGTTTTTAATGTAGAGCCTGGTGCAACTAATGCACAAAGGGCTTAATTAACTGTGACTGGTCACAAATGCATCAGTGAACAATGGCAATACATTAACCCCCCCCCCCCCCATGCTGCATATTACAGAAATTAAAACTAGCATTGCTAATTAACCTCCCCTCAGCCTCCCCCCCTCCCCCATTCATGTATTATTCTGCTGCAGATTAATAAATGAACTGTCTGAATACGATTGGGGGAGGGGGGGAGGCTGAGGGGATGTTAATTACCAATGCTACCTATTTTTTAATTTCTGTAATATGCAGCATGGGGGGGGGGTAATGTATTGCCATTGGTCACTGATGCATCAGTGACCAGTGGCAGTACATTAACCCCCCCCCCCCCTCCCATGCTGCATATTACAGAAATTAAAAAATAGGTAGCATTGGTAATTAACCTCTCCTCAGCCTCCTCCCCTCCCCTCATCGGATTCAGACACTTTATTTTAATATCTGCAGATGGCATTGCATTTGTTATTATCTGTTTAGTGCTTACTTTTGTGTCTTGTCTTGTGTCCGTTGTGTGATATACACACTTTGTTGCAGAGGCGTAACTATAACCTTCAGGGCCCCAGTGCAAGAAACCATGAAGGGCCCCTGACCCGCACTATGATGGGGGAGGGGGGGGGGGTATTGTGAAAGAATGAGGGGCAGTATGACGGGGTATTTTGACAGGAGGAGGCAGTGTGACCAAAGAAGGGTATCTGGAAAGTGTGACCAGAGGGGGGAGTGTGATAAGAGGGGGCACTGTGAAAGAAGGGGGGCAGTGTGACAAGAAGGGGCAGTGTGACAGGAGGGGGCAGTATGACAGGGGGATATTGTGACAAGAGGGGGGCAGTGTGACAGGAAAAGGATACCTGGGAAGTATTACAAGAGGGGGGCAGTGTAATGAGGGAGCACTGTGAAAGGAGGGGGACTGTTTAACAAGAGGGGGGTAGATATGACAGAAGGGGGACAGTGTGTGGGGGGCACAGTGTGAGAGGGGACAGTGTGAGAGGGGACAGTGTGTGGGGGGACAGTGTGAGAGGGGACAGTGTGAGAGGGGACAGTGTGAGAGGGGACAGTGTGTGGGGGGCACAGTGTGAGAGGGGACAGTGTGAGAGGGGACAGTGTGTGGGGGGACAGTGTGAGAGGGGACAGTGTGTGGGGGGACAGTGTGAGAGGGGACAGTGTGAGAGGGGACAGTGTGAGAGGGGAGAGGTGGGTGGCCAGTGTTGTGCTTTACTTACATGAGAAGCAGCATGCTTCCTTGTCATGTCTGCACTCTGCAGGATGTCCCTCCAGGCAGCACACAGTTCACTTCCCGAATATCATTGTATCCAATGGAGAGGGGAGGGGCCTCTGACCTGAGCGTGTATTAGCAAGACTCAGAGTGTACAAGCAGAGGGAGAAACTTGTGCACTCAATCTGCTGGTCAGAGGCCCCTCCCCTCTCCATTGTACTCACTGATATTCGGGAAGTGAACTGTGTGCTGCCTGGAGGGACATCCCGCAGAGCGCAGACATCACATAGCTGCCGATCGCCCCCTTACGCCCCCCTCTCCTGTATAGTTAGATGCCAGCCAGGGGAGGTGCGGCGTCTTGGGGCCCCCCCACACTGGCAGAATTCCAGGGCCCAGTCGCAAGTGCGACTGTTGCGACCCTGAAAATTCCGCCACTGCTTTGTTGGTTCCTCCTCGGTGGCTCCTCTAGGTTGCAGCTTCTGCAGCAGCTCTCTATCTCCTCCCATCCCGCCTCTGGCCATCAGTGATGTCACGCCGCCGGGACGGGACTACGAATCGCCTTCATAGGGGGAGAGAAGCGCTGACAGGGAAGGGGCTTGTGCAGTCTGTTTAGGCTTGTGCCGGGTGCAGGAGTGCACTCGGCACATAGTTACAGTACAGCTATTAGCAGCGCCGGCTGGTGTGTATGTACTACTATGATGAAGCACACTGCCAGCACTTCATCTGCGCCCCCCTCCCTTCAGCAAATTCTATCGCCCAGGGCATCCGCCCCTTCCGCCCCTGCCTTGTACCGGCTCTTATTGGGTGGCAGCTACAGGCGTATGATGCTGCCTGTTTCAGGGTTTCGGGCGCATGCTCCCACCCACCTACTCACCTGTGATTTGACACATCAGGACTGTCAGCAGATCCCAGCCAATGATTCATGGCTGGGACATGCTGATCAGCTGTGTCAAATCACAGCCCAGAACTTGACAATCAATACAGGGGCTCTTTACAGAGGGAATGATCACTTTTTTTTTTCTTTTCCCTGCAAAGCAGGGAGGGGGGGGGGGGGGGGGGCGCAGTTTGCCATCTTCGCCCTGGGCACCAAATGACCTTGTCCCGGCACTGATACTAGAGGCCGATCAGCTGACAGCTGTAAAGTGGTTGTAAATCTCAGACATGAAATATGAACAAAGCATATCCCTCCATAATGTGTACTTGTCCTTATCCAGATCACTAAGTGTCATTTCTGTCTGCTGCTTCATTCCTCTGCTATCAGCATGAATCCCTTCTGACAAATTTTCCTTGACACCAAGAGAAAAAGGGTGACAGGGGAGGGAGCTCCAGTACAGTCTGTAATTGACAGCCTCAGCTCTGTTCCTGTGTCCTGCATTCAGCTCCCACTAAGCTCTGCAGATTGTAGCTTCAGCTTCCTACCCCCTGCTTTCATAAAGCTCAGAGAAGCTTTATAAATTCTGGACTTTGAATGGATGTAGAGAAGAGAAGACTGCAGATAAACAGGTACAACATATGCAGGAGAATATGTTTAGTCTCTGTGTATCTCCTGTGGTCAGTCACTTCGCTGGGTATATGGAAAGGTTTACAACCAGTTTAAATCCCATAAATGAAATGGGTGGGCCAGGGGGCATGAAGGGCTAGGTGATGCTGGATTTTCTACATCTAGGGAGGTGGGATTTATCTGACCTGTTGCAGCTTCAAATGGACATTGTGAGAATCTCACAGTATTCAGCAAAATCAGAGTAAGTAATTTCAGTGGAGGAGCCTGTACAACTTTTTTAGGCTAAGGTAATGCTTAACTTTAAAGCAAAGATAAAGAGCACTGATGAGATTTGAGAGACTGATTCACAAACATTGTGATTAAAGCTGAGCTCCGAGCATATAAAAAGATACACTTTAATGCATCCTCCTATTCATGAATACATCCAGAAATGTCTTAAACATTTTGACACAACACTTGCTCTGTTTTATTCCCGAAATCTAGACTCTGTTTTCTCTATTCCAGAGTATCTCCAACCGTTATCTCCTCCGTGCCCCTGAAGAAGGGATTCCCCCCGAAATTCCCGAAACGCGTCGGACTATAGGAGAAGTGTTTTTCTCATACTATATGTATACTATGTACTATTTTATGTATGGTGTTTTTCCAAACCCGCTACACTATTTTATAAAATAATACATTTTTCTATGTTTTCAAAATATTGTGTTTTCAAAAGTTCACCCTTAAAGTCACTTAGTACCGGGGGGTACTTCTCTTCTTTAAATATACATCCAGAAATGTAAGTATCTGAATTTATCTTCAGGCTCTTTCTGTCCCTGTACAGCAGGGCTGAGACTGGGAAAGGAAGAAGCAACACAAGGAGCCAATGAATTGCCCTACAGTGCTCATGTGGTAACATTGAGTATGCTGATAACAGGAGAAAGCAGGTTAACAGAGAGATGTGCTGCCTTTTATTTCACTGTTCAGTCACAGACTTGGGGCAAGTCCGGGATGACTTGGGCTTAGGAGGAGGAGGTGGGTTGAATTATGCTAACCATCAGACTTAGGACATCTAGCTGTTTTTGTTACTATATTTTATATATATTTTTTATATATTTTTTTTAATCGGCTATTCATTTTTATTATAAGAACAGAAAAATTTAGCATAAATCTAGTAAGCTGCCAACATTTCAACTAGACATAAAGTGTAGATACAAATACAAATAATGTGGCGCTCAAAATAGTGACAAAAATTGTTGGTAACAAAAATATAAACGTAAAAAAAGGTAAATATACCAGAAGCAACAATATCATATAAATGAATACAACAATATGTGTTGTGTATGAGCAAAATGAACTCAAGGTGAATGTTCCAAAAGTGAATGAATCAAAAACATACAAAAGTTCTTGAATAAACAAGATACTGCAACTCAAAGGTGAATCTTGTGTAGGGAAAAGTCTCTCACACTCCTCCCGGTGAAATCAAACTGAATCTTGTGTATAAACAAAGGATAAGGTGGCACGCTTACCAGAATGGATGGACTCGTATACTATACAGCATAGGAGTCAAACAGGCATTCATGAGTAATAACCTCAACAGGATTCAGCATGCAAAGTTGATGATCTGCGAATGGGCCACTTCCGATATCGACAGAGGGGATCCACCGCCAGAAAATGAGCTCTGTAAGGTGCAGTGACCGACGCGTTTCGTTCCAATTGGATGTCACACCGCAGATGATTTCCAATCAGATGAAACGCATCAAATGACGCTCCTGAACCTACTGCACATTGTTTTTTTTACAACCGTATGTTACCAGCCCTGTATGGAACTTTTTTGGATTGTTGATTTGATGTTTTTACAATAAACCCACTATTCAGTGTTACACTACGTGTTGTTTTTATGTTTTTATACCCATCTTCATGGATCACCAAGTTAACATTTGATGTGGATCACTGCACCTTATGGAGCTCATTTTGTGACGGTGGATTCCCTCTGTCGATATCGGAAGTGGCCCATTCGCAGATCATCAACTTCGCATGCTGAATCCTGTTGAGGTTATTCCTCATGAATGCCTGTTTTACTCCTATGCTGTATAGTATACAAGTCCACCAAGTCTGGTAAGCGTGCCACCTTATCCTTTGTTTATACACAGGATTCAATTTGATTTCAGCGGGAGGAGTGTGAGAGACTTTTCCCTACACAAGATTCACCTTTGAGCTGCAGCATCTTGTTTATTCAAGAACTTTTGTATGTTTTTGATTTATTCACTTTTGGAACATTCACCTTGAGTTCATTTTGTTCATACACAACACATATTGTTGTATTCATTTATATGATATTGTTGCTTCTGGTATATTTACCTTTTTTCACGTTTATATTTTTTGTTACCAACAATTTTTGTCACTATTTTGAGCGCCACATTATTTTTATTTCTATTCATTTTTATTGTTCTACTTTTTCTTTCACTGTCCAGTCACAGGCTGAGGGAGGGACAAGACCTGTAAGGTCACGTTCACACTGGTAGACTTCGTTTTCTAGCCTGGATTCATTCAAACTGAGTAAATCTGCCAGAGGGGAAATTATCGATCACTTTGCATCTATCGAGCATCCCTGAAATACTTTGTTCATGAATACGATTGTATTTTAATCGATCAGATTATGAGATGACATGATGATAACAGGGATGCGAGTGATGCCTTATGACCATGAGTTGCGATCATATCTTAGCTTTCAATTGAATGGGTTATCGATTATAGAGCGATTATTTTGATCAGAAAAAAAAATATCAATGGTTTATGAAAATGTGTATGGCCACCATAACATATGTTGTTCATGATCATATTTCAGTCGATCAGATTATGAGATTACAT
The DNA here is from genome assembly GCA_037952835.1 of Lithobates septentrionalis. Lineage (NCBI taxonomy): Eukaryota > Metazoa > Chordata > Amphibia > Anura > Ranidae > Lithobates > Lithobates septentrionalis. The sequence goes on along the minus strand of JBBDGP010002243.1, from coordinate 88,647 downwards.
GGTGGAAATAGATATGTGATCGATAACTCATGAACATAGGTTGTGATCGTATCTTACCTATTGATTGAAATCTAATTACGCATGTGTGTCATACTGATTGCATAGGTTGTCAGCTATTGATTGATTATTCCTTTTGGAAGAGATCAATCAGAAAGGGAATGATCATTAATCAAAGTGTGTATGTCTCTATTAGGCTTGGTGATTATCTATGTGACTGCGTGCTCCATGTCATTCATTTCAATGGGCTGCTCTGCCCACGAGAAATGCAGCAGCCTTTTTCTAATAAATTGTGGCGCCACTAATCAAATGAGACTGTGGCACCATGTGGTTTAGCCAGAGCATTTTAATTTTGTTGATATACGAGAGCGCCATTAAGAATGAATGCCCCCCCGTGCTCCTGCTACGGAGAAGCGTGCTTCTCTGCATGTTGGGAACGCGTTAGATTTTGCTTGCGTTCGGTGCATGCACTACTGTGAACCAAGCCTTATGCCGCGTACACACGGTCGTACTTTTCGTCTACAAAAGTCGGACAGCCTGTCGGACAGACTTCCGGCAGACTTTCGGTGGACTTGCCGCGGACTTGCGGCCTACTTTCTAACGACCGGACTTGCCTACACACGACCACACAAAAGTCGGTCGGATTCGTACGTGATGACGTACACCGGACTAAAATAAGGAAGTTCATAGCCAGTAGCCAATAGGTGCCCTAGCGTGGCTTTTTGTCCGTCGGACTAGCACACAGACGAGCGGATTTCGGGGTCCGTCGTAGGTACGAAGTAAAAGTTTTGAAGCATGTTTCAAATCTAAAGTACGTCGTATTTGAGGCTAAAAAAGTCGGTTGAAAGTCCGGAGAAGCCCACACACGATCGGATTACCAGCCAGCTTTAGTCCATCAGCGTCTGTTGGACTTTTGTAGACGAAAAGTACGACCGTGTGTACGCGGCATAAGTGTTACTGACCTGAGGTCTGCTGCTCAGCCAGGCTGAGTTGAGCTGTGTGGCTCAGCTGTGTAAATCTCAGGAATGGATGGACAGAAATACAAATCCTTTGGTAGGTAAAACGGCTCCCCATATATGTAAATATGACATCATCTCTGTATTTAGCTGTTTGCCTGAAGCTCAGCTTTAAGATATAGATTCATTGCAGTTACGGCTTCTGTACACGGTCCTATGAAACCCCATTATTGATGTATTTTTATGCATTTTTCAGGATGCTGTGTCATCGATTCCAAACACCCCGTGGGACCCAAACATGGAAAGATCAACACACAAAGAGGTTGGATGGAGGAGGAAGAGTAAATAACATAAAAATAGCTGCAGGAAAACGAATGAAAAAATAAAAGTATAAAAATAGCCTGCTGTGGTATTAGCAGCCTGATAACGGGTCAATCACAATGAAGTGGCGGATGTTTCTGTCCCCGTCCCTTAACCAGCCAGCCAGGTGGAAGAAACAAAATAAACGTGAGGTGCCAACGAAATACATACTGTGTTCTATGTGGTGTCCTACAACCATAGACCCTACCCAGCCTTTTCGAGACAAATCCCTTTGTACCCCTTCCCTAGTGTAGGACCTGTGTGGATCAGTATAGATACATTTACCGTAAAACATTTCCTGATGTTAACTATATCATGAATGCATTCACACTTCACACTTGTGCGTTGTGGCAACACACGCTAAAAGTCGTGGCAACAATGTAGCTGTTTTATGCGCAATGCACCCCTATAACCGGGTGAATTACCAAACATCGCACCACATCGCATGTCCCATGCATTGTGGTGCACTGCTTTTTAAAGTGTAAGTTCCAGTGGTGGCGGGTGTTTTTTTTTTCAAAACCCCTCCTTGCTGTTTGCCAGTCCACCGGCACTTACCCCATCTAGGCGGTGGGCACATCGGGCAGTGGCGGGGATCAGGCATCTGTGGGCACATCGGGCAGTGACGGGGATTGGGCATCAGCGGGCACATCGGGCATCGGCGGGGATCGGGGCATCAGCGGACATCAGGCTGAGGCGGGCATCAGCTCCTTTGTCTTCTCCTCCTCGTTTCCGCCATGCGTCTCCTCCCCTCCTCCTAGGCATCCAATAGGATCCCCTATCCTTTCAGACAATTGGGTGATGGGTATTAGACCCCCTTCCCGATTGGCCGGGAGGAGGATCAGTGTTGCAACAGCGATAATTAATTTGCTGTTGTAACACCTGGGTGGGCTCATGGCGCAATGCTCTGCGCCACAAGCCCACCCTATTTTGAAGACTATTAGAGCCTCTGGCTCTATTTAGGTGCTTCAAAAAAATACCCTCGCCACTGTAATTCATGCACCCGGTGTCCTGAAAGGGGCCGCATGCATGAATAGGAGGTAGTGGTCGTGAATCATAGAGCATTAATTAGGATGGGGCAGCCGTGGATAGAAGGGGCAGCGCCCGGGCGCCCCTAATAGACGGGCCACAACTGGTAAGTTCACCTTTTTACAAAAAATGAAAAGGTGAACTAACACCCTACACCAGAGGTGTCAAACTCCATTTCATCAGCAGTATGGTTGCCCTCAAAGGGCCAGTTGTATCTGGGGTGTGCTATGTACAGAGTGCAGGGTTCAGGAGTGTGTTATGTACAGAGTGCAGGATTCTGAGGTGCGCTAGGTGCAGAGTGCAGGGTTCAGGAGCGCGCTATGTACAGAGTGCATATTCAGGAGTGCGTTATGTGCAGACTGCAGAGTTCAGGAGTGCATAATGTACAGAGTGCAGAGTTCAAGTGTGTGTTACATAGAGAATGCAGGGTTTAGGGGTGTGCTTTGTACGTAGTGCAGAGTTCAGGAGTGTGTCACATACAGAATGCAGAGTTCAGGAGTGAGTTACATACAGAGTGCAGGGTTCAGGGGTGCGCTATGTACAGAGTGCAGTTCCAGGGTTGCTTTATGCAAAGAGTGCAGAGTTCAGAAGTGCGCAACGCGCAGAGTGCAGGGTTCAGGGTTGTGTTACATACAGAGTGCAAAATTCAGGAGTGCGTTACATACAGAGTGCAAAGTTCAAGAGTACGCTATGTACAGAATACAGGGTTCAGGGGTGCGCTATGTACAGAGTGCAGTTCGAGGGTTGCTCTAAGCACAGGGTGCAGAATTCAGCGGTGCGCTATGTGCAGAGTGCAGGGTTCTGGAGTGCGTTACATACAGAGTGCAGAGTTCAAGGGTAGGCTACGCACAGAGTGCAGGGTTCCAGGGTGTGTTACGTACAGAGTGCAGAGTTCAGCGGTGTGCTGTGTACAAAGTGCAGGGTTTAATTGTGCATTATGGACAGCGTGAAACCCCAACCCCCCCAAAGCTTCCTCGCATCTCTCCTACCTGGCCTGGCTTCAGGCTCTGCCTCGTCTTGCAGGGAGATCGTTCTCTCTCTCAGATTCTGGGGTTCTGTCCCTGCCGTGCTCTACTGTGAGTACGTGCAGGGATCTGCAGGGTGCAAGACAGAGGTGGCAGAATAAAGTCCTGCCATATTCTGGCTGCAATTTTGGGTGTGAGGGAACACATGGCAAGGACTGGTGGGCCAGCTTTCGACCGCAGGCCTTGTGTTTGACATATATGTGCCCTACACCCTTACCACCCCCACCACCCCCCCTGCTGAACTTACTTCTATGGTTGATTAGCTTTACCTACCCATCCTGCCTTTGGTGCTAGGACATTGCTAAGACACTCCCAGCAGTTCCCGTTATCACAGGAGCGAGCTCTCAAATGCTGAGCTCAGAGCTACTGCATCAGGGGAGAGAAAGTGCAGTGTGAGGAGGTTTGAGCTGGCTCCTGTGATAGTGGAGGAGATCAGTATCAGCTGGGAGTGTCTTAGCAACTTCCTAGCAACAAGGCAGGATGGAATGATACTATATCTGGGAGTTTTTTGGCCAAACTTCAGGAAGTACATACACCTATAGCAAGGTCAAAACTGCACAGTTTGTTTTTATCTATAAGTGCCCCTTACCTGCAAAGGCACTTTTTTTTTTGGTAAAGGTGCACCAATTCTTTAAGGTCGATTTATTTCATATAAAATTTGGTTATGATGGATTTAACGTAAAAGGTTTACTGGGGTCTGCTTTGCTGTCGGTCCTGCTTTCTATTTCAGGTGACAAGCTGCCTGGTGTTGCTAGGAAGATACATCTGTCGGGTGGGGCTGCTGCTGAGCAGGACTTCAATCAGCTGAGCGGTGGTAGGCGATCGATTGCTCAGCAGGAAACAACTGTCCATTTAATATATACTTTTACCTTTATATACATGTCTGTCACTGGGTGGTTTACATTAGTTACCTCAAAATTGTCAGCTGTCGTCACCTCAGAACTGTCAGCCGTCGCCACCTCATCAGACCTCTTCCCCCACCCTCCCTCCCCTCTGCTATACCTCTTTGTTTGTTGAGGTCACACTTTATAGGGTAACATCGCCCACCTTGTAGGTGAACGGTGGTTGTAAGTTTGCAATATTGTGTAGCGGTACCCTCTTGACAGCTGCTGAGTGTTGTAGTCCATCTGTCACCCTGCCCAGCCCGGCACACAGTTCTCATTCACCCTCAGGCAGAAAACCAGTCCTTGAACTTTGTTTTGTATTTTTATTGAGGGGAATAAACTTGGATGGGGATGGGATACTCATGAGATGCCCAAACTGATTGCAGAAAAATATATATGGGGCCGACTATATACACCCCCCGGTATATACAACTCCAATCTTCAACTCCAGCACATCACTTGCTTGCAGACTATCTCTCCTCAACACCTCCAGCACATCACTTGCTTGCACTTCCCAGACCAGCTAGCCATTGATTTGTAGGCCTGACACTGGCTCAGCCAGGCCTAAGGTGAATGCCCTTTGCAGGCAAGGACCGCGGTCCCCTTTAGTGTAGCAAAATGGTAGGTAGTCTCAGTGCTAGCTGTCCATGTGGCTACTGCTCCCAGTGCCACCTCTTCAGGCCCAGCCAGCCCTCCTGGCTGCAGCTGCCCCTCTCCACTGCCCATGCTACCACAGTCCACTCCAATGGCTCTGCACCCATCTCAGACTGCAATCTCCCAGTCCTCTCAGCCGTGAATCCCCAGTCCTTTCCCGACTGTGTGTCACTCTCCAGCCCTTTCGGCTGCAACCTGTTGTTCCTCTCCTGGAGACTTTGCCTGGTAGTGCTGTCCCGCTGTCCTCTCTTGCTCCCGTGCCACCTGTCCAGGACACCTCTGTGTGTCGTGAGGAGGGTCCTGTCCGTACCCGAGCCCCAGCCCCAATGTCACCCCCCCTCCAGAAACAAGAGCTCCCTCAAAGGCCCTGATAGCCTAAAACTCCATCTCCAGCTTCAACCCGAACAACTCCTCCCCAGCTGGGCTGACCCTGGGTATTTAAGAAGGCCTGCCCTCTTCCAATCCAGATTGGGGATTGGTCAGGGCTCCTCAGAACATCCCAAGCAGATCCACCTCCCCTCCCCACCTCCCTTTTCAGAAAACACCAAAACATTCTGGAAAGAAGTGGGAGGTCTTGGTGACACTGCCTGTGAGTCATCCAGCTCTACTCTGAGTCACTCCCAACCCAGATCAAAACACACCCAGGCTTGGCTGCCAGCCTCCTTTCTCCCTTATCACTTAGCTTTTCCAGACTTCCCCCGGTCAGTTCAGGCAGCGGGACACGCATGGTCTCTTCATACAATATATCATATTATTTGAAAATACTACCACTTTGTACTAAAACCGCCAGCACGAGCGCAGAAGAAAATCCATCCCTTTCCCTCCTGTCAGGATGGCGATCTGCCTTGTTTACATAGGCAGTTTAAAACTGTATCACGCTAAGGTCCCTCTTTATGTTTGTTTTGTAACGGTACACCTATGGTGGAGAGGAGGATCATAAAGGATTCCATCTGCAGCTCAATTGGCTGTTTGGGGGGCTTTGGTGAAATATCAGGGTCTAAACAGACTCCTAATATCTCACTTTTGAGACAGAAAAGGGGACTGAGGACAGAGATTCCCCCCCCCCCCCGTCCCTTTCTCTGCAGACTCGGCTGCACTGGACAGTGAATAAATGAGAAGTGCTCTGTGCTGAGAAGCTTACCATTTATTCACAAAATGAACCACTGAAGCACGGCAACCCCCTCTTTCCCCTGCAGCAGCCGGAAGGAGAGGACAGAGGGAAGCTATCAGTGCTGCAGGGAGCCATCATGGGGTGAATTGAGACAGGTGGCACCCTGTCTCCTTCCCTACCCGATCCGAACGACTTGCTCCTACCAGGGGCCCGGGAACTGGGTGTAGTGCTTCTTCTGCAGGATCCCCCTGAGCCGAGAGCCAGGGACCGGTGGTGTCCCTTCCTCTTGACATCCGAGCCGGGCAACGTGGTTCGGGACATAAATGTGACTACTATTACTTTCGGGTGCAGGCGCAGTGATCTACTACACTGCGGCTCCCGACAATTAAATTAAAGCCCTAGCCTGCTTTAGCGGATTGATATAGAAGAGGCCGAGACTTTAATCTACATTTCGGGAGCCGCAGTGAGGTAGATCACTCCGCCTGCACCCGAAAGTGGTTAAATAATCCCTTTTTCTGCCCAGGCGTGCCCTAAGTGTCTGTGTGCGGACACCTTTTCCTGGGGGGGGGGGGGCCTTCGCCCCCCCCCTTACGGACGTCCATATTTGCAATGGCCGAGTCAATCACCTGATCTCAACCCAATTGAGTATGCGTTTCACTTGCTGAAGGGAAAACTAAAGGCAGAGAGACCCACAAACAAAGAACTGAAGACAGCTGCACAGGGCCGGTGCAAGGATTTTTGACACCCTAGGCGAAACCTCATTTTTCCACCCCCCCTTAGCTCCTGACTCCACCCCCTTTTCCCTGCCCATGTAAACCCCACCTTTTTAATGAAGTGCCCATCAAATGCAGCCTCATCAGCACCCATCAAATGCAGCCTCACCAGCGCCCATCAATGCAACCTCACCAGTGCCCATCAATGCAGCCTCACCAGTGCCCAACAATGCAGCCTCACCAGCGCTCATTAAATGCAGCCTACCAGCGCCCATCAATGCAGCCTCACCAGCACCCATCAACTCCAGCCTCACCAGCGCCCATCAATGCAGCTTCACCAGCACTCATCAATTCCAGCCTCACCAGCGCCCGTCAAATCCAGCCTCACCAGCGCCCATCAAATGCAGCCTACCAGCGCCCATCAATGCAGCCTACCAGTGCCCATCAATGAATGTTTGCTTGCTTCAATTCATTCGGGAGTCGGGACACAGACACAGCCCTCCACCGCAGCTGCGCCTATGACACTATTTGCGAATGGAGTGGCGGCTGCCTGCTGATGCTGAGACTTAGTTGCTTGCTGCAGAGAGAAGAGAGTAGGAACACCAGTGGCCGGGCGCCCTAGGCAGAAGGGCGCCCTAGGTGGCTGCCTAGTTTGCCTAGTGGTAGCACATGCCCTGCAGCTGCAGTTAGAGCCTGGCAAAGCATCAGAAAGGAGGAAACCCAGTCTTTGGTAATGTCCATGGGTTCCAGACATCAGGCAGTCATTACCAGTAAAGAATTCTCAATAAAATATTTAAAATGAACATTTTATTTATGATAATATTCATTTGTCCAATTACATTTAAGCCCCTGAAAATGGTGGGGGGGGGGGGGGGGCACTGTGTATAAAAATGGTTGCAGTTCCTAAAATTTGTACTTGATATTTATGTTCAACCGCTTGAATTAAAGCTGAAAGTCTGCACTTCAAATTCATTTGGATTGTTTTATTTTAATGCAATTGAATGTAATTGACGTCAATGGCAAGTTTTATATAAACGCACTTTGTTTTAGGTTTACTGTTATTTTATTTATCTTTAGATAATTGGGGTGGTTGATATTGATTGCAGCGCACTCTAGAAGTTGGCCTGAAAATGTTTTTGGAATGGGACCGCATGCCAAGGCTGAGTCACAAAGTTAATTACATGTTAGGAAACACACTGTGTGTAAGTTTACATAGTCAGGGAACATTAGAGATACCAGGGTGGCTTATCTACTATAATGAAGGCAGAATGTCACAAACTGTATGTGAGAACAAATTGGGAAACCTGCTACCTTAACCCTTCCACTGCTACTTCTTGAACTATCATGAAGAACGTACAGTGGATGTCAATCCAAAAGCTTTTCTTATTGTAATTTGGGATGGAGTGGGGAAAGATTAGTCTCCTTGGCTGATTTTCAGTAATGGAACCGCTGGATAGCATTAAAAAGTCCAATGAGAGCACCAACACCTCCTGGTGCTTTTTTGACCCTGGCCACTTTCCATGATTCGTCCTCGAAATAAGTAATGGTGGTGATTTCTACCATTTTGACTCCACACAAGCATATACAATATTTAAGCCCTGAAGAAGTGGGAGATCCTTGTATCCCCCGAACCGTGTTGCCTGTTCTCTTTACATCATTTTATAATAATTTTGGACTCTCGTTTTTTTTTTGGTCTGGCACTCTCATTGGACTTTTTAGTTGTGGATTTCGAACACTGGATCCTCCATCACTGGAGCTATTGTATTATATAAATGGTAGAAGTTGTAGTGTATCCATACAGGCTCGCTTACAGTTCAGGAGGGTGTGGTAGTGAATTGTTGGATGGTAGCGTCATAGGGTCATATGAAAAATAAGGGTCTTCACCAGAACATCTTGGTATAGTAATATTCTTGTCCTTAACCACTTCAGCTCCGGAAGGTCCACCCCCCTTCATGACCAGGCCATTTTTTTGCGATGCGGCACTGCGTTACTTTAACCGGCAATTGCGTGGTCATGCGACGCTGTACACAAATAACATTTTTTTTTCCCCCACAAATAGAGCTGTCTTTGGTGGTATTTGATGACCTCTACGGTTTTTTTTTTTTTTTTTGCTTTATTAACAAAAAGCAACCGAGAATAAAAAAATAAAAAATAATAATAATAATTCACTTTCTGCTATAAAACATATCCATATAATGATGTAAAAAAATCTAATTTCTTCATCAGTTTAGGCCAATATGTATTCTGCTACATATTTTTGGTAAAAAAAAATCCCAATAACCGTATATTGATTGGTTTGCGCAAAAGTTAGAGTCTATAAACTATGGGATATTTTTATTTATTTATTTATTTATATATTTTTTTACTGGTAATGAAGGCGATCAGCGACTTATAGTGGGACTGCGATATTGCGGCAGACGTTCTGACACTAACTGACACTTTTTGGGGACCAGTGACACTAATACAGTGATCAGTGCTAAAAATATGCACTGCCACTGTACTAATGACACTGGCTGGGAAGGGGTTAAACATCGGGGGGGGGGGTAAAAAGGGTTAACTGTGTGCCTAGCCAGTGTTTTACTATACTGTGGGAGGTGCTTTTAATAGGGGAAGAGATGGAATTTATTTCCTGCTTTGGAGAGACACAAAATCCATCCCTTTCCCTCCTGTCAGGATGGCGATCTGCCTTGTTTACATAGGCAGTTCAAAACTGTATCACGCTATGGTCCCGCTTTATGTTTGTTTTATAACGGTATACCTATGGTGGAGAGGAGGATCATAAAGGATTCCAGCTACAGCTCCATTGGCAGACCAGCAAGCCTACAGATAAATAAAAAACAGCCCTTTGTGACCTTTTTAATTAAAAAGGTCATTTGGTAAGTAGGCAATTTACTCACACTCATCGGGTGATATTCACAGAATTTGCCTTGGTGATGATGTATGGATAAGATTCACAAACACAAAAAATTATCAATGGACTTTGGACTGATTGATTGTTTGATTTATGAATTTATCACCAATATTATAAATTATTATACTTTTTTATTCTTTATATATTATTAGCACTATGCACTTTAATATATTTTGATCCATCACCAATGAAAATGATCTAATAATAATATTTTAGTTAGCTCTTCATGAACGCCCCCTACCACTTATCACCTCTTCCACTGTATATCTGTCTACCTATAGAAGTCACGGAGTCTGCCAATTATCATTGCATCTACCTAAGGGTGTCCTGGCCCTAACCCTCTCTCCCCCAGTTCTTGTTTAAGAGACAATAAATCTCTTTGCATTCAAAAAGTGTCTGGCGCCCATCAGTTCAGCTTGTATTACACCCACCATGCCTTGTAACCCACTCTACTCAGAAGGATGTCAGCTCTCCCTGACTCTGGAGGTCACCATTAGGCCTCTAGAGGACCGAGACCTCGCTACATTACATATACCAGTGATGGAGGCACATGAATATCCGAAATGTGGCCATCACACCGGGGGGGCCCCTTATCTCCCCTTAGGGCTCTGTTGTGTGTTATTTTAATTTTTTTATTATTCCATACTTGTTTTTAGCTTACATCTGGTCAAAATTTCCACCAATATATTCCTACCAACCATCGATGTCCCTTTGCCATTAGCAGACCTGTGGGGTCTGGGGCTGTCTCTGTGTCTTTTTGGTCTGGGAGCTGCGATGCGCTCTTGGCAATTGTCCATGGTTCTTATGTTATGTAAATGATTGTTCAATAAATGTATTCACTTCCACATCCTGTTCCTTTATATGCCTCATCTAAAGTCCCAATTCTCCTTTCTATTACTTTAAAGTGACACTAAACAATATCCTTATTCCATAAGAATATGGCATACACATCACCTACTTAAAGTGGAGCTCCACCCAAAAGGGGAAGTTCCGCTTGTCTTCACCCCCCCCCCCCTTTCCACTGCCACATTTGGCACTTTTGGGGGGGGGACAGGTCCCACTTCTGGCTCAGATCGCCGCGGCCCCCATCGCCTTCCTCCGCAGTCTTCTGGGACACAAGAAGGGTCATGTGCGCTGCTGTATGTACACTACAAATCCCATAGTCCATCTCAGGAGTGAGCGAGAAAAGGGTGGCTACATTCCTACATACAGTGCGACCCAGTAGTGTATTTAGGTTTTGGGCTGCCCTAGGCCTGACTAAACTTGTGCACCCCCAATTTAAATATGAACCACCCCTTCCTGTCAAGGCCACATCCCTTGCTGTTTAAGACCTGAAATTTTCAAGTGGGGACACTAGTTCTGAGGGCCTGGGGGGGGGGGGGGGCAAAGGGAAATCTCTGCAATGGGACAGGGATGGTAAAAAATAAACTGACAGGGGCTATAACCCTCCCTTATTCTATCCAAAATGAAAAAAAAAAAAAAAGCGTTGCCTATAGTTCTACTTTAAGCACAAATTTCTGATAATTTTATGGAGAGGACTAAGAACGTATAACCATACCAATGGTGCAGCAGAAAACATATAGCACAGTGAGGAAGGTTTGTGGCCCAGGATGATAGGACAGTCAAAATTAAAAGCGGTGCCCCCCCTCCCCCCACAGTTGTGCAGTGCTGCCGCTTTATGGGGGCGCTTGACTAATTTGCCTCTCATCCCAGTCCGCCCCATAAGACTGGCGCTACACTAACAGTGTAACACAAGCCAGCGGGGACTCTTTCTGTGCTGCCCCTCTGCAAAGTGCTGCCCTAGGCCTGGGCCTTGTCAGCCTAGGCGGGGATACAGCGTTGGTGCGACCACAAAGAACGTAGCCACTAGCCACCCAGGGCCGTCTTAATAGCATCATGGGCCCCTGGGCAAATTAATGCTCTGGAGCCCCTACAATGGAGACAGCGCAGGTAAACAGACATCAAGTAGGTAGGAGGCAGACAAGCGGAGCTTCCCCATTTGGGTGGAGCTCCACTTTAACTACTACTACACAATCATTCCGTACAGCAAAGAAACAGTGGGAAAATACTACATAAATAAAGTAACAAAGCTGTCCTGTGCATATAATATATCTGCTAGATTGATGCTCAGGACAGTTGTAACAAGTATAGACATGGCCGCCAATAAAAATCATGAGCCTGACAGGGCCTCAGATACCCCCAACTTTGTAACCCCCATATCTTATATACATCCAGCACTCCTAATTCCATCCATGTAGTACCCCCTTTTCCAGTGGAGATACAGTGCATGTGAAGTTTTGGCTATGTGCCCACCTCCAGTACTGTGACAAGGACTCGCCTACACTAATTAAGTCATGCAGGCAGAAGGAAGGGCGGAGGAGGGAGCATCCCTCCGGGCATTCCAAGCCCTTCGGTGCAAACAGTGCTGGACAGCTGGGCTCACCATGACACCATCCACAATGCTACCTCCGCAGGTGGGCTCTCATTGTTGCCGACTCAGCAGCTCCCACTCCAGCTCCTACCCCGCGGCCTCCGAGTCCTGAACATTCCAGCTGCATGGGGTGGGGTCAGGGCATCACCGGCCCCCTGGCCCTGCCCCTCCCTGCTGGCTGTGAAATATGTATCGTTCTGCACAGCGCGGCGCACCGCTGCCAGCCTGCCTCCCCTGCGTATCCATCACTCTCAGTGCCATCATGGGGCCCCCAATTTCCGGGCAGCGTGGGCTCAAGGAGCCGCTTTTTTTGGGGAAAGTGCAGGGGCCCCCCGTGCAGCTGGGGCCCCTGGGCAGTGCCCAGGTGTGGCCTCTCATTAAGATGGCCCTGTAGCCACCCTCTAACAGGAAGTTGGATTACAGCAACAGAAAAAAAAAAGGAATTTGGAGGTTGGGAGCAAAAGGAACTTTTCTGAGTTAAGAATACATACTTGGATAGAATTGTTTTAAATCGAAGTTTAGTCTCACTTTAAATATGGAAAGAGCCTTGGATCCTGATAGAACATTAGACCTAATGATAAGGTCTTCTGTAATAAGAATATTAATAGGAAGCTACAGATTGTTCTGAGAAGAGAAACTCTTTGTTTGTTTGTTGCGTTATACCAGCCGTGGGTACAAGTGTACATTATGTCCCTATCCCCTCCACCATGATCACACCAGGCATCCTGAATGCATCATATGGGATTCCTGGGGGGATTTACATTCCGCATGCAAAGCCTTGGTGGAATGTTTCCATCCTAGCAGCTTTCTCTTTCCCAATTAAGCTGTTGCAGCTGCGTCGAAACTTGTTTATCTGACCCCCCCTTGGGGTAACGCAATTGTTGGGTCACATCCAGAAGTAAGGGCAATCTTTCGGGTTGTTGTTGGAGCTGTGGGAAAAGACAGCGGAAAGTCGAGTATTCTCAGAAAGAGAGAGAGAGAGAGAGATGTGAATTTATAGAACATGCTGAGAATGCAAAGGAAACAAGCGGCGGTTAATAAAAAAAAAAGGGGATTAAAACTGAACTCCAGGCTAACAGCTAAATACACAAATGAAATACATATATGGAAGGTGTTTTGTTGCCAAAGTATTTGTACGTCCATCCAGTTTTGAGATTTACACAGCTCTGTACATTACATGCTTCTGACATCTGCATTCTGTAACATATTCCTGACCCCTGTGCTCTGTACATTACATGCTCCTGACAACTGTATTCTGTACATTACATATTCCTGACATCTGCTTTCTGTATTTTACATACTCCTGACTCTTGTGCTCTGTGCATTACATACTGCTAACACCTGCATTCTCTATGTTACATACTATTTAACCCTACGCTCAGTTCATTACATACTCCTGACACCTGCATGCTGCATGTTACATACTCCTAATCCCTGCACCCTGTACATTACAGACTCCTAACCCCTGCACTAGGTATGTTACATACTCCTGACCCCTGTGCTCAGTACATTACATACTCCTGACACCTGAATTCTGTATATAACACACTCCTGACCCCTACACTCGATACATTACATACTCCTACAACCTTCATACTGTATGTTACATACTCCTGACCCCTGTACTCTGTTCATTACATACTCCTGACACCTGCATTCTGTATGTTACATACACCTGATCTCTGCTCTCTGTACATTCCATACTTCTGACAACTATATTCTGTATGTTACATACTCCTGATCCCTGCGCTCAGTACATTACATACTCCTGACACCTGCATTCTGTATGTTACATACTCCTGATCTCTGCGCTCTGTACATTACATACTCCTGTCACCTATAATTCTGTATGTTACATACTCCTGACCCATGCACTCTGTACATTACATACTTCTGACAACTGTATTCTGTATGTTACATACTCTTGACTCATGTGCTTTGTGCATTACATACTCCTGACACCTGCATTCTGTATGTTACATACTCTTTACCCCTCTACTCAGTAGATTACATACTCCTGACACTTGCATTCTGTATGCTACATACTCCTGATCCCTGCACTTTGTACATTACATACTTCTGACACCTGCATTCTGTATATAACATACTACTGTACTCAATACATTACATACTTCTGACACCTTCACTCTGTATGTTACATACTCCTGATCCCTGCGCTCTGTTCATTACATACTCCTGACACCTGCATTCTGTATGTTACATACTCCTGATCCCTGCACTCTGTACATTACATACTCTTGACCCCTGTACTCAATACATTACATACTCCTGACACCTGCATTCTGTATGTTACATACTCCTGACCCCTGCGCTCTGTTCATTACATACTCCTGACTCCTGCACTTTATAGGTTACATACTCCTGACCCCTGCACTCTGTACATTACAAACTTCTGACACCTGCATTCTGTACATAGGCTCAAGTTTTAAGCCCCTCACACTCTTAGAGAAATTTTGCCACACCCACAATTCATCACGATGTGCTTGGCACGCTGCTTCATTATTGTCCTCGGGGTGTTCAAGGGGTCCCTATCAGGTTGGCTGTACAGTGCCCCATGATTTTTAATGGTGGCCCTGGTGGAAGTTTTAGAACCCCTGTCAAGTTTTTAATGCTGGAATGTGTGTGAATGAGACGCCGAATTTCACTAATCAATGAATTATAGTTAAAGAATGTAAATCTAATTTTTTTGACACCGTCACCAAGGCAAATCATGTGAATATAGTTGTAAAGAGTAAATTGCCTACTCACCAAATGGACATGACCTCTTTAATTAAAAGGTCACAACAGGCTGTTTTTTATATAACTGTGGGCTTGCTTCTCTGCCAATAGAGCTGTAGCTGGAAACCTTTATGATCTTCCTCTCCACCATAGGTATACCGTTATAAAACAAACATAAAGCGGGACCATAGTTTATTAAAAGCTGTAATATAAAAACGGTGCCAAACTGGCTGCTCACATTTTGCAGTGCCCTTGTCCTGGCACTGGGGATAACAGCAACTACCACCAAGTTGTGAGGTCCACAGCCGCCCAGCCTCTGCTCCGTACCTGGCGTGCGCTTCACCACCGTGGTATTAAAAACCAGAAGTTGATGACTGGAAGTGACGTGACCGGGATGCGCCCAGACGTACGTTTCGTTTTACAACGTCATCAGGAAAGCCTCCAGCCGGACACCACTTCTGTATAGGTAGGAACGCTGTCTCCTATGGCAACAAATCTTGTCACAGTCACCAACAGTACTTGTACTTAACTATTGGTAACAAAGAATAGTTCTCCTTGCACGCTAGTCGCTCACTGTAGGTCTTCACTCACTGAGCTCCCAGTCTCCTATTAGACTCTCAGACCCAATCGCCACTGGATCCCCCGAGCTCTTCCACTTCCATTACTCAGTATCTTCCTCAAGCATCACCCCCGCTTCCTTGCTGGGTCCCTGGCTTGGCACTCAAAGATACTCCTCAAATGTCACCTCACTGGCCTGCTCAGTCCCTGGCTTGGTACTCACAGATACTCCTCAAGCATCAAGCGTCACCCCTGCTGACCCACTAGGTCCCTGGCTTGGCACTCACTGATGCTCCTCAAGCGTCACCTCTGCTGTCCCGCTGGGTCCCTGGCTTGGCACTTGCTGAAGTTTTCCAACTTCTTCACCGTCCCCGGCTGGTGAGAAGACTGCTCTGGTACTGGCTCCAGCTTACTCACAATGGTCTCCAGTAACAAAATAGATGGTCCCTTAGTGCCGACAGCTTCCCCTTCTACCTCCGACCACAACTGGTTCCTCGTCCGGCTGAACCCGTTACTCTCCGTTGGACTCAAATCCTGCAGTCCAAGGCCTGCGCTGCTTCTCCTGCTTCTGAATAAGCCCTCAGGTGGCCCCAGGCTTCCAGCCTAGCAGCCCAGGGCAGCCTAACACACGTCCACCCAGACAGCTGTCCAGGTGGTACAGAACCCCGATCACCTGACTCCACCCAAATAAATAGGCTATCCCAGCAGGATAAAGAACCCCCCCGCCATTTGGCTGAGACACCCCATCCATTCATAACCTGACCTTGCTAAGCCCTTGTCTATCTAATGTCACCAGCATAACGCCACCTAGCGACAGAAGAGAGATGGCGCAGCAAGTCCAGAACTAGAGAGGAATCAGTGGATCTACTAACAATTAACCAGGGCAACTACTGCCTGGCAAACTAAATTTACTTAGCATCCCTGCCTAAACACCAGGATGCTACAGTAATAAAAGAGGAAGGTTGGGACAATAAATGAAACACCTCGGCGAAAGAGGCGCCTCCGTCCCTAAATTGGGTAATAAAAAGGGGAATTGGGACTTTAGATGGGGCATATAAAGGAACCAAACGTGGAAGTGAATACATTTATTGAACGATCATTTACATAACACACTATGTCAAAAAATGATTATTGGCAGTAAAAAATATTATATTAGTAGAAGAACCATGAACAATTGCATAACATCTGGTACAAAAAGATAAATAGGACACTAAATGGTGTATGATATCATATGCTAGTATTGCTCTATATACAGGATAACATATAACATGATTGCAAAAGATAAATTTCATCATGGATCAAGCCATATAAGTATGCATCCTTGATAGTTCGAAGTGTTTCAGGGTTAAATACCACCTCATCAGGAGCAGATCCAAAAGACAATTTTGTAGGGAAAAAATATAATACAAAAAATGAATCTATATTAGCCTTAATGGCCGGGGAGTAAAGAAGAGGGAGCAAAAGAGGACAGTAGGAGGGAAAATGCCCATCCCCCTACTTACATCAAAATCCAAAATGCCAGAGCAGGATACTGGGCGGCCAGGAAACATCTTGAATGCCTGTACCTGGAACTGAGGTGGTAAAGACCCCCATGATGGAGCAAGCCCACAAGTCCCCACTGGGATAAGGAAGTCCAAGCTGCCGTGGCAGCCTGGTAGTACCTAGTGATAACTCCAAGGTGTCTGTGAAAAATATGTATCTAAGGTAAGATAAATAGAAAATAACCATTATTGGGATAATTCATGGGGAGTAGTGACAACCTATACCACGTCATCAGGAGCAGATGCAAAGGATAATTCTGTAGGGAAAAAATACAATACAAAAAATGAATCTATATTAGCCCCCATAATTAGGGGAGTAAGGAGGAGGAAGCAAAAGAGGACAGTAGGAGGAAAAATGTCCATCCCCCTAAATGTCACTTTAAAGTGCATGTAAATGCAAACAATAAACTTGTTTTATCTTCCCTGCTTTGGTCTGTTGGAAGGATGGGGCCATCCTAACTTTTTTAAAACACAATTCTGAGTTTTAAAGTCAGAATTCTGAGATATAAAGTCAGAATTCTAAGTTTCAAAATCAGAATTCTAAGATTAAAAGTCAGAATTCTGAGTTTCAAAGACTGAATTCTGTGTGAAACTCAGAAATCTGACTTTGAAACTC
Source organism: Lithobates septentrionalis (assembly GCA_037952835.1). NCBI lineage: Eukaryota > Metazoa > Chordata > Amphibia > Anura > Ranidae > Lithobates > Lithobates septentrionalis. The sequence continues at coordinate 71,125 of JBBDGP010002243.1, read as the reverse complement.
AGAAATCTGACTTTGAAACTCAGAAATCTGACTTTGAAACTCAGAACTCTGACTTTGAAACCCAGGATTCTGACTTTAAAACTCAGAATTGTGTTTAACAAGTTTTAAGCCCCGAACACACGGGCCGCATGCCAGGTGGCATCGGCAGGTTCAATAGAAACCGGCCGACATTCAGCTCGTGTGTACTGCAGACGGCCCGATAGTTCGGCCAGCTTCTGTCAAAGGGACATGACCGAAAAAGGTCTGTCGACTGCCTCCCGATCAGCGCTCTCACCCAATGGCTGAGAGCAGGGACCAGAGTGTTCTGGTGGGGGGAAATTACACAAAATAGTAAAAAATATAATTTTTTCAAATGTTGCTGTATATTACTTGCCATTACCACAACCTATGACCAAACAACATCACAAAATAAATTCCCCTGCTCCTGACAATCACAGTGGTACCCATAATAGGGCCCAGAAACAATAGTGCCTATTTTGCTTTTTTTTCCTACCTAAAACATGACACTAAATCCTACCTAAAATACACTGACCCTGACCTTTGAATCTGACAATGACCTTTGACTCTAATTCTAACCCTGACACTTACCTAGATCAAACCCTGCTCTAGCTATTTTTACGTTCTTTATTATTGATATTATCATTATTATTAATGAAGCTGGAAGCTGAAGGAGCGGACACCGGAGCCACCGCGGCCGCTGCCCGCACTCCATGAGAGCAGGAGAGGACACCACAGCCCCACCACACGAGCGGGCGGGGGGGGGGGGGGGTGGTGCTGTTTCAGAGCCATGCCATGTCGCCGCGCGGGGGGGGGGGGGGTGTTGTTTGTTTGCCGCCCCCAGGAAAAGAACCCACCAGCCACCACTGGCTCTCAGGGAGAGCTCTCTGTGCTGGAAGTACACCATGCAGTGTGCTCTAAGCACAACACACAGGCACGCATATATGTAACCCGACAGGTAAAGACCCACTTCCTTGAGCCTGAGGTTGCATATACACTATATTGCCAAACGTGTTGAGATGCCTGCCTTTACACGCATATGAACTTTAATGGCATACCAGTCTTAGTCCGCAGGGTTCAATATTGAGTTGGCCCACCTTTTGCAGCTATAACAGCTTTAACTCTTCTGGGAAGGCTGTCCACAAGGTTTAGGAGTGTGTCTATGGGAATGTTTGACCATTCTTCTAGAAGCGCATTAGTGAGGTCAGGCACTGATGTGAATGAGAAGCCTTGGCTCGCAGTCTCCGCTCTAATTCACTTCAAAGGTATCGAGTTAAGGTCAGGACTCTGTGCAGGCCAGTCAAGTTCCTCCACCCCAAACTCGCCCATCCATGTCTTTATGGACCTTGCTTTGTGCACTGGTGTGCAGTCTTGTTGGAACAGGAAGGGGCCATCCCCAAACTGTTCCCACAAAGTTTGGAGCATGAAATTGTCCAAAATGTCTTGGTATGCTGATGTCTTAAGAGTTCCCTTCACTGGAACTAAGGGGCCAAGCCCAACCCCTGAAAAACATCCCCACACCATAACCCCCCCTCTACCAAATGATTTGGACCAGTGCACAAAGCAAGGTTCATGTGCGTGTAAAGGCAGGCGTCCCAATACTTTTGGCAATATAGTGTATGTGCGGGAAGGGGTTAAACCAGTGTTCATTGTCACCTTAAGTTGTGCTTTAACTTATACTGAAAGTGACACCTACACTTAGGCTTCATGCACACAGGATGTTTTTTCCTCCACTGGAGGCCTTTGCTCCAGGGGGAGGAAAAAGCAGTGGTAAAAACATGCCTAAAGCCCTGTTTTGCAAATGTGTTTTGGCCCGCTTAGGCGCGTCAAGTGTCTGGGCATTCATTCATTCCATTGGCCAGAATATTCATTTATTATGGCCATTGGAATGAATGCTGAAGTACTAAACACACCTAGAGCTTAAAGGGGTTGTAAAGGCTCGTGTCATGCAGTCACTGGCCCCCCAGCCCCCCCGTTTTACTTACCTGAGCCCCGAATTTCCATTGGCACGTCCCCGCCGTCCCTCTCTCTATGCGTTCCCGGCTCTTGATTGGATAAATTGATAGCAGTGCAGCCATTGGCTCCTGCTGCTGTCAATCAAATTCAATGACGTGGGCGCCGGGGGGCGGGGCCGAGTCCTGCATTTGGCCCCTATGGACGCCGAATGCTGGACTGGGGAGCGCGCCCGCAAGGTAACCCCCTCGGGAGAGCGCTTCTCCCAGGGGGTTAACTAATGTGGGAAGGAGCCGCAAGAGCTGCCGAGGGACCCCAGAAATGGATGTTCGGGGGCCACTCTGTGCAAAACGAGCTGCACAGTGGAGGTAAGTATGACATATTTATTATTTAAAAAACAATCCTTTAGTATCACTTTAAGCGCGTTTACATTGTGTTTAGGCATGTCAGATGCAGTGGCGGCTGGTGCTAAAATTTTTTGGGGGGGCTCAAACAAACTGAAAAATTCTGAAAAAAACCCCATCAATTGCAGCCTCACTGTGCCATCAATCGCACCCACTGTGCCCATCAATTGCCACCACTGTACCATCAAACGCAGCCACTGTGCCATCAAACGCAGCCACTGTGCCCATCAATTGCCGCCACTGTGCCATCAAACGCAGCCACTGTGCCCATCAATTGCCGCTACTGTGCCATCAATTGCCGCCACTGTGCCATCAAACACAGCCACTGTGCCATCAAATGCAGCCACCGTGCCCCATAAAATGCAGCCACTGTGCCCATCAATTGCCGCCACTTTGCCATCAAGCGCAGCCACTGTGCCCATCAATTGCAGCCACTGTGCCATCAAGCGCAGCCACTGTAACATCAAACGCAGCCACTGTGCCATCAAATGCAGCCACTGTGCCCATCAATTGCCGCCAATGTGCCATCAAACGCAGCCACTGTGCCCATCAATTGCCGCCATTGTGCCCATCAATTGCTCCCACTGTGCCCATAAATTGCCGCCACTGTGCCATCAAACGCAGCCACTGTGCCCATCAATTGCCGCCACTGTGCTATCAAACACAGCCACTGTGCCATCATTGGATGCATAGCGTCCAATCACAGCGCCTGTCGTTTCAGGTGACGGGTAACAGATCCAAGCACCTGATTGGCGGAGAGGCGGTTGAGTGTTAGGATATATTCATTTGCTTTTCTAACACAGCTGAGTGACCATTTTTGACGCCTATTAGAGCCTATGGCTCTAATCAGGTGCTTCAAACCCCCCCCCCCCCACTGTAATTCAGGCGCCCTGCGCCCCAAAAGGTGCCTGAATAGGGAGTGGCAGCCGTGGCCATAGATAGATTCATACAATGCATGAATCTATCTATTTGTGCTAGAGGGGGGTGGCAGGAGAGAGGGGGCGGCGCCGTGCGCCCTTATGGACGCACCGCCACTGGTCAGATTTTTTTTGCAGCAAAATGCTCCTGTTCTGAATGTGCCGGCGCTGTTTTTTCCCCCTCTAAACTCTCCTTCCTGTAGATGACAACGTGTGCATAAATACATAGGCTAACATAAAGGGGCATTTAAAGGCAGAAAAAAAAAATCAAACACCCTTAAAAGTGACATTTTTTGACACCCGTGTGCACGAGGCCTTAAAAACTTGGAGACGGTAATGTCTTCCCATGACATGAATGAAAATAGCACAATCACGAATTCAGTGAAGTTTGCGTGACTCATAACTGACAACCTCCACTTTGCCAGGCCGGTAAAGTTCCATTGCAGTCCTGGGGAGGATAACAACCAAATCACATGGGTGATGAATTCATTTAGACGATGACAGGTACACTAATTAGCTCGTCTCACTGATGTTTTCTGTCATAACTCTGAGTCATTAACAAAGGAGAGACAAAAGCTTTTATTTAATAGCGTATGTTATGAGCAAAACATTTTTGTGAAGCTGAAAATGATTCCAGAATGAAGACATTGGCGTTGTTCTCCCTCTGTCTGTCAGTGTTGCCATCTGTCCCTCTTTTTTCTCTGCCTCCATATCTCTAATGCTGGCCATACGCAGTCTGATAAATGATCGATTTCTTATCTGACCGATCTCTTCCAATAGGAATAATGGATCTATAGTCGATAACCCATTCAACTGATATGCCACACACACAGTGGATTACCATACATAAGTTATTGATCGAATCTCTGTTTCCACCATGTTATCTCATACAATCTTATTCACGAACAAAGTATCTCAGTACTGCTGGCCGAAGCAAAACAATCGATAATTTTCCACCCTGGCTAACCAAACCAGATCTAATCCAATTTAATTGGAGGGTTTTGTATCACCACAGAGAGGTACTGTGGATACTAGAAAAAGTACTCTGTGCCACGTCCTAAATTGAGAGACAAAAAAATGGAATTGGAAGGCGTGGACTTTTTAGGCACGACCACAAAGGGTATATGATATAAAAAGCTATAAATTTATTGAACATAGAAAATACATACAAAAAAAAACAAAAAAAAACACATAATATCAACAAAGCAAGTCAATATAACAAAGTTACACTAGTATATCCAGTACATAGCCATGGGAGATAGCATAGATGGTTTAAATATGAGATGCCACTCATTCCATAATTGGTTTGTTGAACTCCGGATAGAGGAGAGAATTTGTTTTGAGGCCTCGTATTGGGGTCTCATGAGACCTCAAAATAAATATTTGCTGTATTTTCTTACACATGTCCCCATAGTTCACGAATGTTGCTTGTGTCCTTCTGATTGAGATGGTAATAGCGTCTTGGGCTCTACATGTTACGCGCTTAGCGCTTCTTCAGGAGCATCAAACAGACTTACTGAATAAAAGACAAGATATATAGTGAAAACCAACATAATATGTATAAAACCTACAAATAAAATATTAAAAAATTGATATAAATACTGCGAGTAGGGGATGCTAAGATGGAATTTTGCAGATCGGTTGACATGAAGGACACAAGCGACATTCGTGAACTATGGGGACATGTGTAACAAAATACAGCAAATATTTATTTTGAGGCCTCATGAGACCCAAATATGAGGCCTCAAAATAAATATGTGCTGTATTTTGTTAAACATGTCCCCATAGTTCACGAATGTCGCTTGTGTCCTTCATGTCAACCGGTTTGCAAAATTCCATCTTAGCATCCCCTAGTCGCAGTGTTTATATCAATTTTTTTATATTTTATTTGTAGGTTCTATACATATTATGTTGGTTTTCACTATATATCTTGTCTTTTATTCCGTAAGTCTGTTTGATGCTCCTGAAGAAGCGCTAAGTGCGTAACATGTAGAGCCCAAGACACTTTTACCATCTCAATCAGTTACATAGCCTCTATCCGGAGTTCAAAAAACCAATTATGTTATGAGTAGCATCTCATATTTAAACCATCTATGCTATCTCCCATGTACTGGATATACTAGTGTAACTTTGTTATATTGACTTGCTTTGTTGATATTATGTGTTTTTTTTATATGTATTTTCTATGTTCAATAAATTTATAGCTTTTTATATCATATACCCTTTGTGGTCCTGCCTAAAAAGTCCACGCCTTCCAATTCCATTTTTTGTCTAATCCAATTTAAATCATGTTTAATGCGATCGGAGGAGAAATGATGGCTATTTGCTTGTTTGCAGATTCGATCATTAAAATCAAAGCAGGTATGGCCACCATAAGACTTTGTTTTTGTGCTGAACATAGCCTAGGCAGAGAGCAGATATGTGGGAGGGGCCCAGCAGGCCCCACCCACTACAGGCTGCCTGCAGAATACTACAAGGGGGTGGAAACCAGACCAGTCACCCAGTGCAGGGACAAGGTCATCCAGCGCCCAGGGCAAATATGCCAAACTGCACCCCCCCCCCTCATTAAAGCTATTGTCATTACTCAGGTCAGCCTTATAATAGAAGGAAGACACCACCATCCCTATGGTAAGCCATTATGCCCAGGGCAGCCGTCCCTCCTGCCCGCCCCTTTACCCGGCCCTGCAGTCACCCTCCACAAGGAGAGAAAACAGCGGCGGTCTTTTTTACAGAAAGCTCCTTTACAGAGGGAAAGTCTCACACTGGATTACTGCACAGATCTGGTAGAAATACACAAAGCCAACCAAGATTCAAGGAGGAAGACACATGGATCTTTTATTTAGCCAATATTTGCTTGTCCTGGAGTTCAGTTTTAAACTGGGTACACACTGCCTGATTTGAAAAATTAAAGGAGTCAGGTGGAAAATTGTCACCTGAACAGCGACTGCATCCAATCAGACCTTGTAACTAACACTAACGAGTCACATGACACCGGGGAGGGAAAATGGCTAATTGGGCCCAATTTGGACATTTTCACTTAGGGGTGTACTCATTTTTGTTGCCAGCGGTTTAGACAATAATGGCTGTGTATTGAGTTATTGTGTTGAGTGTGTTGAGGACATGGTACAGGAGATGGTCAGAGACTGGGGACATGGTACAGGAGATGGCCAGAGACTGAGGACATGGTACAGGAGATGGTCAGAGACTGGAGACATAGTACAGGAGATGGTCAGAGACTGGAGACATAGTACAGGAGATGTTCAGAGACTGCAGACATGGTACAGGAGCTGGTCAGAGACTGGGGACATGGTACAGGAGCTGGTCAGAGACTGGGGACATGGTACAGGAGCTTGTCAGAGACTGCAGACATGATACAAGAGATCAATGCAGCCTCACCAGTGCCCGTCAGATGCAGCCGGCCTGTGTCCTCAGTGCAGCCAGCCAGCCTGTGTCCCCAGTGCAGCCAGCCAGCCTGTGTCCCCAGTGCAGCCAGCCAGCCAGCCTGTATCCCCAGTCCAGCCAGTTAGCCAGCCTGTGTCCCCAGTGCAGCCAGTTAGCCAGCCTGTTACTACTATAATAGTGTGTGAAGCGTAGGCGTCGACACGTCTTTGAAAACGTCCTATGACGAAACGCGTAAGGCGGAGTCACGCTCACACGTCATACCCGGAAGTGTTGGTTGGAACGCACGGTGGGACGCACGCTCGCAGCCTAGTGCTGCTCCCATCCCTGCACACAGTCTTTGCCGATATACTTACTTTGTGGATTGTTTTTTTGGACTCTTTTGATATGTGCAATAAATGAGCTTGACTTACTTCACCAAGGAAGCCCCCTTTTTGTGTTTCTCTTTTCTCTGCATCTCTGGAGAGTATAACAGCTTAAGGTGGTATACCGATGGAGTAGCAAGGTTACATACAAAGCACATATCTCCCTTGGAACAGCCGTAAGGACCGCATTAAGCAGAGGAACGGCAGCATCACTGGAGCCATCATCACCTGACCTTGGGCACCCACTCTGTCGCTCGGTACCCCTGTAGGGGTGGTTATCTCTGGTGAGTAGGGTAGCACTGGGGGGTGAGCACTTCAAGTCACCATCTGAACTAAACGCACAGAAGTCACTGTGGTGAGCCCGATAGGGTGAAATAATCAACTTTCACTTTTGAACTTTGTTCTCATATTTGTTTACAACACCCATTTTGTGGACTATATATAAAATACCTTCTAGCAGTTTAACCATCACCTGGTTTAAGCAAGAATAACTGGAATTTACTTTTATACATGTCACCTCTATATTTATACAGTTATATGTTGTTTATTTATTGTATTTAATGCACAGTGAGTGTTTGATCTGACTTTGATTTTATTTCACACAGAAAAAACATTTTTAGGACTACATGCGCCTCACTGTCCCAATACTTTTGAATATTGCGACTAATCACTATCTCAGTCATCATTTTTTCACACACTTATGGAAAGGTTAACACGGTTATTACAATGACACCATGATGCACACATAATTCTTATCATTCAAAAAAAAAATTTTGGGCGCCATTTTGTCCCAATACTTTTGAACTCTGGGGTCAATTTATATTTTTTCACTCGTAAATTACTGCATTGTGCACTATATTATTTCCCCACCGATTTATCACATATTTCATTGTGGCAGCAATCCTTATTCACTGGAGGGACATATTTTATTTAACAGCTTTATTTATCAATCTCTAAACCACTGGTGTTTTGAGTTTTTTGGGTTTGCCCGAATATATGGTTTTCTTGCTTGGGGACCCTATTATGATAGTTGATGGTGAAGTTTATATATAATTTAGCTATATAAAACCAGTTTGTAACTTATGACACTTGTACCCATTATATAACAACGGAGAGGGCAGCGCCGTTCTCATTCTCATATTACTTATCCAGTTAGCCAGCCTGTGTCCCCAGTGCAGCCAGCCAGGCACTATAGGACACCCCCGTAATGGGCGGCACCAGGGGCGGGGGGCCAATAGAACAAAGGTCTTCTATTGGATGAGATCTGGTGACTGTGGAGGATAGATCCATGCTTTCATGTTGTTTACACCAAATTCTGACCCCACCATCTGAATGTCGCAGCTGAAATCGAGACTCATCAGACCAGGCAATGTTTTTCCCATCTTCTATTGTCCAATTTTGATGAGCCTGTGCAAATTGTAGCCTCAGTTTCCTGTTCTTCGCTGACAGACGTGGCATCCGGTGTGGTCTTTGCTGCTGTAGCCCATCTACTTTGGATGTTGTGTGTTCAGAGATGGTATTCTGCATACCTTGGGTGTAATGAGTGGTTATTTGAGTTACTGTTGCCTTTCTATCATCTCGAACCAGTCTGCCCATTCTCCTCTGACCTCTGACATCAACAAGGCATTTTCCTCCACACAACTGCCCCTCACTGGATATTTTCTCTTTTTCGGACCATTCTCTGTAATCCCTGGAGATGGTTATGTGTGAAAATCCCAGTAGATCAGCAGTTTTTGAAATACTCAGATCAGCCCGTCTGGCACCAACAACCATGCCACGTTCAAAGTCACTTAAATCCCCTTTCTTCCCTAGTCTGATGCTCAGTTTGAATGTCAGCAAGTTGTCTTCACCACATGCAGATTGTGTAAGTAAATGAGCCCTAAAAGTAATATACTCGAGTATAAGCCGAGTTTTTCAGCACATTTTTTATGCTTATACTCGAGTGAGGGTCTCCCACTTTGTCATGCAGTCTTAACTGTTCGGCAGCGTCCAATGTAACAAAGCCCCGTCTCCTCCTCATCTGTGATAGATGGAACACTGAACACTGATACAAAGTACTTCTCACTGCCTTGACCCTTCCTTCTGTTTCATACTACACACTCCACAGTTCTAAACTGATATTTCTTCCTTACCTGCACTACATGCTGCTCATTGCACTTTCTCTATGTACTGCTAAACATTGATACTACAGTACATACTATGGCTGCCCATCACACACATGAAGCAAGGAAGGGGGAGCAAGGGGACTCAGTTATGTAGCCTGCAACCCACTTTTTGTTTCGTGGACGAGGAGGAGGGTGAAGGCTGCAGATGGGCACAGTGAGGCTGCAAATTGGCACAGTGAGGCTGTAGATGGGCACAGTGAGGCTGCAAATGGGCACAGTGAGGCTGCAGATGGGCACAATGAGGCTGCAAATGGGTACAATGAGGCTGCAGATGGGCACAATAAGGCTGCAGATGGGCACAGTGAGGCTGCAGATGGGCACTGATGATACAGGTGGGCACAGTGAGGCTGCAGATGGGTACAGTGAGGCTGCAAATGGGCCCAGTGAGTCTGCAGATGGGCACTGATGGTACAGGTGGGCACAGTGAGGCTGCAGATGAGCACAGTGAGGCTGCAAATGGGCACAGTGAGGCTGCAGATGGGCACGATGAGGCTACAGATGGGCACAGTAAGGCCTGCAGATGGGCGCTGATGATACAGGTGGCACAGTGAGGCTGCAGATGGGCAAAATGAGGCTGCCGGTGGGCACAGTAAGGGCTGCAGATGGGCGCTAATGATATAGGTGGGCACAGTGAGGCTGCAGATGGGCACAGTGAAGCTGCAAATGGGCACAGTGAGGCTGCAGATGGGTATTGTTTACCAGTAGCTGCTGCATTTCCCACCCTAGGCTTATGCTCGAGTCAATATGTTTTCCCAGTTTCTTTTGGTAAAATTAGTTGCCTCGGCTTGTATTCGGGTCGGCTTATACTCGAGTATATACGGTAATTACAAAGTTAGAAAAAAGGGATCGGCACAAAAACTAGGCAAATACGGGTTAATTAGAGGTTAATAGCTGCACAGCCATTTCTTCAAAAAAGTCTTTGCTGGGCCCTGCGCGTGCATGCATGCAGAACAAGGTGCTCTTTTATTCCATTACGGAGGATATATAGAGATACATGACAATAAATAGGGATTACAATTCAATTTTTGCCTGGAGTTGGACTTTAAGAAAAGGATTTTGTGGCATGGGGGCAGGGCCACAAAGTGAAGATTTTGGTAGGCTGCAGGTAAGTATTCAGCCATGGGGAAGGCCACTATTAGGGGGGACGGGTTCCATAAAGGATAACATATTAAACATATAGTGATCTGTGGTCCCCGTCCTGGAGCTGAGCATGACGCACTTGGAATTCACTGGTTGAGCATCACAGCGGCCCTGGAAATGATTATAAAACATTGTCAGTTAAAAGACAGCTATCTTTCTATAAATTGCAGGAAGCACAGTTTCAATAACCAGAAAACAGAACATAATTAGGAATTATCCAAATTCAATTTCCAGAGCTTTTGGAGAGGTGCACAACACAACATGGCCTGATCAGTGACATTATTAATAAAAGGATTGCATTGGGACTTGAATATTTGTCAGATTATAAGATAATTAAGGATGAAAACAACTTTCTTGCACATAAGTCCATGCCTTACCTTTGGAAATAAAGGGATGTCACATAAATATAAAACATTGCATATGAATATTATGTATTCTCCTATCTAATCAGAAGGTTGGCCTCTAGGCTCCATTTTCTCTGTGTCTTTTGCTCCTTTGTTGCAAAAAGCCCTGTTGTTTAGAAGAGTCGATAGCTTGAGCTAGAATTTACACACCCTAGTCATAGCGACCCAAATGTCCATCATTTGGATTGACGGCCATTTTCTTTGAAAATCCAAAATTAAGACAGGTAGTGCCGCAAGAAAAAGCAATTTTGGGTTAAACCAATTACCGTATATTTTGTGCATTAGCCCTCAAGGTCCATGTTACTGGAGGTGTGGCATGCCCTTTGCCTAAATAATTCATGTTATGTGTTCCACTTTCCAGTGGCGTTGCATGGGCAGGCTACAGGGGACATTGGCCTGGGTGCAAAATTCTTAGATGTACAAAATTTCAAAAGAAGAAAAGTAGCAACAATAAATAAAAAATAGCACGCTCTCTGAGGGTTACATTGAGCCGCTGATGTCACTTGCCCATTGTTGTGCACTTACTAATAGAGCCTTGAGTGGCAGCCAATGGAGTGACATGTCTAGTAGTGACTGAGTTGGAGCTGTCCAGGAGCAGAGCTAGGAAGGAGCACAATACAGAGGACATGAGTGCGGCATGCGGCTAGCTGACATCCAGCTACTATCTTGTACATCACTTACCTCTGAGTTAAGAAAATTGGCATGTACCGTGGATCTATGCAAGGCCCTTTGCTCCAGAATTACCCCATGGCCCCCCAGTACCCTGACTATAGGGGACACCAGGGACTGGGCTTAGAGTCTGAGGTGTCTTCTTCTGGATCCTTACCCTGGATCACAACCTATGGGCCCCAGAGACAACCGGTGCCACACTGCCTACTCAACAGGATATACTCTGATCAACCCTTCTTGGGTTGGCTACAGTCCTCTGCCTGACTACCCAATTGGATAGGGCCAAGAGTCATCCTGTGTTGGGTCGCTTCCAGCTGGGGATTGGCCTCCAGTTTCACCAGGGGTGGAGGAGGCACCACTACAAGTGGATGAAAAAGTCGGCACACGGGGGAACTCAGGTATGCTGGCAACCTACATTACATTAATACTTCTTTCCACCCTAGCAACTGGGAGGTATTCCCAAGGAAATCAGTCATCAGAGTGACTCCCCCTCTATCAGAGGGAGAGTTTACAGTTTTGGAATGAAGGGTGTGTTGTAGGACCCCAGAGTGGACTAAATTAGTGGCCCAAAGGTTGAACTCTTTGGAGGCTACTCTCCCTTGACCAGGGTATCACAATGGGTCCATAAAATATTGGAAGAATGGAGAGCCTCATAATTGGAAAAGGCCAGTGTCTGATTTTCTAAAAACTGGACATAAAAGTGTAAAGCCAACGCATTTTGGAGGCTTAAGGCTCCTCCTTTATCACAGCCTATGTGATGAAAATGCCGGTGAGGTTAAGTCTGGGTTATTAATGTTGGAGAGAGAACAGGGACCAATAGCATAACAGTTGGGTGCCCATGGGATAGTGGCTTTACACTTTTCTGCCATCTTTAATAAAATCCGCTACTGGACTTTTCCAACTGTTGGGGCGCTCTTATTCTTCCAATATGTCTTGAAAAGAAATGAGAGGAAATCTGTCCAGTAGGTACACATAGGGATTGATTTACTAAAGACAAATAGACTGTGCACTTTGCAAGTGCAGTTGCACTAATTTTTCTTAGTAATCGTAACTGTGGCAAAGCTTCCCTTTGTAAATAATACCCAATCGGGTGCAATGAAAAAAAAAACAGCATTTTTCTTGTACATAGTTGGATGATGGAAAACAGCAGAGCTTCAACACATTTCGCTCTGGGGAAAATGAGTGCAACTGCACTTGCAAAGTGTACAGTCTATTTGCCTTTAGTAAATCCACCCCATATGGTAATAAAAATCTGACAGAGGTTTTAACTATTCCCTGCTCTATCCAAAACAAAATTAAAGTTTTGGCTGGAGTCAGGGGCGGATTCAGAGCCTAGTCTTGGGAGGGGCACTGCCAGAAAATACATTTTTTGGGGGTAAATTTATCGGGGAAATGGCTGGTGTTAGCGCTTCAATCATCCCGGCACCATGGTTGTTATGGTGTCAGGATGATTGAAGCGCATTATTACTATTATTACATTGTTATAAAAAATGAAATGGTTCAACTCACCATAATGCAGAATCAGTGGGAGTCCCAAGCGTGCCACTTGCCACTGTCACCTGCCACACGTTACGGATTGTCACTTGCCACGTTGCCTGTCACCAGATGCAGATTGTCACTTGCCACATCACCTGTCACCAGATGCAGATTGTCACTTGCCACGTCGCCTGTCACCAGATGCAGATTGTCACTTGCCACGTCACCTGTCACCAGATGCAGATTGTCACTTGCCACGTCGCCTGTCACCAGATGCAGATTGTCACTTGCCAAGTCAACTGTCACAAGATGCAGATTGTCACTTGCCACGTCGCCTGTCACCAGATGCAGATTGTCACTTGCCACGTCGCCTGTCACCAGATGCAGATTGTCACTTGCCACATCACCTGTCACCAGATACAGATTGTCACTTTCCACGTTCCATGCCACACGTTGCAGATTGTCACTTGCCATGTCACTTGCCACGTCCCATGCCACACGTTGTGGATTGTCACTTGCTACGTCCCATGCCACACATTGCAGATTGTCACTTACCACGTCCCATGCCACATGTTGCAGATTGTCACTTGCTACGTCCCATGCCACATGTTACAGATTGTCACTTGCCACGTCCTATACCACATGTTACAGATTGTCACTTGCCACGTCCTATGGCACATGTTGCAGATTGTCACTTGCTTGCTATAATTGTCTCTTGCTGTGTCCCAGAGTCAGGCAGCAGAATACAAGTCAAGCAGCAGAGAGTTGATGTAATCTCTCTGCTGCTGCCTGCACACTGCACAATGAGAGCGGAACTGCAGGGATGCAGGGTGGGCGCCGGGCGGTTAGAGATGACGTCATCTCTCTGCTCCCCCGCCCGCCGGCTCCCTGATTGGCCAGCAGCCCACTCTCACACTATCACTGAGCCGCACAGCTGCTCACCAACCGAACCGCCCGGCCTGCCCGTGGAGCCACCCGCTGTCTCTCACCAACGGAGCCGCCCGTGCTCTCAGCCGCAGAGCCGCACACCGGCTCTCTCACCCGCGGCGACGCCTGCCCGCCCACTCACTCACCCGCATTCTTGGAGGGGGAAATTGCCCCGTTGCCCCCCCCTGGCTGGAGTTGGTCTTTTAATGACCATATTATGTTCTTCAGCCTGGGACAGAACTCAGGGACTTAGTCTCACATTGTAGGACAGTCTGACAAGTCCAGGAGAAGAGAATGATGGAGACACTCTGCAGTCTGGCCTGCAGAACAGTCCCCAATTTCTCTCTCCTTCCTGGCTGCATGAAGTAAAGTTACTTGAACTTTAAAGGCTGGGCAACCGATGAGTGATGGCTCGTGGTTAAAAAAAGCCATGACTGCTGAGGCGCAATGGGCTTAGGTCCCAATTAACGTAACACAATGGGATCAAGACCCCCACCACCCTTGCCCTTTAAATAGGACACTTACAACCATTAGGTTGGAAAGGGCAATGCCACAGCTTTATTAAATTCCAACACATAACATGTGAACATATTTAACCAGTGCCCGTCACAGTCGTACCAAAAGAGGGAAGTGGGGCCTGTCCTTAGCATAAGTGCTGGACAGACAGCCCGCTTCCAATTTTCCATCAAGGGCATAGCCCATTACAGCAACTTTAACTGTTGGCAAGGTCAAGAAAACTGCAGCAAGCTGTGACATACCATAACATAGGAAATAGGGGGCGGGAGGGTGGGCAGCTCTTCCAACCGACTCTTCCGAAAGACCCAGAATTCCCTCGGGCACACGTTCCCTGAGCTCAGGCCCATCCCACCCCACCTGTCCCAACCAATCGTTCCCCTTGTCATGCACCTAGCCATGCCCCCATCAGTCAAGGCTCTCTTTCCCTAGGGTAGTGTTTCTCAACTCCAGTCCTCAAGGCACCCCAACAGGTCATGTTTTCAGGCTTTCCATTGTTTTGCACAGGTGATTTGATCAGTTTCACTGCCTTAGTAATTACCACAGCTGTTTCATCTGAGGGAAATCCTGAAAACATGACCTGTTGGGGCGCCTTGAGGACTGGAGTTGAGAAACACTGCCCTAGGGGAACAAGAGGCCTTCATCTGCAGCCCCAAAACAAGGCAAGCTTTAGTAACAATAAAGAACTGGATAAAGGTTGTACAAACGTGTCCATCCAAGTTTAAAACCAGATAGAGTAGTAAGTAATAACCCTAATCCAATTATTTTATTGGCACACACTGAATCCAACAAATAGACACCCTAAAAGAAGATAGTGCTTTTGTATTACAAGTCTGAAAAGGGAACGTTTTTGTTGTTGTCTATATTAGGAGCGTGTGTCAGACGTAATTCAAATTTGTAGCTGTGAAATCCCTGACCTTCGTTGAAGAGACATATCTCAAAGTTTGACCCTCACGCTGTTGAAATATTTTGATTGCACTGTCCACCGAAAAATTGTCTTATCAATACGCAGTGGGGTGTGTGGTTACCAAGTAAGGTCATATTTAAGTCCTTCAGGCCTGCAAGCCAACAGTTTTAAATTGCCAATTATAAGATAAAGAACCACAGAGTATAACTGCTAGTGTAATTAAGTACCTCTGGTAATTGAACCTGCTCCAAACATAACAGACTTTAAATCGTGAGAGCTGGCGAAAAGAAAAATGATGCAAACATTTAGCTAGCGCCTAAAAGATGGATTCCAGGTATAGATATTTTACATAGACTATATTGTTAAAAGTATTGGGATGCCTGCCTTTTCACGCACATGAACTTTAATGGCTACCCAGTCTTAGTCTGTAGGGTTCAATATTGAGTTGGCCCACCTTTTGCAGCTATAACAGCTTCAGCTCATCTGGGAACGCTCTCCACAAGGTTTATGCCGCGTACACACGGTCGGACTTTTCGTCTACAAAAGTCCAACGGACGCTGACGGACTAAAGCTGGCTGGTAATCCGATCGTGTGTGGGCTTCTCCGGACTTTCAACATACTTTTTTAGCCTCAAATCCGACGTACTTTAGATTTGAAACATGCTTCAAATCTTTACTTCGTAACTACGACGGACCCCGAAATCCGCTCGTCTGTGTGCTAGTCCGACGGACAAAAAGCCACGCTAGGGCACCTATTGGCTACTGGCTATGAACTTCCTTATTTTAGTCCGGTGTACGTCATCACGTAAGAATTCGATGGACTTTTGTGTGATCGTGTGTAGGCAAGTCTGTTCGTTAGAAAGTCCGCCGCAAGTCCGTCGAAAGTCCGCCGAAAGTCTGCCGGAAGTCTGTCGGACAGGCTGTCTGACTTTTGTAGACGAAAAGTCCGACCGTGTGTACGCGGCATTAGAAGTGTGTCTATGGCAATGTTTGACCATTCTTCCAGAAGTGCATTTGTGAGGTCAGGCACTGATGTGGATGAAAAATCCTGGCTCGCAGTCTCTGCTCTAATTTATCCCAAAGGTGGTCTATTGTGTTGAGGTCTGGACTCTGTGCAGGCCAGTCAAGTTCCTTCACCCCAAACTCGGTCATCCATTCTTTATGGACCTTGCTTTGTGCACTAGTACAAATCATTTGGTGGAGGGGGGATTATGGTGTGGGGTTGTTTTTCATGGGTTGGGCTTGGCCCCTTAGTTCCAGTGAAGGGAACTCTTAAGGCGTCAGCATGCCAAGACAATTTGGACAATTTCATGGTCCCAACATTGTGGGAACAGTTTGGGGATGGCCCCTTCCCGTTCCAACACGACTGCGCACCAGTGAACAAAGCAAGGTCCATAAAGACATGGATGAGTGAGTTTGGGGTGGAGGAACTTGACTGGTCTGCACAGAGTCCTGACCTCAACCCAATAGAACATCTTTGGGATGAATTAGAGCGGAGACTGTGAGCCAGGCCTTCTTATCCAACATCAGCACCTGACCACACAAATGCGCTTCTATAAGAATGGTCAAACATTCCCATAGACACACACCTAAACCTTGTGGACAGCTCTCCCAGAAGAGTTGAAGCTGTTATAGCTGCAAAAGGTGGGCCAACTCAATATTGAACCCTACGGACTAAGACTGGGATGCCATTAAAGTTCATGTGCGTGTAAAGGCAGGCATCTCAATGCTTTTTACAACATAGTGTAGTTACATTGGTCTAACTTGGAATATATACCATATCTGGCTGATCTCAGTGAAAGCTGGAAATCACTGTACTAGGCACCGCTGCTACAGTGATTTTCACTAGTCCCATGCCGAGCGGCATTCAAAGAATGTTTTCATTTTGTCAATTAATGCAAAGCATTCTCTGTTTGGATGAGGTGGGGAGGCAAGGCAGTGGCATCCCGATCTTTACTTTGCCCAATCAAGGACCATTTTGCATTCATTGAGAAAACGTTCAGGAAGCAGGAGGGCAGCCGCTCAGTACGGGACCCAAGAGCTAGTGGAGACCACTGAAGTACCAGTGCCTACTACAGCAAGTTCCAGCTTCCATGGGGGTCCCACAGGTATGGTATATGTACAATTACATTGGTTCAAGCTGGACCAATGTAAATATGTAAAAATATCCATACCGTGAATTCATGTTTAAGCTCTCACAGAAATAGATATTTAGATAGCTAAACATAATAAACCTACAGCCACTTTCGGGTTAGGCAGTTTTAGGGTGTTTACATTTCAGTGCACAGTCCTATAGGCCCCAGTGTATGACTGCTCTCATGGTGCAATGTGTAATCTAAAAGATCTGGTCAGATATGCTCCCTCTCTTCCTCAGCATAAAGTGTCGTACACACAGGCTGAATATTGGGCTGCATCGGTTCAAAAGAAACCGGCTGACCTTTGACCTGTATGTACGGAAGGCAGTCCACCATAAACCACTAAATTGCCCAGCGGTGAAGAAGTAAACAGACCCACCATGCGGCCCAGCTCAACCTCTTTTGCCAATTTTTGGGACACCACGTCCGGACGAGCTCACCGGAGTCCTCCCTTTTTCCCGCAAGCTCCCCTTGTCTACCCTTGCCTCTTTGTGTATATCTACTGTTAGAATAGGAGCTCCCGCAGCCGGAGCACTCATGTTTGCATTTACACGTTGCGCCGAACTTGCAAGTCCCTTCACTGAACGCCCAACAACACCCCTTACGTTTGCTGGCCGACTGTCCAGAGGATTCGCCGGCCCCCGACTGAAAAAACAAAGCCGCAGCCCACACCGAGGTCATGAGCCACATCCAAAGACTAATGTCTTTGTGATCCCAACGCAAAGATGAACGTATTGTTTTGCGCTGACGGAACTGCTCATCGTATCTGAGCCAGGCCAAACCCCCATAAACGCGATAAGCCTCCCCGATCGCATCCAAATAGCAAAAGAGAGCAGAGCAATTTTCCCGACCCCCTTCGGGGCTGTTTGTGGCGCACCAGCCACTGTCCCCGTTGTTAACGTGCTGCTGGCAACCGCCATAGGCCCCGTCACACCCGCACCCGCATCATGATTGAGAACCCAAGCTGCCGTGGGCAACCCGGCTCCCGGCAACGGGGCCAACCTCCCTAACACCTCTTTCCTGCTTGTGTGCTTATGGTGCCTCCCCTTCCGTTCCGTCTCACTTCCTTCCCGGCTCCTCCCCCTCCACTCTTCACTGCCAGCCCTGCTCACTGTACCCACCCCCTTACCTAATCCACGTAAAAGCCCCTTAACCCTTGTCATGCCGGCCCTATGCTTAATTACCTCTTAGGTAATGCTCCGGCATCACTTGACTATGGAATTAACTA
Source organism: Lithobates septentrionalis (assembly GCA_037952835.1). Classification (NCBI taxonomy): domain Eukaryota; kingdom Metazoa; phylum Chordata; class Amphibia; order Anura; family Ranidae; genus Lithobates; species Lithobates septentrionalis. The sequence goes on along the minus strand of JBBDGP010002243.1, from coordinate 52,527 downwards.
TGGATAGTTACCTGAGTAAGCCCAAGGAGCCCATGGGAATTATTGGGTATACCCTAAATGTTTGGTGACTGATTGTTTTCAGCTGGAATAATTTGCTGGCAAAAAAGCAAACAGGGGATCTGGCCTGATGTTGTACACCCCTATAATTGTTAGGGATTTGTAAATCCATTGTGCCATTGTGTTCACTTCAAGCTGAGGTTCCAAAGAAACCTTGTCTGGTTTAGGTGACCAAGCAGGATGCAACAGGGTTCCCACATTTAGGTTTATGGGGAAGGGGGGTTACCAGGTGAGAATCACCATCCTCTGCAATGTCATTTGCCTGATAATAAGGTATTAACCTTTTTTTTTATTAACCACTTGAGGTCCGGGCCATAGCTGAATGACGGCTACAGCGCGGACCTCAATCTCCGGGAGGCCGCCATAGGACGTCCTCCCCTGTGCACGCGCAGCGCGCGCACCCTGCAGGGCGCACGGTGTGCGCGCTGTGATCACCAAAAAACGGAGACTCGGATGATCACAGATCCCGGCCCCTTACCATGTGATCAGCTGTCAGCCACATGATGTAAACAAAAGCTCGGTGATCGGTTTCGTTTTCTCCTCACGCTGACAGCGTGAGGAGGAAAAAAAATCCAATCACCGGCTTATGTCAAAGGGACATCGGTCCCGAAGAGGAAGGAGGCACAGATGCCTCATCTGTCATTGCCACCTGCCAGTGCCCACAGGTGCCACCTATCAATGCCCACAAGTGCCACCTATCAATGGTAACAAGTGCCACCTATCAATGCCCACCAGTGGTGCCAATCAGTGCCACCTAGCAGTGCTGCCATCAATCAGTGCCCAATCAGTACCCAACACTGCCACCCATCAGTGCCCATCACCGCCACCCATCAGTGCCCATCACTGCCACCTATCGGGGGCCCATCAGTGCTGCCTCATCAGCGTACATCAACGAAGGAGAAAAATTACCTGTTTGCAAAATTTTATAACAAAATATAAAAAAAATATAATTTTTTTTTTTTTAAATTCTGTCTTTTTCAATTTTTTTTTAACGAAAAATAAAAACTGCAGAGGTGATCAAATACCATCAAAAGAAAGCTCTATTTGTGGGAAAAAATATATAAAAATGTCATTTGGGTACCGTGTTGTATGACCGCGCAATTGTCATTCAAGGTGCGACAGCGCTAAAAGCTGAAAATTGGTCTGGACAGGAGGGGGGTTTAAGTGCCCAGTAAGCAAGTGGTTAAATACAATCCTAATAAGGAAGTATAGTACTTTTTTATCTGGGCAATGATGTCACAGAGGGTGCCCTTACAGTATAAGTTACACCTCTGCTAGGGCACATAGAATGTTCCTAAATTCAGTTGTTAAGTGGGTGGATATTAATGTAAATAAAGGCAGATGCTGAACCCATGATGTCTCTGTCATACAGAACGCACTCAGAAAGTAAGAGTGATTATGCAAAAAATTATCTTTTAATACCCTGGCACAGTTAGTAGAGCCTCTGCTTTGTTGAGCTACAGGCTTCCTGCATTATGCGCAGCAATACTGGCGCTGATAAGGCAATAAAACAAAACGGCCTTACACAAAAGCCTTTGGCAGGCACACACTGTCTGTCATTTTATCTTAAACCGGGAAACCATTTTAACCCTTCAGCTTGATGTCCCTGAAGTTTCAAAGCAGCCTTTCTCTAGCTTTTTGCCCTTGCAGTCATTTTCAGGTTTTGGGAAGCCCCCGTTAATTATAACATCTCACAGTTAGATGGATCAGTAGGTATGTACATAAAATAATAAACAAAACAACAAAGACTGTGACATACCTAGAGTATTTGACACCCAAAGCAGATCATTTTTAACCTCCATAAATTGGTGGTCATTGAAAAAGTGCCCCTTGACTAGGATACCAAAGGGGCTTTGACCCAGTGCCTGACCACCACTCCACCAACCACTTATGATAAATTGACCAGACATATCACCAACTGGAGTTTTAATTTGCCATAGCAGCCTTTTATTAACCAAATATATACATAATATATTCACATATAAACACATGAACATCAGACAGTATTCCAGAGGCCCCCGAAGTCCTTGTGGGCATACACTCCAAGTACCTGCGTAACCACCATTTTTAGGCCTCCAGCCCCAGAAAGCACTGGCTTGGACACAAACACAACATTGCAGGTAACACCAGCCAGAATAATGGGGGCCGTACCTCAGACGGGTCCCTACAAATGTACCTTTTTGCCCCTAATTATCACACATCCAAGGACCTCGTGCCCTGCCACCAAAGCACAAACATGACACCTTATGTTTGTGTGCCCCTCCACACCCACAGGGCCCTCTGAAGGCCATCCTGCAAACCCAGGCACCACATGTCAATCCCAACCGCATTGAGACGCACCCCATCACCCCGCAAATATTGCCAAAATTCCCGTTCCATGTCTGCGTGCCAAACAACCAACCACCCATTCCTCACGACAAAGCAAGACACTTCCCTGTTGGCCTTAATCCTTGCCTTGTCCAGACTAACGACCGAACGCTCCATGCGCCACTGTGTGCGTGCCACCATATAAGACCAAACAAAGACTAAATCCGGATAAAAACAATGCAGACGTAAAAAATCAAACCTAATGTCCCGGATCATTTCCTTCATGGAACATAAAACCAGGTTATTCCCACCAGCATGTACCAGCAATATGTCAGGAGCCCGGTCCAGCTGGACAAACCGGTGAACTTCGGACACGACTCGACTCCAGGCACACCGATCCAGCCCCCTTGCGGCCACCTCCCTGGGGAACTGACGACTATTCGGCCTACATCCACCCTCTTTGCTCGCCAGGTGACATACGAGTGCCCCAAGATCCAAATCAGACAAGGGGCTGCACCAGAAAGAAATCACAACAAAGCAGCGAACATAACATCGGTGCATGGGCAACCATAATACAAATGACAGATACAGCAATCAGACAGAATACTTTGACTCATAAAACTCGGACCCCCACATGCAATCATAACAGGTGAGGACGAACGTACAGCCGGTAGCGTACAGACTCCCAGCGGCCGATATGTCTGACAACACTATTACTAAGATCCCACCTGGCCGCCTCTTTTGCAGCCCCAATCCGAAAGGAATGAGAAGCATAATCGGTGGGCCGGAGACCCAACTGAGCTAAGCACTTGTAGAACACTGCCACAAACTAGAAACGGGACAACGCAGAGCCATCTGTGTGCCGCAATAGAGGGCCATCCTGGACCTCCCGCAGCAACAAAAGTGTTCCAACTGGGCACACCTCCGAACCGGGAATAGGGAACAACTTCACCCTTGACCCCTGGCCAACCTGATCAGTTTTGGAGCGTTGAATCCAGATAACCACAGTCATGGCAGAACACTGAACATCCGCAAACAGCAAACCATCATCCGTCCGCGTAGCAGTGCAGACAAGCTCACCGATGCGCAATGCCCCAAAAGATGCCAAAACAAACGCAGCCTGCAACAAGGCCACCGCATATGCAGAAAAACAAATAGAAGGAAGCACCTGCGCCAAAGAACCCAGCAAATCAAAAGACACCGCTCGCCTGCCATCTGCCGGTCTGCAACCCCTCCTGTACCGCCGTATGCCCTGCCACACCTAAAAATCCTTATGCCGCGTACACACGAGCGGACTTTACGGCGGACTTTGCCCGGCGGATTTTTCGACGTACTTTACGACGGACTTTCTAAATGAACGGACTTGCCTACACACAATCCACCAAAGTCCGTCGAATTCGTACGTGATGACGTACGACCGGACTAAAACAAGGAAGTTCATAGCCAGTAGCCAATAGCTGCCCTAGCGTGGCTTTTTAGTCCGTCGAACTAGCATACAGACGGCGGACTTTTCGACCGGACTCGATTTCAACGGATACATTTTAAACAAGTTTCAAATCTAAGTCCGTCCAACTTTTGAGAAAACAAAGTCCGCTGGAGCCCACACACATCGAATTGTCCGACGAAATCCAGTCCGCCGGGCAAAGTCCGCCGTAAAGTCCGCTCGTGTGTACGCGGCATTAGTATGCTCACGACCCAGCAATTTAACTTTCAATATGTTTTTATTTTATTATTCAAATTCAAATAACAAGACAATGTCATAGAAAGTATATTCAATAAACAGTAAACCCTTGACTAAAGGATTCGTCAACCTTGGGTCCTTACCATTAGATTAAAGACACAGACCGCATGACATGGGTTTTAAACAGCCACAGCAGCCCAATTTATTAACAAAATAATAAATAACATAACGTGAAATACACGTAACACATACCCATAAGAACAAAAATAATGTCCAACAGCAAGAGGTCTTTGGGTGTCTTAAAAAGGCACACTTTATGACTTTAATGGTCTATATCCTCAGCTGTGCCCCAACTGGCTCGAGGACGCTCGGACATCACACCAACTTCCATATTCCCCTCCCCCAGGGGACTTATCTCCTGGGAGAACCACCGCTAACCAAAGGTAAGTGCCATCCTTAGATGGGCCCCACTAATCCTGTGACCATGCAAAATTTTCACTGACCCCCCAAAGACCCCTTGAACCGCTGACTGCTGCGACAAAATTGAACAGTACACCTTAACATGTAATTATACCATAAACCATGGATATAGTTGTTTTTCTTTTTTTTTTTTTTTTTTTATGTTTTTTTTTTTTAAACTTATGTGTGTTCATTTTCTTTTTTTTTTGGAAAGCAAAACGCGAAACAACAAAACACATTTACCCACCATTCCTAAATACCAACACGCCCCCAACCTGTCCAGCATTCTAACCCCTAACACCAGGGCGGGAGGGTGGGAAGATGTCTCCTCTCCAACTTCTCTGAGTGATGAAGAATCCACCCCTACACCGGACCCCAATCTCTGGACCCTGCCCCTTCTGCCTTCTACCTCCAATCAGGTAAGAACTGACATCGTGCCCCCACCTCTGACCTGACGGACCGTTCCCTGACCCCTGTTCCTCCCATAGTCATGCAGCCCCTGCGTCCATTCTCTCCTATGGGTCTCACTAGAGATGTGAAAGTAAGCATAAGCATCTGGATGTCATTCCATCAGGATATGTCAAGATATAACACCTCAAAACTTAAAGCTGAAAAATAAAATTATATTTGGTGGAAATATTGGTGAGTTTAACAATATGTATTAAGATAGAAGGGTATAATTCGTTAGTGGCCAGGTCATGAAATATGTATCAAGTTCTTTAGGGACTAGTTACATAGAGTCCCAAAGAGCCGTTTAGACCTGTATTACTTGGAATGGTGATAGTACAGGGAAAAGGTACAGTGTAGGAAGCAAATAAGGGGGATAGGGAAGGGAAAGAGAAGGGGGGGGGGGGGGGGAAGGGGGGAAAGGGGGAGGGGGATTTGGCTTGTGCCCTTTTTAGTAAGTATCAACAACATAGAATTATCTGTAATATCAAGTCATCTTGTACGACCCAGCAATAAAGAGGAATTACAAACCTACCAACTTTCTATTGAAGGAAGACACAGACATCCGACATTCCACATTGCGACCAATGAAATAAAGTATCAACAACCGGACTTCCTCCTCAGAAACAACACCCCCAACTACCTGCACCAGTGCAAACCACTCCTCCCACATCCTTGAATAAAAAGACCAGGTAGTCTCAGTCACCGAACAACGGACCAATGATGCCATCAACCCATGGAATCCTCCACAACCCAACCGGACAAGGAACTCCATGTCGCTCCTGACGCCAACAAACGTAACCTGTCCCACTGAAAGCGAGAAAGAGAATCAGCCACTGAATTGGTGCAAACCGGAACATGCACAGCGTACATAAAAGCATTTAATCTCAAGCAAGACAGAACCAAATCACCGGTGGAGAAGAAGCGGAAACACCCCCATGTTATCACAGTTAAAACGTACTCTCTTATTGCGGAAAAACTCACCCACAACTCTACTGCCAATATGATGAGGAAAAGTTCCAAGAGAACCAAATTCCTAAGGAACCCAGCATCCAACCACTCCGCAGGCCAAGGGCCCGCACTCCAGCGACCTTGAAAATACACACTGTAACCCGCCAACCCGGCGGTATCAGTGAAAATTTCTACGTCACACGTATTAGTCACACCCTCCATCCACACCTATCTCCCATTGAAGATATCCAGAAACTCTTCCCACACCAACTCCTTATGTTCCCGAGTCAACCGAACATTGTTTCCTGGGCCCGTAATCTAGAGCTGCACGATTCTGACTAAAATGAGAATGAGGATTTTTTTGCTTAGAATAAAGATCACGATTCTCTCATTCTTGCGGCATAACATCATCTTTCACATTATACAAAAAATTGGGCTAACTTTACTGTTTCGTTTTTTTTTTTTAATTTATTGAAGTGTATTTTTTTCCCAAAAAATTGCGTTTGAAAGACCACTGTGCAAATACAGGGTGACATAAAATATTGCAACAATCGCCACTTTATTCCCTAGGTTCTCTGCTAAAAACATATATACAGTGGGGACGGAAGGTATTCAGACCACCTTAAATTTTTCACTTTTCACAAATTTTTTGTTATATTGCAGCCATTTGCTAAAATCATTTAAGTAAATTTTTTCCTCATTAATGTACAAACAGCACCCCATATTGACAGAAAAACACAGAATTGTTGACATTTTTGCAGATTTATTAAAAAAGAAAAACTGAAATATCACATGATCCTAAGTATTCAGACGCTTTGCTCAGTATTTAGTAGAAGCACCTTTTTGATCTAATACAGCCATGAGTCTTCTTGGGAAAGATGCAACAAGTTTTTCACACCTGGATTAGGGGATCCTCTGCCATTCCTCCTTGCAGATCCTCTACAGTTCTGTCAGGTTGGATGGTAAACGTTGGTGGACAGACATTTTTAGGTCTCTCCAGAGATGCTCAATTGGGTTTAAGTCAGGGCTCTGGCTGGGCCATTCAAGAACAGTCACAGAGTTGTTGTGAAGCCACTCCTTTGTTATTTTAGCTGTGTGCTTAGGGTCATTGTCTTGTTGAAAGGTAAGCCTTCGGCCCAGTCTGAGGTCCTGAGCACTCTGGAGAAGGTTTTTGTCCAGGATATCCCTGTACTTGGCCGCATTCGTCTTTCCCTCGATTGCAACCAGTCGTCCTGCCCCTGCAGCTGAAAAACACCCCCACAGCATAATACTGCCACCATGCTTCACTGTTGGGACTGTATTGGACAGGTGATGAGCAGTGCCTGCTTTTCTCCACACATACCGCTTTGAATTAAGGCCAAAAAGTTCTATCTTGGTCTCATCAGACCAGAGACCAATCTTATTTCTCACCATCTTGGAGTCCTTCAAGTGTTTTTTTTAGCAAACTCCATGTGGGCTTTCATGTGTCTAGCACTGAGGAGAGGCTTCCGTCGGGCCACTCTGCCATAAAGCCTCCACTGGTGGAGGGCTGCAGTGATGGTTGACTTTCTACAACTTTCTCCCATCTCCCGACTGCATCTCTGGAGCTCAGCCACAGTGATCTTTGGGTTCTTCTTTACCTCTCTCACCAAGGCTCTTCTCCCCCGATAGCTCAGTTTGGCCGGACGCCAGCTCTAGGAAGGGTTCTGGTCGTCCCAAACATCTTCCATTTAAGGATTATGGAGGCCACTGTGCTCTTAGGAACCTTAAGTGCAGCAGAAATTTTTTTGGACCTTGGCCAGATCTGTGCCTTGCCACAATTCTGTCTGAGCTCTTCAGGCAGTTCCTTTGACCTCATGATTCTCATTTGCACTGACTTGCACTGTGAGCTGTAAGGTCTTATATAGACAGGTGTGTGGCTTTCCTAATCAAGTCCAATTAGTATAATCAAACACAGCTGGACTCAAATGAAGGTGTAGAACCATCTCAAGGATGATCAGAAGAAATGGACAGCACCTGAGTTAAATATAGTGTAACAGCAAAGGGTCTGAATACTTAGGACCATGTGATATTTCAGTTTTTCTTTTTTAATAAATCTGCAAAAATGTCAACAATTCTGTGTTTTTCTGTCAATATGGGGTGCTGTGTGTACATTAATGAGGAAAAAAAATTAACTTAAATGATTTTAGCAAATGGCTGCAATATAACAAAGAGTGAAAAATTTAAGGGGGTCTGAATACTTTCCGTCCCCACTGTAAAATGTTTGGGGGTTCCAAGTAATTTTCTAGCAAAAAATACTGATTTTAACTTTGTAAGAAACAAGTGTCAGAAAAAGGTTTCAACTCTAAATGGTTAAACTTCCTTCATTTACACACTGAAGTTCATCCCTTTGATCTAAGAAGGAAAAGTTAAAATGTAATAGTTCTGTACTAGTGCTGACAATGTTGTGAAAATCTTGGCTGACTGCCCGTTTTTTTTTCTTTTGACAGCTGAGTGAGCAGAGAACTCTCTATACTTGTTACATGAATGAATCGGGAAATTCTGCATAGAGATCCTGAGGGGGGTTGAATCGAGATAGCAATTTTTTAAAGATTAATCGTGCAGCTCTACCATAACCCCGACGTTGCCATTGCCAGCCGGCGGTTGAACACCCTCCCCATTGGCATGATCCTGCAGACAAAATTAAGCTTGCCCAACAGAGACTGCAGCTGGCGCAAGGTAACCTTGTTACCCTGCCGGGCCGAGCACACAGCAGCCCGCAAGTCCAAAAGTTTGCCTCAGGGAGGCGGCACTCCATAGCCTCCATGTCAATCAAGATGCCTAAAAAACTAAGCCCCGTGGAAGGCCCTTCCGTCTCCTCAGGAGCCAAAGCAACCCCAAACACCTCAGCGATATGCTGAACCGTGGCCAACAAAGTACGGCAAATATTAGAATTTGCCAGGCCAGTGCATAAAAAATCATCCAAATAATGAATGACCGAATGAAAGCCAGACACCTTGCATAACACCCACTCCAGGAAGGTGCTAAAGGTCTCAAATAAGGAACAAGAAATTGAACACTCCATAGGCAGACAATGGTCCAAAATAAAACCCCTGCCAACGGCAACCCCTGAGATAAAAACTATGGGGGTGAACTGGCAATAAACAGAATGCAGCTTTCACATCCGTCAAACTTGCAGAAACACAATTAAATATACGGCATTAAATTTGCAGTAACGCAATGAAAAATACAGCATTAAACTTGCAGCGGCGCAATAAAATATACGGCACTAAACTTTTAGTAACGCACAAAACTATATGGCATTAAACTTGCAGTTATGCACAGAACTATATGGCATTAAACTTGCAGTAACGCAATAAAATATACTGTGTTAAACGGTCACTACACTCACACTGACTGAACTATCCCTACATTGACACTGTTGGCTCAAACTTGTCTTGCATACACATGGTCACACAAAGTTGTTGGAAAATCCGATCATTCTGAACGCGGTGACGTAAAACACGTACGTCGGGACTATAAACGGGGCAGTGGCCAATAGCTTTCATCTCTTTATTTATTCTGAGCATGCGTGGCACTTTGTCCGTCGGATTTGTGTACACACGATCGGAATTTCCGACAACGGATTTTGTTGTCGGAAAATTTTATCTCCTGCTCTCCAACTTTGTGTGTCGGAAAATCCGATGGAAAATGTCCGATGGAGCCCACACAAGGTCGGAATTTCCGACAACACGCTCCGGTCGGACATTTTCCATCGGAAAATCCGACAGTGTGTACGGTGCAATACTGAACTATCCCTAAATGCACACTAAACTGATATTTTACACTGACAATAGAATCAGAATAGAACACTGACTGTCTAATAGTATGAACAGAGCCCTGTTCTATCTCTCTCCACGCCATTATCACACTACAAATGGCTGCTATGGAAAGAATACTTTTATAGTGTGGGGCGGGATTAAGAGCAATGCTTCAGCCAATCAGGGCTTTCAATGCATTGTGCGGCGGCGCAGTGCATTGTGGTCGTTCAGCGGGCCGAACAAACAGTCGAATGACCCTATAATTCGGTTGTTCGGAGAACACCTGAACAGCAAATGTTCATCCCGAACTCCTGCTCAGGCCGAACTGTTCGCCCATCCTTAGCACCACCAGGCAGAAGATGGATCTTCTGCATTAGCCTTGAAACTGTGTAGGCACCACCCGGCAGAAGATGAATCCTCTGCATTGGCCCCGTAACTGTGTAGGCTCCACCAGGCAGAAGATGAATCCTCTTCAGTGACCCCATAACTATATAGGCACCACCAGGCAGAAGATGAATTCTGTGCACTGGACCCAAAACTGTGGAGGCTACACCAGGCAGAAGATGGATCCTCTGAATTGGACTTTAAGTGTGTAGGCACCACCAGGCAGAAGATGGATCCTCTGCATTGGCCGTGTAACTGTAGGCACCACCAAGAAGAGGATGGATCCTCTGCATTGGCCCCGTAACTATGTAGGCACCACCGGGCAGAAAATGGATCCTCTGCATTGGCCTTGTAACTGTGTAGGCACCACCATGCGGAAGATGGATCCTTTGCACTGGCCTTGTAACTGTGTAGGCACCACCAGGCAGAAGGTGAATCCTCTGTAGCTCAAAGAACCCCTAACAACCTCTGAACGAACCTTATAGTTCCACAAAACTCTGGTTGATAATAGCTGTTTAAAGAGTCAGTCAATTCTGTTCAAAACTGATATTTCAGTTTCCGACAGAACCTGCACAACTGAACAACCATAAATCTTCTTTCCCCTCCTTCACAAACATGCCTGTCCCCCACAGCTAACTCATCAGGTTAAAGAGTTTGAGTCTCCTATAGCTAGTAGCTTTGTTGTGAATATGTACACATCCATTTTGACCTACAGCTCATTAATAAAACAGGACATAAACTGTTTTCTGTATATATTGGTCTAGACTGGATGTGGCTGGCTATGCCCAAAATAGCCATACAAATGATGTTTCTGTCAGAAGGATGGAAACCTATGACTACTTCACTAATTGGGAGAAACTATGCAATTAACCTGCGCAAATTGTTTCCATCCTGCAGAGAGAACTGGCTGTGGCCGGTATGGATCCAGCTATAATCTCCCTCTTAGACCATTACTTGTAATGAAAGCAAGCATGGGGTGCGTTTCCATGGTTGCATCTCGCAGTTTACCACCGTGCAGCCACTTGCTAGACACCAGAGTCACAGGACAACAGAGTGCCATGCGAGAGTAAAATTGTGTGTCATTATAATGAGGCATGGTGTTGTTTTTGGCATAAAAGATATGAGGTGTTTATGTCAGAATATCAGTTCAATCATGAGAGAGAACTGAGGTATTGCAATTCCATATATTCCAACAGTTTGACCCGAATCCTTTTGTTCTTCTTCTAGGTCTAGTGGGCACAGAGTTACATATAGAAATGTACTAGCTGCCCCAACCTTTCTACCACAGAGGAAACCTTGATATCATTTTCGGGTCTCAGGCAACCCCTGATAAAACCAATTTATGGGCAGCTAGTGGATAAAATACCTCTTATATTAGTGGTCAATTGTCAGAAAGCCTCCTTTACAGTGATGGTCAGAATGCTACCTTTGTGGATAGCTTAAAAGGTTATTGGTGTCACACTGCTGACTTTGCCAACTGCCATCAACTCCGGAACTATGCAGGCACCATCAAATGGGAGGACATTCAGCCACAGCTCAAGGAGCCCCTAAAAACCTCTGGAGGAACCCTAGGGGTCTGTCAGGGAATTCATGTGAGATGTCTGGTGTGCAACGATGCACATGAGCATAGTATTTTCCACAGAACAATGACCAGGCACGCTCGCACGCTCGCACGCGCACACGCGCACATGCACAATTCCCATTGGTGCCAGAAGGGTTATTTAAAGGATGTTCATGACCATGTTCTGTACTGACTGGTCTTAAGCTGTTCCTGTGTCCTGCTTATATCCTGTGCTTAACCTCTTTTGCTGACTTGGCTTGCTATTGACCTGATCTTGGATCCTGATTGCTCTTCTGCCTACCTGTTCCTGACCTTGGCATTACTCTTGACTACACTTTTGTCTATGCCCCTGTACTGCGTTACCTACCTGTTGCTGACCTCAGCTAGACCTGTGACTTTGCTTCTGTCTCTGATTTGGCTCCATGTTACCTTTGAGTGCCTGCCAAGGCTGTCACCTATATCAGCTTCAATCATCACAGCTTGTTCCTGTCTTCAGTCTGCTGGAAGCTCTGACCAGCCTCATGCTCTGAACCTGCAGTGTATGTAGAGTTCTTTAACCTCAGCTGGCTCATCCTATATGGTTGCAGTTCCTGACCTGATGTCCTGTCAGACTGTTCCAGCCTGCATCTCCTATTGCAAGTTCTACCATCAACACCTGCTGGCATGCATGTTCCTCCTGTCCCTCGGCACCATCTATTCCACCTTCAGTGGGGCCTGGGCTGGAGGTACAAGAGAGGCCAGCCTCGTCATCTCATTCTCCTATCAGGTACGTGACAGGGTCTGCAGAACTCTTGTTGAAAATGGCTGTTATAGAAATTGCAACAGAAGGAAAAGCTGGCAGGAACACCTAAAAACCCCTGGTGGACAGAAACAGAAATTATGGCAGGCATACCTCACAGTGTCAATGACATATAGGAAGCCAGGGAGTAACTCAGCCCACCATGCTCCACATATACCTAGAGTATCATTTTGGGGACAGTTTTTTAGAGACCCCTTCTGGCCTTTGCATTTTGGTATAATATGACTTTCATCATGAGTTATCGAAAGGCGGGTTATACATGCCATTTTGAGTTAGCATTGCACCCATGCTACAGCTTTAATTCAACATACAGTAAGTTAAGATAGGATATTACTGCAGGTTAGCGCACATTCAAGTGGCAACCTACGGAAAAGGACAACAAAAGGTCTCAAGGGGGTCTAAAGAGTGTCATCAGGCCTGTATCAGGCCTGTATTTACCTGAAATCGGTCTTTTTAATTTTTTTTCACATTTTTTTATTATTTATTTATCCATATACAAAAATATTTTACAAAATAATTGCATTCCATCCATTTACCCACCCCCCTCTTCCCCAAATCCCATCCCCGTTGTGCATTTGCTTCCTCTTCCCATTCCCTTTGGCCCACTCCATCCATCTCTTTCTAGTCCTCCATCCATCCCTCAGAAAATTCCCTTGTATTATTAAAAATAGCCAACTTTTCCCATATACATTCAAATCTTCCTATTTGTTCCTCATCTCTACTACTCAGATATTCCATACTATGTATGTATTCAATACTATTAAACGACTACTTTACTGAAGGTCTTTCTTTTCCTTGCCATTTTTTTTGGTACCACGCCTTTTGCTGAATTTATTAAGTATAGTAGTAATGAGTACTGAAATATTTTACTTTCCCCATATCTGTAATATGGAATAAACAACTCCATGGATCCTCTGGGATCTCCGCTCCCATGATCTCTTTTATATATTCTCTTACTATCTGCCAGAATTCTCTAACCTTTGGGCATTCCCACCAAATATGGGACATAGTTCCCCTCTGACCACAGCCTCTCCAGCACAGTGGAGATTTCTCTGGTTGATATTTTTGTGCCATAACTGGCGTTATGTACCATCTAGAAAGACATTTGTAATGCATCTCCACTATGTTTATATCCGTTGCAAACCTATATACTCCTCACAATAATTTATATTTGTGTTTCTCATCTAGTTATGACCCCAACTCATTTTCCCATTTTTCAATGAATGGAGGCATTCCCTGTCCCGCCAATGCTGTCAATATTTTATATAATTGTGAAATACCATGCTTTATTTTTGTTTGCACATTACATAGTCTTTCTTTTGGATTTAGGTTCTCCAAATTGGTTGCGGCAAAGAGGACACAAAGTGTTTTAACTGTGAATACCTCCATTCATTCAAGTCCAACAGATCCCTCTTGTGTTTTAACTCCTGAAAAGCTGGTATGTTTCCATTTTTTTTATAATGTCCTTTAATTCTGCTTCAAATATCCATTTTCCAAAAAGTTCCTCATTTCCTGGTGAAAAAATTTAGACCCCTCTAGTGATATCAAAGGTGAATTGTATTCCCACTTTACCTGTTTGTGCAATAAATCCCATACCCTAAAAACATATCTGGTTAATTTGTGCGTGTTCAATTCTGTAATCCTATATTTAGGTGGAATCCACATACTTCTATACAACTGTGCACCATTTAGTGTACCTTCCATATTAACCCAACTTTTTTCACTTTTAAAATTAGTCCACTCAATCATTCATGCCAATATTATGGCATTATAGTATCCTTAATGTCTGGTGACCCCCCACGTACTTTTCCTCTACTAAGAGTCGAGAACTGTATCCTAGGTTTCTTATTTTGCCAGATGAACTTTGAGAAACATTTTTTATTATCATTTATATTTATCATTATTTTTAAAATCTGAAGTAGGGCAACTGGAAGCATTTGAAATTTATATAGAATCTTTGGGACTATTATCATCTTTAATATATTTATCTGTCCGACCCAAGATAACGGGCAGAATACAATTTTTTTATCTCTACTTTAATTTCATTAAGTAACGGTATACAATTTGTCTGATATAGATATATTTTAACTCTGTATTCCCCCATATAAACGGAAATTCTGCCTGTAACGTCAGTACTTCTTTTTTACTCAAGCTTATATTTTGTATTTCTGATTTTACAGGGTTTATCTTTAAATTTGACAACTCTTCATATCTTTTTAATCCTTTTATTAAATTTAAATTTTATTCAATTTGGTAATGTCGTTCTAGGATTAGTAATATAAAACAACACATGCCGCTACCTTGTGTTCTGTTTCTCCAACTTTTACTCCCCCTATATCTGCACTAATATGGATGGTAGCCAGTAGCGGTTCTAATGATAGTACAAGAAAAAGAGGCGAAAGCGGACATCCTTTTCTAGTTCCATTCAACATTTCAAAGGGCAGTGACAGACTCCCATTGACCTTCACCATAGTGGAGGAGCAACCATACAGCGTTCGAATCCACGTGCTTATCTTGGGCCCCACTCCCGGGGCCTCTACTGTTTCCATCACAAATCCCCAGTCTACCCTGTCGAAGGCCTTTTCGGCATCTATTGACAGGAATAGAGCTGGGGATTTTCCACCTCTAACTTTATGGAGCAATAGTAATGTTCTTATTCCATTATCCTTACCCTCTCTACCTGGTATAAAGCCCGCCTGGTCTGTATGTATTCACTCAGGCATCAGTTCCTTTAATCTTGTAGCTAAGATCTTTGGGTATAATTTTGTATCGCTATTTAATAGTGAGATTGGCCCATAACTAAAACACAGAGTAGGGTCTTTTTCCTCTTTAAGTAGTACAGTGATGTGTGCTTGTAGCGATTCCCGCCTCATGCCTTTTCTCCATTCCCCAATGCGTTAATATATATTTCTAATTCTGGTAGCAGTTGATCTTTAAATCTTTATAATATAAAATTGTGAACCCATCGTTCCTGGACTTTTCACTTTCCCTGTATTTTTCATCGCTGAACTAATTTCTCCTTGAGTTATAGGACCTTCCAGGGCAGCACATCTTTCTGTTGAAACCTTTGATAATTTTGCTTCTCTCAGATATTCTTTCATTTTTTCTTTCCTCTTTGACTCTTCTTCCAGTGTCCCCCCATGTCTTACAGAATAAAGCGCACTATAGAAACTATGGAATGTCCTGGCAACTTCTGATGTTTTATATGCTATTTTTCCTTTCTCATTTTAAATTTTTTATATATCATTTTTTGTTTTTTTACTTTTAAGTATTCTTGCTAGGTATTTTCCTGGCTTATTCCCCCATCTGTATGTATCCTTGGCCACTCTATTCAACCCTTGTCTTGTCTCTTGCTCTCTTAGATCTTTCAGGTTCTCCTTTAATGATAGGACATGTTGTATCTCCCTATCTAATTTATTTTTATGCATCTGTTCTAAGTCATATACCTCTTTCACAAATTTTTAAATGGTGTTTGCCATTTCCTTTTTTCTCCTAGCACCTATAGATATTAGGATTCCTCTGATGTTCGCCTTGTGTGCCACCCATTTTGTACCCTCTGATACATCTAGCTAGTCATTTAATTGAAAAAATTGATTGATTTCTTCTATTATTTTCTCTTCTACCTCTTTATCCTGAATTAGATCCTTGTTTAATTTCCAGGAGCTCACCTTTTCTTGAGTCCCTGGAAACCTTAACCCCATTATTACTGGAGCATGATCTGATATAGTCCTTATTTTTTAATTGATGTCTTTATTACTATTTCTAGCAGTCTATGTTCTGCCATGAAATAGTCTATCCTAGAGTACCTCCCGTGCTGGGCGTTGGGCTCTCCAAACATCTACCAGTTGACGTTGATATAGTTTCTTTTTTAACCTCCTTAAAGAGGAGTTCCACCCAGGGGGTCCAGTAAAAAAAAAAAAAAAAAATTAAAAGTCAGCAGCTACAAATACTGCAGCTGCTGACTTTTAATTGGACACTTACCTGTCCCTGGGTCCAGCGATGCGGGGGATCGAAGCCCCGCTCGTCTCCCCCTCCGTTCAGCGGCGCCGGCATTGCAACTGTGGCCTCGGGCTGTGGCTTCACAGCCTGGCACCCACTGCGCATGCGCGAGCGGCGCTGCACGCCGTGATTGGCCGCTCAGTCACCTGGGACCTGTAATCGGTCCCAGATGATTGACAGGAGGGAGGGAGCAGAGCGGAGCCCTTCCTGTGCCGAGGGAGAAGTGATGTCACCAGCACAGGCACTGGAAGGGGCAGACTACGAGGGACCCCCTAGCAACAGGTATTTAGAGGTAAGTTAAAAAATAAAATATCCAAATTTTTTTTTTTTTTAGGATTTTTCATGTATTTTAGTTTTTTTGAGTGGAACCCCACTTTAATTTATTACTTCCAATTCCCAGTGTACTTGACGTACTATCTACCTGGAGGTCCATACAAATGTTCAAGTCTCCTGCAAGAATTATTTTGCCCTTCTTAAACTCCATTAGTTTTCCCATGGTCTCTATCAAATATCCTATTGGTTTTTTATTAGGAAAGTATATATTCCATCTCCTGCAGAGTGCCTTTCAAGAATATGAAGCGACAATCCCTATCTAACAACCTTTCATCTAACTGGAATCTAACATCTTTTGCTAATCCTATTGCGACTCCTTTTGCTTGCTTGATTGGGGAGTCACCGTAATACCATACTGGATAATTTTGGGAATATAGTTTTATATTTGTGTCCTGGGTTAGATAAGTTTCCTGTAGAAGGATTGTATTTGCGGCATATTGTTTACATTCCCCCAATACTTTATGTCTTTTCTCCGGGCTATTGAGTCCTCTGACATTATATGATAAAACATTTAATGTTGTGATATTTCCATATCTCTTGCCTCTCTTCTCTCCCCCTCTCCTCACTCGAACGTGATTCTAGAGAGTTGGGGGCTCCTACAAGATAGGGATCTCTACTACACATCGTCCTCCAGAGAAAGATATGGAGGGGCTCCGGAAGCTCTTCCTTTCCGCAGAATTTAGGTAAAATTAGCAAGCAGGGAGAAGCGATCGCAATTGTTCTACTTGTTATTTATATGCTGCTCCGAAAAAGCAAGGTAGCAGACAGTAAAATGCATTGGCAATGGCTATCCCTGTTGTTTATGTAGCATGGCCCCCTAGGGGACTGCTTGGATTTACCTGCTCGACTGCATCGCCATGGCCCTGTGAACCTTTCAACCCACCTGACACTCTGGGTTCAGACATCATTGCAACACCTTTAAGTAATAAGACAGGACTCAATGCCCTTATATTCTATTAACATTTGCTGGAATACTTCAGTTTAAGGTATGGTTGTACAAAGAGGTAATGGTTCAACTGAGTTTATGTTAGCAGCACAAACTCAGCCAAATTAACTAAGAAATGTCAGTTGTGACAGAAGACAACAACAGAATATTATATATACCTATTTACAGTAGAATACCACTTGGACATAACTTAAAAGGATAAACAAGTTAAACAGCAATACTACAATACTTCTAGAAAGAGAAATGCAGCTAAACATTGATGGTGTAAGGGCCCTTTAAATAGCAATGACAGAATGTCCCCAATGCAGATCTGATGGTCTTCACGGGTAGTCGGAGCTCATTAATTTTATCCAATAGGGTTTAGTAACAGAGTGATAGTTTATCTTCAATACAGGGGGGTTCATCTGACTTCAACAGTCCTCCCAGAGGTCCAGCAATTCAGGACTCCATCACTCCAACTCCAACCCACTTTGTACCATCCAGGGACTCCAGCCAGGACCTGCTCTCTGTCCCTGGGCATCCGGATAGCATAGACAATTCCTCCTCCTCCTCACTCTGCCGAGTCACTCCCAAGTAAAGGGCTTCACGAATGCTGCCAAGCACTGCCGGACACCTCTGAGAATCCCCGAGTGTCTGCGGGTGCTCTGCTTCACTTCCCAGCTGACTACACCGACTCTTTCCCCCGACCGTGGTCACGGCTCACAGCTCGCGGCTCTCCTGTCTCCCTTGACCGCCGGAACATAGGTCTCTGGGGCTGCTGTAACTTCCTCACTGGACCACCAGGAAGGACTTCAGTTCAAGATAAAGGGCTGTGAGAGGGGAGAGCAACCTGGATCAGCTGAGGAATCAGACGCTGCATGGCGTGGAGGGTTTCAGCTTTGAGCATCCTAGAATGGGCTCTCTAGGAACACCATGCCTAGGCTCCTCGCCCGACTCCTCTAGACTGAGCATCAGTCTTTTTTTTTTTTCCGTTGAACAAAGGTTTTTATTAATCAAACGTTGCATACATGTTATGCTGACTTTTACATATAAACTTGATAACTGTTACATTGCACATTATCCATATTATAAGTTAGAAAACAGGTACATTAAACTTGCCATGTGGATATGTTCTATGAATGTATATATTACAAATAAAGACTATATAAAGAGGTATTTGCCTGAGTATTCATTTCGAATTGATATGCTTTTATTACACACAGGTATCAGACTCTTGTAGCCAGCGGTCCCATACCTTGTTATATTTGTTGGGGCAACCTCTGTTGACATATATACACTTCTTGTATGGCAAGGTATTATTTACTTCCAGTTTCCATTCCACTATCTTGGGAGGTGTTTGTCTCATCCTTTTTTTGGCTATAATTTTCCTAGCTGAAAAAAGTGTCTCGTGAAGAAATATTTTTGTATATTTATCAATTGTATCCGGTAGTATTCCAAGAAGGCATTGTTTTGGGTCTAATGTTATGGGTGAGCCCATGGTATCATGCAGAAATGTCACGATTTGCTTCCATAAGCCTTGTATCTTGGGGCATGACCAGATCAAGTGAAAAAATGTGCCTGTCTCTAGTCCACACATCAGACATGTTGTAGATTGAGTGCGTTTGTATCTTGCCACTCTAAGGGGTGTAAGGTATGCCCTATGTAGAATATAAAGCTGTGATAGCGATCAGATAATTTGGGGGATACTGCCTTGCAGGACTCCAATGCCTCCTCCCACTCCTCATCCTCTATTGGGCCCACTTCTCTCTCCCATCTGGGTTTCAGATCATATGCTATTTTGGTAGAGATGGGGGTGGATAGCATATTGTAAAATGCCAAGATTAGTTTGTGAGGGTCTGTGTTCTTAATCACTGCCATAATAACATTGGGTGCAGGGTGTGGGACGGATTCAGGAAATTGAGATTGTGTCGCATGGCGGAGTTGTAAAAATCTAAAAAACATTTGGTTTTGGATCGGAAATTCTTCTCTGAGCTAATTGAAGGTTTTGAGGTGTCCATCTTTTAGGATGTGATGTAGATAAAATACTCCCTGCTTGGACCATACACTTGTGTCCTGTATTTTGGTAAATTCTGGTAAACTTTTGTTGTGCCATATTGGTGTGTAATCGTTATGTCGTGGAATTTCGAGTTTAGAGGAAGCCAAGTCCCATATTTTCCTGTAATGATATAGTGTGGTTTGCCTATTTTTCCCCTTGTTCGAGCATCAGTCTTTTTAATTAATGGAGAAACATTAGGGTTCCTACAAATACAGAAAGTTGACAAACATTTACCATACAAGTAAGCCAGTTTCTTTGGGTGAACAGAAATACTGTAGGCATTGGCTTCTCATTGCAGAAAACAAAAGCTATCATCTGGTGAATTTCATCTGACCAATCTTTCCCCCACTACCAAGGGTTGGGAAAAACCTACAGACATTGAAAAGCTCCCCAACCTGTTCAAGAAAGATGAGCATGTAAGCAGCCTGCATTCTTGCCAAGCTGGCTAATGGCACCTCCTCTTTTCTTCAGGCTTGAAACTAGAGATAGGCTACATACATACCTGTACTAAGGAGAGACTCCGCCATCTTAGGTCACCCACATTCGCTTGGCCTAAAGACCATCTCTGCAAAAAAAAGGAATGTCCACAAATATAGCCCATCCCCCAATGATTTTACTGTAGCAACAATTTGTCAATGGTTTTGTACTTCAGCTTTAAGTCCAGTAGTATAATTCACCACAGGTAGGGAAACAAGAACACGGAATGTCCAGACTTCTCTGCTACAATTCTTATTTTTATGTCCACCTGAAGTGGGCCCTACTCCAGAATCCCCATGGCCTAGCTCCTTCTAGACTACATGTGGGCAGGGGTGGTGAGGTGGTCGTTACGCCTTCAAAGTTTCCCTCCTCATTGGGCACCAAGCAAGGGTTACATGAGAGGTAGTGTCATGACCTTGCAGTAATACATTCATGACCTGTCTGTCTCTTACCTGGTCTGTGTATCAGCCTTGAGGCTTGTACTCTCACACCTGCATGCTTAAGTAATCTTCCTTCTGTGTGGCTCCACCCTAGCCTCAACAGGAACCACTATTTAACACCGTATTCTCCAAGCCTGCCTTGCCATGCAATATTGTGTGTTTGGCTTCCTGTTTGCCGTGTGCTCTAAGTTTGTCTCTGTCTCTGTTACCGATCTTGGCGTGTTCCCGACTATCCCTGTCTGCTTGTGACCCTGACCTTTGGCGCGTTCTCGACTATCCCTGAGCGTGAGCTGGGAGACCCTGGGGGCCGCGACCCGGAGCCAGTTGCAGCCCAGTCCATCCTCACCACTAGAGGCTCTGGTGAACATCTGCTGGCTCTTAGACTCCGCGCCCTGGGGAATCTATGCTCTAACTCACTGTGGGATCCGTGTTGGTGCTCCAGGGGACCTGCCTTCCTGAACCACCCCGAGTACCATCCGCAGCAGTCAGGCCTTAGTCGCAACCTTTCTGCATGGCCTTTCTGATAGAGTGAAGGACGAATTAGCAGGAAGAACCATCCCCACTGATCTGGACAAAGTTATCTCCCTGTGTAACCAGATTGATATTCGTTTTCAGGAAAGGTCCCTAGAAAAGAGACGCCAGCACTCCTTGGTCCTTAGTCAGCCCGAGCTCACCTCTTTTCGTCCTGTGGAGCATCTCCTGCCAACTAAGGAACCCATGCAGCTGGGTCAGACCAGGCCATCCCCCGAGGAATGTGCCAGGCGCAGAACTCTGGACCTGTGTCTCTGCTGTGGGGGCAAAGGTCATTTTCGTGACACATGCTCATTTCCTCCAGGAAAAGCTCGGGTAATACATCTGGAAGGTGGAGTATTGGACCCAGAAAAGTCATCTCCTTCTTTCAGTGTTTCTTCATGTTGGCGTTTCCTCCCACTCGTCCTTGGCTTATCTGGATTCGGGAGCCGCTGCCAACTTTATGGACTGGAGAACTGCATCTTCCATGAACCTTACCCTTTTACCCCTCACCACTCCATTGGTAGTCTCAGCGATTGATGGCACTGTTCTTCCAGGGGGCCCTATCCGCTTCCAGGCCCCTCTTGTTAAGATGTCGGTAGGGATACTCCACCAGGAGTGGATATCCTTTCTTATCCTTCCTAAGGTCTCAACCCCTATCGTATTGTGCTTCCTTGGTTGCAGCTCCACTCTCCACACATTGACTGGACTTCTGGGCAGATCCTGGCTTGGGGTCCCTCCTGTTTCTCTTCCTGCCTACTCAATGTTGCCCCTAAGGGGAGACTTCCCGTGGCTACCACCTCAGTATCCTCTGCCCTTCTCGCTGCATATAGCGATTTCCGGGATGTGTTCTGTAAAAAGTCAGCTGAGGTGCTTCCTCCTCACAGGTCCTTTGACTGTGCCATTGACCTTGTTCCCGGAGCAGCTCTACCTAGGGGTCGTACCTACCCTCTGTCCATCCCAGAGACCCAGGCCATGTCTGAGTATGTTGCAGAAAATCTAGAAAAAGTATTCATCCGGAAATCCTCATCGCCTGCAGGAGCAGGGTTCTTTTTTGTTGCCAAAAAGGATGGTACCCTAAGACCCTGCATTGACTACCGAGGCCTAAACGCAGTAACGATCAAAAATCGATACCCCCTACCCCTATAATCGGAACTATTTGACAGGTTGAAAGGTGCCTCCATTTTTACCAAGTTGGATCTCAGGGGTGCATACAATTTGATCCAAATATGGGAAGGGGATGAATGGAAAACTGCGTTTAACACTAGAGATGGGCATTACGAGTACTTGGTCATGCCCTTTTGGTTTGTGTAACGCCCCAGCGGTGTTCCAAAACTTTGTCCGGATTGTACTTCAGCGCCTTCGAGAAAATAATCTGTACGCCAAGCTGGAGAATTGTTCATTTGAATGTTCTGAAGTCCTGTTTCTGGGATGCTTCGTCTCTAACTTCGGCCTTCTTATGGATCCTGGGAAGGTCTCGGCCTTTACCAACTGGCCTCTTCCTGCCGGCCTCAAGGCCACGCAGCGCTTTCGTGGGTTCACTAATTATTACAGGCAATTCATTAGGAATTACTCCCCTATTGCTGCGCCAATTATCGCCTTGACCAAGAAGGGTGCTAATGCCAAGGTGTGGTCCCACGAAGCTGTCTCTGCCTTTCATAATTTGAAATAGGCCTTCATTTCTGGACCTTTGTTGAGGCGACCTGACCCGGGGATCCATTTTTTATTGAAGTGGACGCTTCCTCAACTGGGGTGGGAGCTGTGCTTCTTCAATCCTTTGGGAAAAAACATCTACCATGTGCGTTTTTCTCCAGAAAATTTTCTCAGGCGGAGAAGAATTACGCTGTTGGTGATCGGGAACTTCTTACAATTAAATTGGCGTTGGAGGAGTGGCGTCATCTCTTGGAGGGTTCCTCACATTCCATAACAATTTTCACTGACCATAAAAATCTGCAGTACTTACAGAATGCCAAACAATTGAATCCCAGACAAGCCAGGTGGAGTCTCTTCTTTTCCCATTTTAACTTCACCATTACATTCAAACCTGGTTCCTGCAACAGTCGGGCTGATGCACTCTCTAGATCTTTTGACATTCAGGATGAGGAGCCTACCGTTGAACCTGAGCCGATTTTCCCTACTTCATGCATCCTTGCCCATTCTACCACCCTGAAGTCAAAAATTCCTCCTGGCAGGACCTTCGTCCCCACTGAGCTAAGAGCTAAAATCCTTCGTTGGGGACATGACTCCAAGGTGGCAGGTCATGCTGGGTTTCTTCGATCCTTCCTCCTCATCAGTCACCACTACTGGTGGCCTACTCTCTGTTCGGATGTCAAAGAATGTTAAGGCTTGTCATGTCTGTGCCCAGTCTAAGTCCTCCACGCAGGCTCCTGCTGGTCTTCTCATGCCCTTGCCCATTCCCAAGGAGCCCTGGTCTCACGTAGCCATGGACTTTATCACCGACCTTCCACCTTCTGAGAAGAATACGGTCATTTGGGTGGTAATTGATCGATTCTCCAAGATGGCCCATTTTGTTCCTCTTCCTGGTCTCCCTTCTGCTCCTGCCTTGGTTCCCATTTTCGTACGAGAGATTTTCCGTCTTCATGGTGTCCCTTCCCATGTCATTTTGGACAGGGGTGTTCAGTTTACTTTTTGCTTTTGGAGAGCCTTTTGCAAATCCCTTAATATTACCTTGGATTTTACCTCTTCTTACCATCCCTAATCCAATGGCCAGACTGAAAGAGTTAATCAGGAGTTGGAGGTCTTTCTCCGTACCTTGGTCTCGGCTCATCACGATGATTGGGCATCATTACTCCCGTGGGCAGAGTTCTCCCACAACAATCATGTCAACGTCAGTTCTCAGAAGACACCCTTTGTCACTGTTTATGGAAGACATCCTCAGCTCCCTCTTCCTATGACTTGTTCTTCTGACATCCCAGCTTTGGCTACTGTTCAGGAATCATTCAATTCCTTGTGGGTTGACGTTCATGATTCCCTCCAGAAAGCTACCAACAAGTTCAAAAGTTTTGCTGACCGTCGCAGGCGTAAGCCGCCTTCTCTACAGCCAGGAGACAAAGTCTGGCTTTCTACCAGGAACATCAGATTCCGGGTTCCCTCTCTCAAGTTTGCCCCGAGATTCATTGGTCCTTACAATATAATTTTTAAGCTGAATCCTGTTTGTTTTAAACTCCAGATCCCTAAAAGCCTCAGGATCTAAAACTCCTTTCATGTATCCCTTCTGAAACCTTTAGTTTTCAATAAGTTTTCTCAACCTCTCCCTACCTTGGCTCCAGTCTCTGAAGATGATCAGGAGTACGAGGTTAGTCAGATTTTGGATTCTCGCTTCTATAAAGGTGTCCTTCAATATCTCGTGGGTTGGAAAGGTTTCGGTCCTGAGGAGAGATCTTGGATTTCTGCATCTGAAGTCTTCGCACCTCGTCTTCTGAGGAAGTTCCATTTGAAGTTCCCCTCCAAGCCTGGTCCAAAGCGGGGGAGGGGGAGGCCTCGTAAGAGGGGGGGTACTGTCATGACCTTGCAGTAATACATTCATGACCTGTCTGTCTCTTACCTGGTCTGTGTATCAGCCTTGAGGCCTTTACTCTCACACCTGCATGCTTAAGTAATCTTCCCTCTGTGTGGCTCCACCCTAGCCTCAACAGGAACCACTATTAAACACCGTATTCTCCAAGCCTGCCTTGCCGTGCAATATTGTGTGTTTGGCTTCCTGTTTGCCATGTGTTCTAAGTCTCTGTCTCTGTTACCGATCTTGGCGTGTTCCCGACTATCCCTGTTTGCTTGTGACCCTGACCTTTGGCGCGTTCTCTGTTATCCTTGTCTGCTAGTCGCTCTGACATTTGGCTATCTCCTTACTATCCCTTGCTGTCCTGGGCTGCTGTTTCCTCTCCAACCTCCTGTAGCCTACCGTGAGCGTGAGCTGGGAGACCCTGGGGGCCACGACCTGGAGCCAGTTGCAGCCCAGTCCATCCTCACTACTAGAGGCTCTGGTGAACACCTGCTGGCTCTTAGACTCCGCGCCCTGGGGAATCTATGCTCTAACTCACTGTGGGACCCTTGTTGGTGCTCCAGGAGACCTGCCTTCCTGAACCACCCCGAGTTCCATCCATAGCAGTCAGCCTTAGGGTCCACTATCATAGCGGTGCACTCCTGACCCCAATGGGGTGCATCTATCACCTGGATACAGGTGACCTGACAGGTAGGTTTTTCGCTAGGCCAGGGGTAGGTAACCTTTTGAGCACAGTGTGCCGAAAAATATTTTCAAAGAAATTGAGAGTGCTGATTTTCTAACAAAAACTACTTGAGTAGTAGTGAGAAATTAACATCCTGCACTCACTCCTCAGATAAGCCCCAATTCCTGCAACTCCACACTTCAGATCAGCCCCAATTCATGCACCTTCACACCTCAGATCACTGTTCCCCTGCAAATCTCTCCCACCACTGTAACCCCCTGTACATCCTGTCCCACCACTGTAACCCCCTGCACATCTGCCCCACCACTGTAACCCCCTGCACATCTGCCCCACTTCTGTAACCCCTGCCCATCTGTCCCACCACTGTAACCCCCGACTCATCTGCCCCACCACTGTACCACCCTGCTCTTCTGTCCCACCACTGCAACCCCCTGCACATCTGCTCCAATAATGTTGCCCCTTTCTCATCTGCCCCACAAATGTTTCCCCTTTCTCATCTGCTACACCACTGCACCTCCCTCCCTTTACCAGTGTACCCCCATGCTCTTCTGTCTCACCACTGAACCATCTTCTCATCTATCCTAACACTGAACTTATCTGCTCATCTGCCCCACCATTTGAACCCCCTTTCTCATCTGCCCCTCCAATGTACCTCCTGCACATCTGTCCCACCACTGTACCTCCTGCACATTTGTCCCACCTCTGTTCTCCCTGTTCATCTGTCCCACCAATGTACCTCCTTTCTCCTCTGCCCCGCCACTGTACCCCCTGTACATCTGCCCCACCTCTGTACCCCCTGCTCTTCTGCCAAACCACTGTAACCCCCTGTTTATCTGTCCCACCAATGCACCTCCTTTCTCATCTGCCCCACCTCTGTACCCCATGCTCTTCTGTCCCACTGCTGAACCCCTTCTTATCTGCCCCAACACTGAACCCCCCTGCTCATCTGCCCCATCACTGTACCCCCTGCTTTTCTGTCCCATCGCTGAACCACTTCTGATCCCTCCCACTACTGTACCTCTTGCACATCTGCCCCACCACTGTACCCCCTTGCTCTTCTGTCCCACCACTGTAACCCTGCTGCTAATCTGCCCCATCAGTGTACCCCTTTTCTCATCTGCCCCACCACTGTACCTCCCTGCACATCTGCTCCACCTACGTATCTCTATGCTCTTCTGTCTCACTACTGAATCACCTTCTCATCTGTCCTAACACTAAACCCATCTGCTCATCTGCCCCACCACTGTAACCTGCTTTCTCATCTGCCCCACCAATGTACCTCCTGCACATCTGTCTCACCTCTGTACCCCCTGCTCTTCTGCCCCAACCTCTGTTCCCCCTGCTCATCTGTCCCACCAATACACCTCCTTTCACATCTGCCCCACTGCTCTACCCCCCCTGCTTTTTGTCCAACCACTGAACCCCCTGCTCATCTGTCCCACCACTGTAACCCCCTTCTCATTTGGCCCATTACTGTACCCCCTACTCTTCTGTCCCACTGCTGAAGCCCCTTCTCATCTCTTCCACCACTGTACCTCCCTGCACATCTGCCCCACCGCTGTACCTCCTACTTTTCTGTCCCACCTCTGAACCTCTTCTGCTCGTTTTCCCCACCGATGTACCCTCTTCTCATCTATGATATGCGTGATATGCAAAGGGGTGAAAGGAAGCAGACATGAGACACATCTACCTGTCCTGGCACACTCATCCTGCTGATCCAACTCTCGCATCCAGCCCACATGCTTGTATGTGACGTATGTGATGTATGTAATGTCACATACAAGCATCTGGAATGGATGCGCAATGATGAGCTTATGTCAGGCCTGTGTGCAGGATCATAAGTTGGGCCCCTGCAGCTGAGATAAAGTGTGGCGCTCCGCGCCACAGCAAAAGTTGGGTTGATTTTCATTGCGCTGAAAACTGGCTGTGGCTTAAAGGGACACAGAGTGCAGAGGGGTTCAGTAGTAAGTGACGCAAAGGTTCAGGAATAATTTCAACAAAGTTCCCAGAGACTCAACAGTAATTCCACAAACTGTCACCTGATTGGGGTTTTCTCAATCACAGTGAAATCTCTTCTTTCTGAGATTGGTAGTGGCAACCAAGCGAGTCATCTTCCTCCAGATGGTGGATGGGGCTAGCAGGACTGTGACTGGCTTTAGCAGTGGCCGATGACAGTCCTCCTCCTCCTGGAAACAGGGACCGCCCCCCCCCCCCCCCAGCAGAACTGCACCCAATCTCTTCCCCATCACAAAAGCTGATGATCGCAACTACAGCAACGTTAGAGAACTAAACAATGTTTCCCATTTTTTACAATGTGTGGGGGCACAGTGCCTCCCCCTCAGTGCAGGTGCGGTGTGGGGAACTCTGAAATTGCAATGCATTAGAGGCTTGCTTGTACGTCATACTGTATTAACTCTTGTACCGGTATCTTCATACACCAATGTATGTAGTGAACTGAACTGTAGATTATATGTGCCGGTAACTTGCATTACACCGCTTTAGTAACTTTAGACCAGGCAAAGTTTCAAAATCTTCACTTAAATAATTTAGCATGTTGACATTCACAGTTAACAGTTCAGCTTCAAGTGCAGTCTTTTCCAAACATCCCTAGTCCCTATCTTCAGGCTTGGCTGCCCCAGTATACCTGCATAGGATGAAAATCCACACTTGGTAAAGTCCATAGGAGGTTTCTTCAAGAAAAACTGCAAGCCCCAGCAGTCTCCTCTAATAGTGGGAATTCCAATCCTGCCATGGCCCTGGTGATCCAGACTGGCAACAGTGACGAGCAACAAATCTCTCTAGCTCCAAGCTCCTTGGATGCAGACCCCCTGTTTCTTTTATGTCATGCGGAACCAGTAGGTTAGACCCAGCAAAACCCATCAAAAGAAAACCTGGGAACACCGTTAACCATATCCTTCTCAACCAGGGCAGCATTAACCTCTACCTACCTACATACAGGCTTACATGTACAGTATATCAGGGGTATCCTAATTCCATTACTGCTCTGATCAAAACTCCTCCCACACCAGAATATACAATTCTCCACCCACAAACTACACCCAGGAGCGGGACCTCACTAAAAGGGTACTAACCCCTGCTTACAAGCATCTAGTAATGTTAGTAGAAACCTCTACCTTCAAAAAACACTTGATTTTAGGTACATTTTGGAAGTTTCATAAATCATTAGCTGATATAGATAACATGGACAGTTCCTCTTTCAATTCAATTCAAAGAGTTATGGAAAAACCCATCCATGTCTTCTTTGTTTGTCTACAAAAGACCATGTTTTTCTACTCATTTTGTGCTATTTGATGTACTGTAGAGTTAACAGAAAATTGACACAGTTTTACCTATGGCTCTTCTTCAACCGAGCCTACACCATTAGCCTAGTTTTCATATTGAGGACGAGAGCTGCCTGACAAAACAAAGGCTCAGAATCAGAACAGAAGGGAGCTGAGCCCCCCCTCCGCCGGTAATGTGCGCAGCCTATAATGCTGTCTATTTTCTGTCCACAGCTCGCCTTCAGAAAGAGCGCAGGAGAAATGAGGCTCTCAATATCAGGCCGCAGGTGTGCAGAATCCATTAATCAGTTTCCTTCTCTTACATTGACCCAGTTATAGCAGACTCTAAATAATCAAAACATCCTCTCATCACACGTAGCCTACACTGACAAACAGGCTATAGCCCCATCGGTAGAATAAAGGTCTATGGCATGGGAGTACATTTCATAGAAATAGGGGATTAAAGTGGAACAGCAGTCTAAAAAGAGAAAAGATTACTGAAATAAAAGCCAGGGGCACAGCCTGTCTACCTACTGTAGGCTTTTATTTTCTTCCTGAAATTACTTGGGTTGGGTAGCCTGGTGATTTGGGAACACCTAAACTTGAAACTGTGATTCTGCAAGCCAGCGTTTCTTAACTCCATCCAGAAGAGCCTCCTCTCAACAATCTAATACAGTCTTTCTCAACCTTTTTAACATGGAGGATCCTTAGAAATTATTTTCCAGACTCAGGGAACACCTGCTAATAATTACCATATGTAGCACCCTCCCAGATAGGCTGCTAGGTTTGGTTAGGCAAATTTAGTTCTGTGGCTGTCCTGTAATCAGCAGAGCAACGTGTGATTGCTTTAGGCTGTTCTGGGCTCTGCCGGGTGCAAGGTTGATTGCTTTCCCCTGTTTTTGGAGATTTCCAGAACATAGTGGGTGGGAGAGTCAAATAAGCAGCCTGAATATTTATGAGGTTCCAGCCAATCCCTGGGGAGGTGTGCCCAGATGCTGGATGGGTAGTGAGTAAATAGTTTGAAGCCCCAGGGTTCTTTTCCCTGGAGGAGAGGTTACCAGCCACAAAGGCTGCCAGCCCATCCTGGCCATCCTGCTAAAGATTCTGCCTATCTCATCGAGGTCTCAGCTGTGCTTAGCTGGGGGGGGGGGGGGGCAATCCTGCTACAAGTCCTTTGGGTGCCACTGAGGATCTGATCTGGGAACTTTACAGAGGAGTCTGTCTGCTGGAGTCTGAGGGAGACATCCAAGCCCTGGGGACACTGAGTATAGACCTAAGGGAGAAGGATCTCAGTGACTGCTGCTGTTGTTAACCCTCGCTAACCTGAGTTTATTGCTTGCCTTGGGCATTGCTAATGGTGTCCCAGTGCTGTCCATTGTCTGTCTTGCTGATGACAGGGTTGTTCTGAGGAGCTGCTGCCCAGGGGATGTGTTCATGTGTGTCCTCACATTCCTGTTTTAGTGTTCTGCAGTATCCCACAGCTCCCTGAACCCCATCCAAGTTAATCTGCAGTAAACTTTAAATAGGCAACCCCTAGACTGTTTTTTGTAGCTTCAGTGGTGCATCAAAGCGTCTTCAAAGCCTCCATAGAAGTCTATGGCAAAGCCCGTTTGAAGCCCCACTGAAGCCCCACTAAAGCCTCATCAAAGCCCCACGAAGCCTTACCGAAGCCCCATTGAAGCTCCACCAAAACCTCATCGAAGCCCCACCGAAGCACCAAGCAAAAGCAAGGTGTAAACAGCAGGGGCGGATTGATAACTCATGGGGCCCCTGGGCAATAGGAGATTATGGGGCCCCCAGACAATCAGAGATTATGGGGCCACACAGTATACACACACACAGTATACAATCACACAGTATACACATACATGTACACACAGTATACACAGACAGATGTAAAAAAAACACAGATTTATACATACTGTCCCTGGTTTTACTGAGGCTGGCAACCCTGATGGGGCCCCCTAGTGGCCCAGGGCCCTCGGCCAGTGCCCCAGTGGCTCAATGGTCAGTCCGCCCCTGGTAAAGAGGACTGTAAGATAACCATTTTATTTAGTGACAGGGGCTTTGACTGGCATTCAGAGAGCTTTACCAAAGCGTGTCCGAAGCCATGTTTTGAAGCAAGTGTAAACTAGCCCCTACAGTCCTGTTTACATCTTGCTTTTGCTTGTTGCTTCAATGAGGCTTCGATGAAGCTTCGATGGGGCTTCGATGAGGCTTTGATGGTGCTTCAATGGGGCTTCAATGAGCCTTTTGTGGGGTTTTGGTGGGGCTTTGGTGAGGCGTCATGGGGCTTTGATGAGGTTTCGGCGGGGCTTCAAGCGAACTTTGGCATAGACTTCTATGGAGGCTTTTAAAAAGCTTTGATGCACCACTAAAGTTACATGGGGTATAGTTTTTGAAGCAAAGCTGAAGCAAAGCAAAGCAAAAGCAAGGTGTAAACAGGACGGTAAGCTAACTATTTTATTTAGTGACAGGAGCTTTGACTAGCATTCAGAGAGCTTTAGCCTCTCTTTAGCCTGTCCAAAGCCTTGTTTTGAAGCAAGTGTAAGCTAGCCTTTAATGTGTGTTGAAGCCGAAGCAAGTGTAAATGAGCCCTTATAGGGAGGGTTAGTGTTGGGGTTGCATTGAAGAATAATGTTAGAGTTACAGGGAGGGTTATAGGGCGTACACACGGTCGTACTTTGTTCGGACATTCCGACAACAAAATCCTAGGATTTTTTCCGACGGATGTTGGCTCAAACTTGTTTTGTCTACACACGATCGCACAAAGTTGTCGGAAAATCCGATCATTCTGAACGCAGTGACGTAAAACACGTACGTCGGGACTATAAACGGGGCAGTGGCCAATAGCTTTCATCTCTTTATTTATTCTGAGCATGAGTTGCACTTTGTCCGTCGGATTTGTGTACACACGATCGGAATTTCCAACAACGGATTTTGTTGTCGGAAAATTTTATCTCCTGCTCTCATACTTTGTGTGCCGGAAATTCCGATGGAAAATGTGTGATGGAGCCTACACACGGTCGGAATTTCCGACAACAAGGTCCTATCACACATTTTCCGTCGGAAAATCCGACCGTGTGTACGGGGCATTAGGGTTGGAGTTACAGAGAGGATTATAACAAGGGTTAGTGTCATAGTTACAGTGATTGCTAGTGTTGGGGGTTAAAGGGAAGGTTAGTGTGAAGGGGGCTGTATGGTAGGGCATTGCTATTTGTCATGGAGTTGTGGACTGAAAACTATGGCCAATGACCTTCCAGCTCAGAAAGCAAATATATATTAAAAGCACATCCTACAGTGGTATATGTCTGCCCCATGTATATGGCATATACAGTATTGTTAAAAAAAAAAAAAAAAAAAGTTCTGTGAAATGTATTTATAATTCAGTTTAACGCAAACATCATAACTGAGCCTTGCAATGCCCCTGGCCCTGGTGTTTACTGTAAAATGAAAGCAACTATGTTACAAACTAGATCACAAATGCTGGTAATATAAATAGCTCAGTCCACATCAATAGTCTATTTAAATCCCAGCTTTTGTACATCTGTCTATATTTAATTTAATTCTTTAGGGGCCTTTTATGTCACTGGTTCAGCTTCAGCCCCTTACCACATGTCACTGAATGTTAAAAACCCTTAACGCGTGTATGCAAAAAAAAAGCAATAAGGCTGACCTAAAGCGGGCAAATTGAATTGAGTGGATGTCTTGTCTGCAAGATGGAATCAATGGCCTAAAAATAACACAGGGAAGGGATTGGATTTCTTTTGCTTAATGAGGTGACGAATCAGAGGACAGCAGAGGCCACGAAAATAGCAATCTCTGTTTATAGATGTACAAGGAGATGGAGGTGATGGTCTGGGGTGAATCGACAGGCAAGAAATTAGAAGCAGCTAATTGATGACAAGTGTTTCTGCGTCCCCGAGCACAAGATGAGCACGGTGGACACGCTCTTATTTGTGTACTCATGAATATCAAACCATTGAGGAGGATCCTCATGGGAGTCACTACAGAACTGCTTCCATCTGTGCATCTTTTTCTACGTCACTTTAATTTATCGGAGTTGTGCAACTAGGCAGCACCGGATTAAGGGAAGACTCCGGACAAACAGCTAGATGTCAGTAAAAAGACATTTAAAGGAACTCTTTTACCTAATGCATATTGTCTCATGATCTGCCCACCCCGATATGGCTTTCTTTTCCCGGACCAAACTTTTGGATATGAATTGAAACCGTCACATGGGGTCATGTTCGGTTGGTTGATCGATCAATCAAACCCCCCAATGCTTGGTCGAACAGCGAAACAACCCCCCCCCTCGCTCGCCCGTCAGCCCCGCACATACCCCATCCAGGTCGCGGGCAGCTTTGATGACTTACCCCTGCATCTGCTCCCAGCCAGCCAATAAAATGGCTTCTACTCTCAGCCAATCTGGTCTTAAGACCCGCTTCCTGGTTGGCCGGGAGGAGGAGCAGGAAGACAATAGCAAATATTAATTCTCTATTGTTACACAAGTTAATGGGCTCAGGGCACAGTGCTCTGGGCCCCGAGCCCACCCTTTTTGAAGCCAATTAGAGCCTCAGGCTCTAATTATGTGCCTCCAAAAAACTCCATTGAAATTCATGTGTCTGGCACCCTGCATGTAGATTAGGGGGTGGCCTAATGGAGCGACCACCACTGGTCTTTAGATTTAAAGGTTAAGTTCACTTTTGGGACCATGTTTATGTTTACCCACATTTAGGGTGGAAAATGAAACATGGTCACATTCCCCAACACCCCTCTCTCAAACTGAACCCCCCTCCCCCAAAACCCACCTACTTGAATTGCGGGGTGCTTCTTTCCACAGTCTTCTGTTTTGCTTAAATTTGGTATTACTGTGAGTGGCTCCATCCGCACGACCACGTTATCCAATCACAGATCCAATTAGAGGGATATGTAAATGGAAACCCTAGTTCAATAGTTAGTCAGGTTGATAAAAAGACAAAAAGTCCATATTATTCAACCAATAAAGAATACATATAATGAATAAAAAGGGAAAAATAGAAAACCTCCATATACAGTCAGGTCCATAAATATTGGGACATCGACACAATTCTAATCTTTTTGGCTCTATACACCACCACAATGGATTTGAAATGAAACAAACAAGATGTGCTTTAACTGTAGATTTTCAGCTTTAATTTGAGGGTATTTACATCCAAATAAGGTGAACAGTTTAGGAATTACAATAGTTTGTATATGTGCCTCCCACTTTTTAAGGGACCAAAAATAATGGGACAGATTAACAATCATCCATCAAACTTTCACTTTTTAATACTTGGTTGCAAATCCTTTGCAGTCAATTACAGCCTGAAGTCTGGAACGCATAGACATCACCAGACGCTGGGTTTCATCCCTGGTGATGCTCTGCCAGGCCTCTACTGCAACTGTCTTCAGTTCCTCCTTGTTCTTGGGGCATTTTCTCTTCAGTTTTGTCTTCAGCAAGTGAAATGCATGCTCAATCGGATTCAGGTCAGGTGATTGACTTGGCCATTCCATAACATTCCACTTCTTTCCCTTAAAAAACTCTTTAGTTGCTTTCGCAGTAGGCTTCGGGTCATTGTCCATCTGCACTGTGAAGGGCCGTCCAATGAGTTTTGAAGCATTTTGCTGAATATGAGCAGATAATATTGCCCGAAACACTTCAGAATTCATCCTGCTGCTTTTGTCAGCAGTCCCATCATCAATAAATACAAGAGAACCAGTTTCATTGGCAGCCATACATGCCCACACCATGACACTACCACCCCCATGCTTCACTGATGAGGTGGTATGCTTTGGATCATAAGCTGTTCCTTTCCTCCTCCATACTCTTCTCTTCCCATCACTCTGGTACAAGTTGATCTTGGTCTCATCTGTCCATAGGCTGTTGTTCCAGAACTGTGAAGGCTTTTTTAGATGTTGTTTGGCAAACTCTAATCTGGCCTTCCTGTTTTTGAGGCTCACCAATGGTTTACATCTTGTGGTGAACCCTCTGTATTCACTCTGGTGAAGTCTTCTCTTGATTGTTGACACACATACACCTACCTCCTGGAGAGTGTTCTTGTTCTGGCCAACTGTTGTGAAGGGTGTTTTCTTCACCTGGTAAAGAATTCTTCGGTCATCCACCACAATTGTTTTCCGTGGTTTTCCAGGTCTTTTGGTGTTGCTGAGCTCACCGGTGCATTCTTTCTTTTTAAGGATGTTCCAAACAGTTGATTTGGCCACACCTAATGTTTGTGCTATCTCTCTGATGGGTTTGTTTTGTTTTTTCAGCCTAATGATGGCTTGCTTCACTGATAGTGACAGCTCTTTGGATCTCATATTGAGAGTTGACAGCAACGGATTCCAAATGCAAATAGCACACTTGAAATTAACTCTGGACCTTTTATCTGCTCCTTGTAAATGGGATAATGAGGGAATAACACACACCTGGTCATGAAACAGCTGAGCAGCCAATTGTCCCATTACTTTTGGTCCCTTAAAAAGTGGGAGGCACATATACAAACTGTTGTAACTCTAATGCCCCGTACACACGGTCGGATTTTCCGATGGAAAGTGTCCGATCAGATGTGTGGGCTCCATCGGACATTTTCCATCGCATTTTCCGACACACAAAGTTGGAGAGCAGGAGATAAAATCCGTTGTCGGAAATTCCGATCGTGTGTACACAAATCCGACGGACAAAGTGCCACGCATGCTCAGAATAAATAAAGAGATGAAAGCTATTGGCCACTGTCCCGTTTATAGTCCCGACGTACGTGTTTTACGTCACCGCGTTTAGGACGATCGGATTTTCTGACAACTTTGTGCGACCGTGTGTAGACAAAACAAGTTTGAGCCAACATCCGTCGGAAAAAATCCTAGGATTTTGTTGTCGGAATGTCCGAACAAAGTCCGACCGTGTGTACGCCCTATTACACCGTTCACCTGATTTGGATGTAAATACCCTCAAATTAAAGCTGAAAGTCTGCAGTTAAAGCACATCTTGTTCGTTTCATTTCAAATCCATTGTGGTGGTGTATAGAGCCAAAAAGATTAGAATTGTGTCGAAGTCCCAATATTTATGGACCTGACTGTAAAGAATCCTATACTCACAATTGATCCAGAGCAGTGGTCTCCAAACTGCCCTAATCCTTCCACTGTTACCAACGATGGAACACTATTCCTCTCACTGTCATCAACAATGGGGCACTATTCCTAATACTGGTACCAATGACTGGGCACTATTCTTTCCACTAATACCAATGATGGGGCACTATTCCTCCCACTGTTACCAACGATGGGTCACTATTCCTCCTACTGACACCAATGGGGGCACAAATAAATAAATACACCTTTTTCTATTTTTATCAATGTGGATGTATTTATTTATTTCAAAATTTGGACTATGCCAATTTCTCAACTCCCCAGAATCTATAGTTTGTAAACATTTTTCAGTTTTCCAGTACAGGCGGTCCCCTAGTTGCAAACATCGGACTTACAAACGACTCCTACTTACAAACGGAAGGAGACAACAGGAAGTGAGAGGAAATCTACCCCTAGGAAGGGAAATTCACTCCCATAAGAGTTATTATGGGAAAAAGGTGTCTCCACTGAAACTGTATCACCAATCCTTGTTTCAACAACAACCCAAAATTTTCAAAATCCAATTGTCATTGGGACAGAAAGTGAGGTGAAATCTTCTGAACAGGGACATTACAGAGACAGCAAAACAGCAAAACAAACATTACAGGGGTGTTAACCCTTCCCTATACTATCCAAAAGGTTAAAAATAGTTTTTTTGGCTGGAGCTACACTTAAAAAATTTACCTGTTCCGACTTACAAACAAATTCAACTTAAGAACAAACCTACAGACCCTATATTGTTTGTAACCCGGGGACCACCTGTATTGGCTATTTTATTACCTTACTGTAACTCGACCATTCTGTATCCCACCCATTTTTATTTATTTTCCAATCGTTTTTATTAAAGTTATAAACCATACAGATATAAAGCTGTACAATACAGTATAGAGCAGTGACAACAATATTGGCCTACAGCATTGGTCCTTAAGGAACCAGTATAACGCTATTTTGGGCTAAGACTATAGCTCTGAATAACAGAAGATACATCCCTGGAAGAGGAACTGCCTGGCCAGAGGCACCCCCATCTAAGACGAGGGGTCATCTCAGCCATGAATCAATCACGATAGCTGGTCATTATGTTTGAATGCACAGCCCACAAACTAGGAGTGGGACCAATGGCAGTTGGCCAGCGGTCCTACATCCCTCCCAAAACTATCAGAAGGTTTAATAAGTACCAAAAAGAGAAGGAAAGAGAAAGAGATACAGGAGGAAAAAAGGGGGAAAGAGACAGTGGGCCTCTCCTGAGGCACTAAGAGGTCAGCCTCAGATCTGAGGAGGCTGACCCCATCAAGTATGTGATCCAGGGGTCCCAGGTCTATAAAAATATATTATACATAAAAAATCTTTATTTTTTCTGGGTGGCTGTGTATTCAATTTTTTAACTGTCGCTTTAAGATGGCTATTTTATGAGTGTGGACAAACTTTCTCAATGCCTCCTTGTCCCAGGTCTAATTACTTAGAATCATTTCCTCTTTGAATTAACAGTTTCCTCCATGACCGCATTCCAGACAGAGTTGAAAGCAGCAAAAGGTATAATTTGTAGGAAAATGCCATGAAATAAGCAGGTAGAGATAATTCAGGAGATCAGTGAGTTCTCTATCTTGTGTGCAAACAAACCGCGCTCCTGTACTAGATGCGGAACAGAAGCCTCAGAGAGAAGGCCTTTCAGTGCCTCAGACAATATTCTTTTACGGCCACCTCTAATTACAGGTTGTGTTTAAATGTACATTGAGTTCTCAGGAGATGGTGACCCTGGGATCTGACTCTGAATTACACCAGAATGTCAAATATCAGACAAACAAAGAGACTACTGATTATTGCTTGTTTTCAAATATGCTGGAGAAAAAAATGCTTAAAAACTTAAACTTTAGACCTTTGAAGTTGAGACCTGACCCTGTGGATTTAAGAGCACCTGTTAGAAAAGAAAGTAATTGGTTGCAAGGAAAGGAAAGGTGTTTTCATTTTCACATCACAAAAAAGAGTAACTCCACTTCTGTTGAGAAAAAACATTTCCCTCTGAGTGATCTCTGCACATTGCAAGAATTTAAACAAACTTTTTTGCAGACTCCTATCTTTTGGTTATTCTGACGAAATCACTGTTTGTCTGTGCCCATGTGGAAAGTAAATCTAATGAGAGTGGTTTATCAATCAGCTGCTGCACCTGCAGTGCTCTAATGAGGAAAGTGGCAGGGTCAGCATCCCTTTAGACGTGGTTTCTTATTGGAAGTATCTCACCAAAAATGAAATTTTTGTTGCAGCAGATGCCTGAAATCTGACTTGTAGCTTAGTGCAGACTTCTGGGAAAATCAGTGAGCCAACCACACAAGCAGGAAATTATGTTTCTGGGGGGCGTCTGAACACATTCTGGGTGCCCCATTGGCGCTCCTGGCTCCTCCTCTTCATTGGGTGCCCCCACGGAGACCCGCATTCCCTGGGGGCACTTGTGCGGGTACGCTCACGAGTCCTGCTGCTGCGTCCATTGACACAGACAGCAGGACTCGACCCCCCATCCGTGTCATTGGATTTAAATGACAGCAGCGGGAGCCAATGGCTCCTGCTGCTATCAATCTATCCAATGAGGACAGCTGCTGGGCTCCTGCTCAGCGCTGGAACAATCAGGTTCAGGTAAGTAAAAGGGGGGCTCTGGGGGGCAGGTAAGTAAAAGGGGAGCTCTGGGGGGCAGCTGCAGCACAAAAGGTTTTTCACCTTAATGCATAGAATGAGACTTTACAACCCCTTTCAGTTCTGAATGAACACTGAGGGGTTGATTTACTAAAGGCAAATAGTCTGTGCACTTTGCAAAGTGTAGTTGCTCTCTGCAAGTGCAGTTGCTCCAGATTTTAGTAAATGAGGTAAAGATTCACTTTCCAAAGAATACCCAATCACAAACAAGAAAAATAGAAATAAAAAATAGCATTTTTGCTTGCACGTGATTGGATGATGGAAGTCAGCAGAGTTTCTGCTCATTTACTAGGCTCTGGAGCAACCGCTCTTTTAGAGTGCAACTGCACTTTACAACGTGCACAGTCTGTTTGCCTTTAGTAAATCAACCCCAGTGAGTGAGTGGGGTTGATTTAGTAAAGGCAAATAGACTGTGCACTTTGCAAAGTGCAGTTGCTCCAGAGCTTAGTAAGTGAGGTAAAGCTTCACTTAGCAAAGAATACCCAATCACGTGCAAGGAAAATGTAAAAACAGCATTTTTGCTTGCAAATTATTGGATGATGGAAGTCAGCAGAGCTTCTGCTCATTTACTAAGCTCTGGAGCAACTGCTCTTGCAGAGCGCACAGTCTATTTGCCTTTAGTAAATCAACCCCAGTGTGTTCATTTAGAAAAGGAAGGGGGTCAGTAAATGACATATTAGGGGTTGATTTACTAAAGGCAAATAGACTGTGCAATAATAATGTGTATATGTGGAGGTATAAACCCACCACCAAACCTGCGCAAATGGCAAAACCAAAATGAAATAATAATAATGATGTGAATAAATATAAATAAATGTGATGAGAGCAGCCCGTTGAATAAATTGAATAAAAAATAATTAATCAATTAGAACCGCACTCTCCCAAAAGCACTAATTAAAGTGCAAGTGCTAAAAGTGCATCAGACAATGTCAACAAACACAAACATATGGTGGTAGGAATGATCTTCCACCACTATCACCTGTCACACATCTGGTGAGTGGGATGTGTGGCAGGTGATGGTGGTGGAAGATCATTCCTTGCTGTTTGCCAAGAATTGGAAGATTCACATGCAAAATCTGATTATTTATTTTGATTGGACACTATACCAATTCATTTTTGGACATTATACATATATTTGTACACCATATGCATATGTTTGTGTTTGTTGACATTGTCTCATGCACTTTTAGCACTTGCACTTTAATTAGTACTTTTGCGAGAGCGCGGTTCTAATTGATTCATTTTTAATTAATTATTTTTTAAATAGACTGTGCACTCTGCAAGAGCAGTTGCTCCAGAGCTTAGTAAATGAGGAAAAGCTTCAATCTACAAAGATTTCCCAATCACGTGCAAGGAAAAGTTAAAAAAAACGCATTTTTGCTTGCACATGATTGGATGATGGAAATCAGCAGAGCTCTCCCTCATTTACTAAGTTCTAGGGCAACTGCACTTTGCAAAGTGCACAGTCTATTTGCCTTTAGTAAATCAAAGCCATTGAATAGCCCCTACCCCCACTCTCCATCCTGAAACATCCCCCACAGCTGCTGGTGGGAGAGGAGAGGAGGGAAGCCAGCAGCACTGCGGTTGGGTGGGGAAGTCCAGGCTGTAGGGGGAATGGGCACTGCACAGAGTGATTAGGGTGTGCCCACACGTCTGCGCACACATATGATTGTGGCTTGTGACATGTGTACCCTGCCTTTGCCGCTTAAGAAGGGCGATAATGTTTTCAAGCGCTTTTTTGGTGCATTTGTTTTGCCTTCTAATGCAGGTCCGCTTGCCGTGTTTGGGGTGCCATTAACTACTTGCCGCCCACGCTATAGCCAAAAGATGGCTGCAGCGCGGGCCTTAATTGCCGGGAGGGCGTCCATGGACGTCCTCCTGAGCAAGCGCTGTCTGTGCGACCCTGTGGGTCGTGTGCGGCAGGGCCGTCTTTCCGCATGGGCATGCTGGGCAGTTGCCTGGGGGGCCCCTCCTGCCCAGCGTCCCCAAAAAGCAGTGGTGTACTAAGTAGGGGGAGGGACGCCTCGGGTGCCACACACTGGGGGGATGTCAGGCTGGGGCCCCCCCTCCGTAGCTGAAGTGGAGATGGGCGGGTTAAGGCAGCGGCACCGCGGTGACAGGCACACAGCGTGCCTGAGGCAATCTATAGTGGCGCTTTGCAGGGGGGGGTGCGAGCCGCACCCGAGTCACCCCTGTCGGCACACCCGGGACCTGCAACGATCCCCTTCTCTCGTGGCCGCGGCTCTGATCAGTCTCGGCTGTCTCACACAGCCGAGCAAAGTAAATCCGCCTCCCCCTCCTCCTTTATGTCTACACAGGCCCTGTGTAGGAAGGTGCATGTTCCGCGCTGATCATCAGATTCTGAGGTACATTATGGGTCTGAAGGGGGAGTCTGTATTGTACGGGAGGGTCTGTATTGTAGGGGGGGGGGGTCTGTATTGTAGGGGGAGTCTGTATTGTAGGGGGTAGTCTGCACTGTAGGGGGGGTCTGCACCGTAGGGGGGTCTGCACTGTAGAGGGGTCTGTACTGAATGGGGGGGTCTGCATTGTAGGGGGGTCTGTACTGAATGGGGGGGTCTGTGTAACATGCAAGGGGTCCAGAACTGTTAGGGGGTGTCTGTGTAACATACAGGGGTACAGAGCTGTGGGGGGCTGTGTAATGTAAAGATGTCCAGAGGTGCAGGGGGTTGTGTAATGTAAAAAGTTTACCGATAAAGGATACCAGAAAGAACCTTTAATGAAACAAAAGCTGGAAATAGGGGGCCTAGACCGTGATCTCCTATTAAGAAAAAAGGAGAAAAGTGACAACCATAGTAAGATGGATATGGCTTTTATCACTGGTTTTAATAATCAATATCGTTCGGTCGAACACGTTTTTAGAAAATATTGGCCTATTTTAAAATCCGATAGAACCTTGGTGAAGATACTTCCAAAAAAAACAAGATTTATTTACATAAAGGCCCCTAATCTGAGGAATCAGTTGGTGCACAATGTGATCGACCCACCTAAAACGGTTAAACTGTTCCCCGAAATGAAAGGTTTCTATAGGTGCCACAGGTGTCTACCCTGTCGAGTGAGTAAAAGACAACCAAAGAGAAAGCTATCCTTTAAGTCAAGAGGAGGCAAAGAGTACCAAATCAGGGAATTGATCACCTGCGAGAGTACCCACGTCACATACGTGATTGAATGCCCGTGTCGGTTACAGTATGTGGGAAGAACCACCAGGCCTCTCCGCGTCAGGATTAGAGAACATATCAACAACATTAAAAAAGGCTTTCCAAAGCACAACCTGTCTAGGCATTTTGATGAAGTCCACAATAGGAACCCCACAGGATTAATTTTTTATGGTATAGATCTGATCAAAGACCACTGGAGAGGAGGCAATAAAAGAATAAAAGTTTCTCAGAATGAAACTAAATGGATATACCGTTTAGGGAGTCTGGTTCCTAGAGGATTGAATGTGGACATCGATCTGAACTGTTTTTTATCTAATTTTTAAGTGGGTGCCCATATTCTATTACTCTTTAAAATTGCTTTATCCTACTCCTAATATTACCATATTTAAAATTGCTCTATTCTACTCCCAAAATTACTGTTAATAGGTTTCCCATTCAACTCTGAATAAAGTTTTTATATACGTCTTTAACACATTTTTCTATATACGTCCCTAACATATCTCTGAATTCCCTGTACCACAATTTTTTCTAAACTTTAGTAAAACTAAGTGTATAGATTATTTTTCCAATGGTTTGTAAGGGGGTTCTGTTTCTCATATGTATGGTAGATTCCCCCCTCCCAGTTCACACTTGGCTTGTACACACAATATTTATGTTTGCAATGCATAAATAGTACAAAATATTTTTATACAGTAGGTTTTATTCCACTCTCAATCCTACTAATTGCACATTTTTAACTGTTTTTTATTCTGGTATTTTTTACATATTTCATATACTGATGATTTAATATACTTTTATGGAGTAGGTTTTAGATTTATTCCCAATCCTACCAGCACATTTTTAAACTGATTTAATTTTATTATATGTATTTTTTATGTACGTATTTTTGTATTTTTTAATTTTCATTTCCTTCTCAAACTCAATCCCAATATATACCTCCTGAGGAAACGAGAACTAATATATTTATATCACCTCTTTTTGTCTTAAGCTATCTGAATGTGACGAAATATGCTGTAAAATAGGTTTACTGGCTAATATCTGGTTTGCAAAACACATTCCCCCATGGCCGCCATTCAATTATAATCTTTCCACTAGATGGCGCTCAAGGTGATGTCACCCGTTCATATATTATGAACTATTTCCCTCTGGTATAACGAGGTTGAAAGTAAATAAGGTTCAACTCTCATCTCCGTAATTGAGCGAATTTTCGATTGGCCCTACAGTCTGTCTGTCAATTGGCATTCGACGTGGGATTGGCCATGGTACATACTGCACCCAGATATAAGGCGTTGAGAGGACCAAGATGGCAGCGCCTCCGATGACGTCCGTGTGACGAAACGCGTAAGGCGGGACTATCTTGGTACGCACAACGTCACTTCCTGCCGCTGTGGCTTCTGCTAGCTGACCGGTGGAACGCAAGCGGTAGCTGCGAACAACGCTGCGTCCCGGGATAGCAAGGGGAGCAAGTGAGCTTATATGCTCCCTACTTCTTTTAACTCATTACTTGAAACCAACTCCGCTTTATTGGACTGTATGAATTTATATTATTAAATAAATTTTTTAAAAAAGGAGTTACGCTATGTGGACACTACTTTTTTATTCCATATGATACACTGGAGCGGATGTCCGGCTGGAGATAGGATCGCACTAGGGGATCATCAACTTCCCCCTTTTTTCCCTGCTCTGTTGGAGAGGCTGACCGGGACTGGGGAACTATAGGCGAGAGGATATCACCACACAAGGACTCGATCGGCATTCGGATCGGATCGGTTGGAGTTGAAACATCTTATGCTTATACCCCTGCAGGGGTATAGCGTTCCGGTGAGTGGGATTACATCAGGGGGATTGTGTCATTGGAAAGTCTGGAGGTTGTCGGGTGGAAGATAATACATGAACTTTTTAACAATTTACTGGATATTTACTTTTGCTTGCGTTTTCACATTTGACTCTATGCTGCTATCTTTTTGTGCTATTATCAATTAATTTATTAATTATTATCTGCATCTCACATTTAATATATTATATATCACTTATAAATATACTTTATCTACATATTTACATTTCTAATTAAATATTAATTTAATTTAACTTCTTAGCACTGCACTTTAGAGGGTTGTAGATACCCCCTCCTTTATATATATCACTTGTGGCTCACCCCAGCAAGG
The DNA here is from genome assembly GCA_037952835.1 of Lithobates septentrionalis. Classification (NCBI taxonomy): domain Eukaryota; kingdom Metazoa; phylum Chordata; class Amphibia; order Anura; family Ranidae; genus Lithobates; species Lithobates septentrionalis. The sequence goes on along the minus strand of JBBDGP010002243.1, from coordinate 8,710 downwards.
GCTGGAACACTTTATTGGATTGCACTTGGCATTCTGGCACTTATTAATGCACATCATACAACACCATCAGAGACCACCATTGTTTATTGGTTTATAAGATTCAGGCTGTATCGAACACCCACCTGTATCCACATTTTCTTATTAGCACTTACCGATCCCCATGTGGGAGATATATATATATATATATTTTTTAATTTTTTTCCGTTCTCCTTAACATGCCTCATAGACACATAAATCCTAGTCATTAGACATTCATTATATGCCATCAATTCCCTCATGCACAGCGCCACTCCCTGTATATATACTTTTTAAAGGGTCCAGAGTACTGTGTAATGTAAAGGGGTCCAGAGGTGTATGGTGCTGTGTAAAGGGGTCCAGAGGTGTAGGGTGCTGTGTAATGTAAAGGGAGCCAGGGGTGTAGGTTGCTGTGTAATGTAACGGGGTCCAGAGGTGTAGGGTGCTGGTGCTGTGTAATGTAAAGGTGTCCAGAGGTGTAGGGTGCTGTGTAACGTAAAGGGGTCCAGAGGTGCAGGGTGCTGTGTAATGTAAAGGGGTCCAGAGGTGCAGGGTACTGTGTAATATAAAGGGGTCCAGAGGTGCAGGGTACTGTGTAATATAAAGGGGTCCAGAGGTACAACGGCTGTGTAATGTAAAGGGGTCCAGAGGTGCACGGTGCTATGTAATATGAGGCTGCATTCACAGGCACAGTGAGGATGCAATGGTGGGCACAGTGAGGCTGCATTCAGGGGCACAGTGAGGCTGCAAAGGTGGGCACAGTGAGGCTGCATTCATGGACACAGTGAGGCTACATTTGATGGGCACAGTGAGGCTGCATTCACGGGCACAGTAAAGCTGCATTTGATGTGCAATAGTGTATGATTGTGTCGACAGGGCCCCAGTGCACTGTATCGCCCAGGGGCCTATAATGCTCTTAAGATGGCACTAACGCGCTGCGCGCTCTGTGATCACCAACTCTATGAGACTCGGCTGATCACAGATCGGGGTAAGGGGTCGATCCCGGCCCCTTACCATGTGATCAGCTGTCAGCCAATGATGGCTGATCACGTGATGTAAACAGAAGCTCGGTAATTGGCTTTTTTTTTCCTTCATGCTGTCAGCGTGAGGGGAAAAAAAGCCGATCATCGGCTTCTGTCAGAGGGACATCGGAAAGCCGCGGATGTGCCCATCAGTGTCACCTGCCAGTGCCCACAATGCCACCTACCAGTGCCCACAGTGCCACCCATCAATGCCCACCAGTGTTGCCAATCAATGCCCATCAGTGTCTAATAATCAGTGCCACAGATCAGTGCTGCCTATCATTGTCACTTACCAGTGCCCATCAGTGCCACCTTTCAGTGCCCTTCAGTGCCACCTATCAGTGCTTATCAGTGCCACCTATCAGTGCCCATTAGTTCCGCCTTATCAGTGCCACCTATCAGTGCCCATCAGTGAAGCCTCATCAGAGCGCATCAGTAAAGGAGAAAAATTACTTGTTTTCAAAATTTTATAACAAAAATTAAATACCCCCAAAAGAAAGCTCTATCTGTGTGAAAAAAATGATAAAAATTTCATTTGTGTATACTGTAGCATGACCGCGCAATTGTCATTCAAAGAGTGACAGCGCTGAAAGCTGAAAATTGGTCTGGGCAGGAAGGGGGTTTAAGTCCCCGGTAAGCAAGTGGTTAATGATGTATGGCACCGCAAGCGCGACATGTCGTGGTTTTCACGCGTTCATGAAACACTTGTAAATGGAGCCTTAAATGTCCCCATCCCTCCCGCCTCAGAATACACAACTCCATTAAAACAATATTTTAATGACAACTTTTTATTATCAAAACTGCCCCGTTATATCATTGCAGGCCACGGCTTCGTCCCCATGGCAACACTAATCCCCCCCCCCCCCCACACCCCACACACATATCACTGCCTCGGCAACACAAGAGCAGCAGCTGGCAGCGCGCAGGCGCACAATAGTGACGCCAACACAACACAGAGTCCCGTCGCGCCTCCGTGACGTCAATATGAAAGCGACATATTCCGGTGCCACCGGCCGGATTGTCGGGCGGGTAAGGGGGTGACTCAAGGTTCTTCTGAAGGGTGGGGGGGAACTATGGCTACGGGAGGCCCGGCCAGAGCGGGAGACGAGCCCGAGGAGGAAGAAGAGGAGGAGGAGGCCGCCGAAGAGGAGGAAGAAGAAGATTACACCTTCCTGCCGCTGGTGCACGACATTATCAAATGGTGAGAGGACTCGGCTACCGGGGCCGCAACTGCGCATGCGCGAGGGGAGCTCAGTGCGATTGACAGATCTATGTAGAGACCATAGAGGGGAAAGAGGGGGAGGGGGACTTCTCCAACCAGTATTGGTGTCCTCCACCCTCTGCAAGGGGATTGCCTGTGTGTTCACGTATGAGCGAGGATTGGTTTCTTTGTTTATATTTAGTTACATTCTTCATTTACATTTATTTAGTTACATTCTTCATTTACTTTATTTACATTTATTTAGTTACATTCTTCATTTATTTATTTACATTCTTCATTTACTTCATTTACATTTATTTAGTTACATTCTCCATCATAGGCACGTCTGCTATCTCCAGCCCAGAAAAGAAGGCGGCGATTGTATTGTTGCGCCGTGATCACACGTGTGTGTCGTTACAGCCATCATATCATTGGAATGGACTCCCCCCCCCCCCCCCCCAAAAAAAAGTGCATGTGCTATTATATTAACCCCTTCCTTCCCGTCTGCACTGGCCTCCCTTTAAAGAGTTCTGTACGCTGGGGATCGGGAAGGATCGACAACCGTGACCTCTGTGATTGGCCGGTCATGGTGGTCACGTGATTGGCCCTCTGACGTCTGGATCGAGAGCCGTCTTTTTCCCTCCCTGTCTTTTAGGACAGCCACATTGAGAGACCTTGGCTCCTCCTTTTCCTGGGAAACACTTTGCCAGCCCCCATAAATTTCCACCTCCCCCTGCCAGCCTCAGTTATTTGTGTTTCCCCCCGGTGGGGAGACATTGCGCTAGGAACCAGGCCTAAAACAGTCAGGGAGACTGGGGGCTATATTACTAACTAGGAGACAGGGGTCTCTGGGGCAGCGGCAGGCTACGTACCGGCTGCATCTCGTCCACCTCCCCCACTTCGCCGAGCGCTGGTGGAAGTCTGGGGGGGCCCTCTTTCACAGCCACAGGGCTGTTTGCAGGAGGCATCTCTGTCCCCCCTGTACAGGGTTTTTTTTTTTTTTTTTTTTTTATAAATTCTTTATTTAAGAAATGAGAACATGCGGAAATTCAGTGGAACCTCGGATTACAAGCATAATCCGTTCCAGGAGTATGCTCGTAATCCAAAGTACTCGCATATCAAAGCGAGTTTTCCCATTGAAGTCAATGGAAACGAAAATAATTAGTTCCGCATTGACTTCAATGGGATGCAATACCGCATGCGGCCAGAGGCGGGGGGGCGCCGCAGAGCCTCGGAAACGGCTGAAAAGGCCCGAGTATACTTCGGCTGACCTCGGCAAACCTCGGAAAGACTTCCTACCTGAGATTTGCCAAGGTCAGCCGCGCTGTACTCGGGCCTTTCTGCGCATTTCCGAACGTGACGTTCGGCTCTGCTCGGCTCCTGTGCCCCCCCCCCGTCTCAGGCCAAAAGCGGTACTGCACACCGCTTTGGCCTGAATCATGCTCGTTTTGAGAGACAACACTCGCAAACCGAGTTGGGATCTCTAGAAATACAGTGCTCGTATTGCGAAACGCTTGCTAACCGCATTACTCGCAATCCGAGGTTCCAATGTACAGAGACTAGGTTAGTGTACATTATAACAAAATAGTTGTTCCCATTGACAAAGTGAGTAAGTCGCGGCATAAAAACACAGGTCTACTATCGGAAGGGAATCGTATTAAGCTTCGTGGGGACAGGAGTCTTCCGTACCCTGCATGACCATTTTTACGGCAAATGCCGTTTTAAGGGATGAAGATTAAACCCCGGTAAGATTGGCTCTACGGTCTCAGCATTCTCATGCTGACGTTGCAGGAAAGTCAGGAGAAAGAGAGCCGTCTTTGACAGCTCGGTCTGTGTGCAGGGAGCGCACTTTCTCAGCAGAGGAACATCAGCTGTCCGCTTTAACACCCACATGCATCATGTGGGTGTTAATGCGAAGTTCCAACATTACACAGCACCCTACACCTCTGGACCCCGTTACATTACACAGCAACCTACACCCCTGGCTCCCTTTACATTACACAGCACCCTACACCTCTGGACCCCTTTACACAGCACCATACACCTCTGGACCCCTTTACATTACACAGTACTCTGGACCCTTTAAAAAGTATATATACAGGGAGTGGCGCTGTGCATGAGGAAATTGATGGCATATAATGAATGTCTAATGACTAGGATTTATGTGTCTATGAGGCATGTTAAGGAGAACGGAAAAAATTTTAAAAAATATATATATATATATATCTCCCACATGGGGATCGGTAAGTGCTAATAAGAAAATGTGGATACAGGTGGGTGTTCGATACAGCCTGAATCTTATAAACCAATAAACAATGGTGGTCTCTGATGGTGTTGTATGATGTGCATTAATAAGTGCCAGAATGCCAAGTGCAATCCAATAAAGTGTTCCAGCCCTTGCTGGGGTGAGCCACAAGTGATATATATAAAGGAGGGGGTATCTACAACCCTCTAAAGTGCAGTGCTAAGAAGTTAAATTAAATTAATATTTAATTAGAAATGTAAATATGTAGATAAAGTATATTTATAAGTGATATATAATATATTAAATGTGAGATGCAGATAATAATTAATAAATTAATTGATAATAGCACAAAAAGATAGCAGCATAGAGTCAAATGTGAAAACGCAAGCAAAAGTAAATATCCAGTAAATTGTTAAAAAGTTCATGTATTATCTTCCACCCGACAACCTCCAGACTTTCCAATGACACAATCCCCCTGATGTAATCCCACTCACCGGAACGCTATACCCCTGCAGGGGTATAAGCATAAGATGTTTCAACTCCAACCGATCCGATCCGAATGCCGATCGAGTCCTTGTGTGGTGATATCCTCTCGCCTATAGTTCCCCAGTCCCGGTCAGCCTCTCCAACAGAGCAGGGAAAAAAGGGGGAAGTTGATGATCCCCTAGTGCGATCCTATCTCCAGCCGGACATCCGCTCCAGTGTATCATATGGAATAAAAAAGTAGTGTCCACATAGCGTAACTCCTTTTTTAAAAAATTTATTTAATAATATAAATTCATACAGTCCAATAAAGCGGAGTTGGTTTCAAGTAATGAGTTAAAAGAAGTAGGGAGCATATAAGCTCACTGGCTCCCCTTGCTATCCCGGGACGCAGCGTTGTTCGCAGCTACCGCTTGCGTTCCACCGGTCAGCTAGCGGGGACCTGTGACGTATCCCAGAAGATTGCCGAGAGGGAGGGGCCGCCTAGGGGAAGAAGAGGAAGTGGGACAGGAAGTCCCAGTCAAAACTAGACACCCACTCCACCCCCCCCCACCCCCACCCCCCTAAAAAAAAAAAAAAAAAAAAAAAAAAAAAAAAAAAAAAAATTAACATGCCAAATGTGGCATGTAAGGGGGCAAGGAGTGCTTAAAGCGAGTTCCACTTTTGGGTGGAACTCCGCTTTAAGTGATTAAAACTGACCTCATTTACAGACCAAAGTTCTTCCCTTTGACCTAAAAGAACTAAATGTTACAATGTTTCTCTATATCTCTGCCTAAGCTATGTTGTGATAAACTTTGTATGCTGCCTCTGTTTTTTTTTTTTTTTTTTTTTGTTGTTTTTTTGACAGCTGTCAGCAGTGAGCACAGAACTCTCTGCACTGAATAGAGAAAATGCTGTTTTAAAATCGTGAGAGAGGTTGAATTGCGACCTCAATTCTTTTAGCGAATAATCTCATAGCTCTACTGTCCAGCAGTGTTCATTTTGACATCAAATTTCGATTTAGTTTTAGTCGTAGTCTTTTGTCTAAAATGGCGTTTTAGTCATCTGTATTGTTTTAGTCATATTTTCGATGACTAAAATCTAATGTTTAGATTTCTAATGATTAGTTAAATTGTAATGCATTATTTAAGCATTTCTCTAGATTTCCCAAACTCATCATTTACTCTTGGAGTAGAAATCTAATAACGTGTTTTTATGCTACTAAAGAAGTTGTAAAGGCAGAAGGTATTTTTATTTTTTTTTTTTTAAATCTTCTATGCATTAAGATAAAAAGTCTTTATGTGCAGCAGCCTTCCCAGCACCCCCTAATACGTACCTGAGCGCCCCATCTCTGTCCAATGATGTCCATGAGTCCCTTGGCTGTCCCTGACTCTCCCTCCTGATTGATTGCCAGCCACGGGAGCCAAAGGCGCTGCTGCTGTGTCTCAGCCAAAGTCAGTTTGCCAATCGGGAAAGAGAGGGGGTGGGGCCGAATGGCAGCTCCATGTCTGAATGGACACCCAGAGCTGCAGCTCGGCTCGGATGCCCCAATAGCAAGCTGTTTGCTGTTGGGGGCACTCGACGGGAGGGAGGGGCCAGGAGCACAGAAGAGAGACCTGAGAAGAGGAGGATCTGGGCTGCTCTGTGCAAAACCACTACACAGAGGAGGTAAGTTATAACATGTTTGTTATTTAAAAAAAAAAAAAAAAAAACTAACCTTTACAATCATTTTAAGGCTTAGTTTACATATATGCGAATCGGATATGTTTTGAACCATATCTGATTCACATAACATGTGAACTGGACCAGCTTGCAATGAAGCCGGTTTATGCATGTCCGGGGCGGCCGCTGTCGGTTTTTGAAAAGAGTCCTCTGTGCGATTTTAGGTCCAGTCCAGGTGCAAATTAAAGTACAAATTCGCACCTGAACTGGTGAACAAAGCTGAACTGGACTCCTTTTAAAAACTGACTGCAATCCGCAGCGGGACATGTGTGAACCTATCCTAAGGTTTGAACATGTGCTACAGACACAGCTTTAGCCATTGTGGTATTATTATTATTATTATTATTATTATTGTTACTATTATTATAATACATGATTTATATAGCGCCAACTGTTTGCGCAGCGCTTTACAACATGAGGGCAGACAGTACAGTTGAGTTGCAATACAATTCAATACAGGCGGAATTAGTGATATATATAACCGGTGTTAATTTTGATGTCAAATTTCAATATAGTTTTAGTCATCGTCTTTTGACTAAACTGCCATTTTTAGTTTTCGTCGTTTCTTAGTCCTCTGAATTGTTTGTCTTTTTTAGTCGACTTAAGTAGTGTTAATTTCGGCAATGAAAATATTTCTGCCGTCAAATTTAACACTGCTGTCCAGTCACAGGCTGGGGAAGGGAGAAGACTTAAAGCGACCCCCCCCCCCCCCCCCCCCCCCGAAAGGTCATGTTATGCCGCCTTGCCTCCTCCCCCCTACCTCATTTATTTATTTATTTATTCTTAAAGCAAAGTAATTTATTTGTGCGGCAAAGAGAGAAGTTCCACTTGTGCATGTGCAGTTGCACCGCAGGGCTCAGGTCCTGAGAGAGCCCTGTGGCACATCTGGGCATGCGCCCGTTTCCCCGGCCATCAGCACACGCAAAGACGGCTAGCAGGGAAGTCTGAAACCTTCCCTGTATTTGTGCATGGGCAAATGGGCCGACTGGCTTTGCCAGGACCTAAAGGCCAGGCAGAGCCTGTGGGCATAGCTTTGCCCGCAACATAGTGGTGACAGCTGGGGGGGGGGGGGGGTTGGAGAGGGTTAGAACCCCTGTCAGGTTTTTTATTGCTGTCTGTGTCTCTGTTAGGGGGATTCGCCCTCTCTATTTTTCTGGATTTTTGTTATCGCTAAGTGAAGATAAAAGAAAATCCCAAATGTTAGGTTGTCACCAGGACAGGAGAAATCTACCAAAGGGGACAGTCAGGGATTCCCTCACTGTAAAGGGATTTCCATTAACTTCCCATTTTGGCTATGGGACAGGAAGGGAAATGGGGACACAAATGGCAAAAATTTAAATAGGCAGAGGTTATAACCCTCCCTTAAGCCCCATACACAAGGGCCGAATGTCAGGAGGCATCGGCCAGTTCAATAAAAACTGTCAGACATTCAGCTTGTGTGTATCTCAGCCGGTCCGACAGAAAAAATGGAAAACCAGCAGCTGACTGGCTCCCAATCAGCGCTCTCAGCCAAAGGCTGAGAGCGCTGATTGGAGTGTTCTGGCGGGGGGCACCCCCCGTCAGAACACAACAGTTCAGCGGGGGGAATAGCTGTACTAACGTCAGATCATTAGTACAGCGGCTCTGACCAGAGCTGTCAGTTTTTTTTCGTTCAACCTGCTTAGTTGAACAGAAAAAAAACTATTAGTGTGTGCCAGGCTTTATTCTATCCAAGAGGAAAAAAAAAAAGTTTTGCCGTTCGTTTTGCTTTAAATGGAGTGGTTGTCTGTAGGCTTATTACATAATACCTTGTATAATGCAATGTCAAGCCTCTAGCAGCTCTTTACATGGTCCTAGGCTGCTGGGCTTGGCCAGTTTCCAACAGACCTGCAGAAAGTGAGGTAATATTAGCCTGGTCCAGTTCTGCAGTTTGGATTCCATGTATCAGATGGATACCGAGAAAAACGGATGAATTAATTTATTGTTCAATGTTAAGTGATGTTTAATTAAAGGTAACTGTAACTTCACCCTGGGCCACTCAGTGCTAAAATAAACACATAAACG